>PYFS01001581.1:0-366252 GCA_003671545.1 Ophiognomonia clavigignenti-juglandacearum | reverse complement strand
AACAGCTGTTTCTCGCAGGACCACCTCAGTATATATAGCCCACACGATCCTCACCAAAACCAACTCCTCGAGAGGCATAGCCGGAATATCCGATTCCTCTTATCTGAAAAGGCCGTTCTCGGAGACCTAAATATCCACAACGTCTGTTGTTTCCGTACAACGTACCGGAAATATCGTGGTTTCCTAATCGAGAGAACCGGGGCATTCTCAACAGCATGCGTTCCAGCCCTGGCTTAAGTCTTTATATCATGACTGTCAGAGGTAATAGAGGTAATTTATTGTTCACAAGGTACACAAAGTTCATTTTTGCATCAATTGCTTTTGAGAAATGAATGGTGAGTAAACCCTTTATTTCATTGACGCAAGCAACACACGATTCGTGTATTGCAATTAATCTATTCCTCGTCTTTTCTCAATTCCAGATTACGTCTTCGTGTTCGACGCTTAACTGCAGTAAACCGGGCACACGTTGACCACCCGCTCATTGATCATTGCTCTGCGGCGGCCGCTTGCTCTCTCTGAGCTGGCGTCGGTAGGATTCGCATGAAGATCGTAAGCGCGCCTTGTCCGCCAGAGCTGCCTCCTTGTCCGCCAGAGCTTCCTCCAGTTTCTGTTGAGTTTCGGCCAGTTGCTTCGTCAACGACACATTTTCTGATGTATAGTATTGTGTCTTCTCAATCAGTCGATCCACAGAACTGTACCACACCTGTCTAACTGCCTGGACTGTGGGACTGTCCATCACGACATCGTCGCTTGCATCGTCGACGTTCTGGTCGCGTGTGTTGTCGTCTGCATCGGTGGCGTTTCCGTTGTCGGTGTCGTTTGCATCGTCGGCGTTCGCTGCATCGTTGTCTTTCTCGTCGACGTGGAGGGGGCTCAGTGAGCGGTTCAAGTCCGTCACCCAGCTCGGAAGAACAGCCCCTCTTGGTGCTTTAACCTCTCCGTAGATGCAGTTGTACACGACGACGTTTTTGAGGGTCTTCTTGTTGTCCTTGACGACGTCTCTGTGTATGCCCTTCAGGCGGCGGTAAACTGAAGCTACTGACGGCTTGTTTTGGGGTGAATGACCAATGTCCTTCATGGGTTATTCTTCGATACCCTCTCATTGCGCCTCGGACAATCTCGACGCCGTTATCTGCTTGGAGTGCCTCATTCTCGACAAGATGTCTTTGCGCGGTGTCTGAGGCTTATCCGTCGATGACGCCTGGCGGGTCTTCGCTTCCGAAGAAGCGTCGGCCATCGCACTTGCTACGTTGTTGTTAGTTTCGCATTTCTGAGAAGTAAATCGGGAAGGAGATCGTACTTAACGACCTAGGAAGGACAGCAATGTAGTCGAAGTAGACAAGGAAGAGTTGGAGTGATGGCGACGTCGGCGAGAGTTGGCCTAATGTAGGAGAAGGGATAGGAGGACGGTGATGGCGGAGAACGACAAGTTTCTTTTTTTCTGTTTTTGGCACTGTTGCTGGAGGCAGCGCGAGGCTGAGAGTGGCCAAGGTTCGAGAACTGTGGGAGAAGCCGCACCTATCCGTTGAATTGTATTCGATTGGTTAAGGTTGAAAGAAGGAAACCAACAGTACCTACTAAGTAGCTATCCAGTACCTGATGTACTGTGGTAGCACCCTGTCAAAAGCCCAGTCCAGGATCCCTGTTTATGTCTATCTCGGTTCAGACCAGCTGCGCTGTGGTGGGTACCGCTTTCCAGCCCGTCCCATTTATCCCACGTCCAGCCCCCCTCTCATGCGCTATCGCATCGCAACACTTATCAACAAAGTCTGAATGTGAGATAAGTCCATGTATCAGAGCAAGGTAGCCCTGAGTGCCCCTGCACAAGGATGCAACTCAACCTGGTTGGCAACGAGATGGGTACTCATATACTTCCTCCCAAGCTACCTAGGTAGGCAAGCGGCTTGCAAACGGTTGCAAGCGCAAGCGACAAGTTGGTGTATTTGGCAGTAAGTCACAAGCGGACCCCCTCAAATTGGCTTGATTTGTCTTGTTTAAGATGCTGAATATTGCAGGAAGGCGAATACCTAGGTAGGTAGGTAGTCAGAGTTTTTGGTGCTGGAAGGTGCGAGAGAAACTAGAATATACCTTGGCGTCTGTACTAGAGTCAAGGTAGGTACGGATAAGTAGGGGGATTTTCGCTCCGAAGACCCACCTTTCCCGGCTCCGGACCGGCTCCACATCGACTCCGATTTTATCGCCTCCAATTCATTTAGTATCAATGTTGTCGCTTGCAAGCCACTTGGGTCCAAAATAATTGTCGCTTGCGCTTGCAAGTCGACTTGTGTGGTTTGCCTTGTTTAAAACGCTGGCAATGTTGCTTCGAGTCACGCTTGTAACTGGACGAAGAAATCCCTCAACGCTCAACAACTAAACTTCACTCCTTTATATTTTGGCGGGGACGACACAAGCGAACATGCCTTGAACAAACATGTGCGTTAATTTTTTTAATCTTTTTATTTGGGGGGGGGGAGGGCGGCGGGGAGAAGAGGGGTCGGAGGCGGTCTTTTGAAGTGCTTTTCCGAGTTTCTGAAATCTGAAGTGAAAACCTCCTCCGTTTCGAGGCCTCCCCGAGTACGACGTTCTGGAAATGGACCTGCGAATCTTCTGAAAGGGAAAGTCCCCCTCGACTCACGCTTGCTCGACCAAGCAGACCCACTAGACCAAGACGATGTCTCGAGTTGCAGCTCACCAACACGCAAGCCGCCTGATCCTGCAGTCCATCTTATGCAAGGCCAGCAGCAACAGCAGCCGGAATGGATCAGCCTCTGTCAAAGGCTATGGAGTTTTCACCCGCAGGTGAGAGCATCGCCCGTCTGTGCAGGAACCCCCCATATCAAATATCAAAGTCTCATCAAGTAGGCACAGAAAACTTGATGCATTTTGACCTATAGCAGCAGCTCAAGTGCTATCTTTACAGGCTCTGCGCCGTATCTCTGTGATCAAATTGATCGACTGGGTACGGAGTAACGCGCCTTCTAAAGCTGGATGTTGATTTACGCAAAATTCACTCCCGCTCCCTGGTTTCCCCGGTTCCTTGGCTGCAGAGCGCTACCGCAGTGTAGACATCGGGCGTCTTGGCTGGACCACTAAAGTCTTTCGAGATGAGGGCTCGGATATTCGGAGCCGTGGTCTCGGGGTTGGAAGCTTCCACATACGGATGGTCAGCAGCTTGACCTACTCCACAATGTTGCGGCCTGTCAACGAAGTGACCCTCCCTGTCACGTAGAAGTGTGTCGCGTGACGCGTGAATACTTAGCGGATGGTTTCCATGTAACCGTTTCTGTTTCCATGACCCGATTGTACTGCATGAGTGCGCCTGCTCTGGACCGCGGCGTTGATGCCAGATGGGGAATTCAAGTGTCTAGACCTCCCAAAGTGCTCCTTTTATATATGTACAGGTTGGGCAAACATTAGTCCGTCTGTTAAGGCAATCTGCGGACATGGAAGGGGTGAATCCTTTCCAAGGTTTGGTCACTTGTTGCCGTTCTATGGGTCTCGCGAGATCCTGTCGAGTTGAGTGAATCAGGTGGCTTCGAAAGCCTTATCTGAGGCCCATTTGGAATGCTAATACTTTGGGATTCCGCTTTGTGCCCGGCCTGGCTTGCTCCCTTTTGAGCTCCAAAGTTAATGCAACTACGAGCACGTAGGTAAAGGTAACAGGTGTACTCATAGGTATGTATGCTCCTCATACTGAGGGGGTTGTGCGCATAAAGTTCCGAGCACCTGGGCATGCACAGAAGTCACTACCTAGGTAGGTGCATAGTAGCTCTAGTCTAGGGTGAGGCTCCACAGATTTCAAATATTCTTGAACGTTCCTTCCATGGATCATGAAATTGTGTAGAAAGATAGGACCCAGAGGTGGTGCTCGGAAATCTAGAGATAGGCCCCTTGACAGAGTCTGCAGGATAGTGCCATTGAAAAAAGGCACCATGCGACGTTCATCTGGTAGATTACGACCGACATCCGCAGAGGTGGAAGTCGCGCAACTATCATCCGCCAATGGCAGAAACCGTGACTGCTATTTGCCCGAACGAAGCTTGCACCGGCTGAAGAGACACTCGGACTGGTACGCCGTCTTAGAGTGGAAGGAGTGAGATCATGGGATACATATAAAGGGAGGTTCTTGACAGGAACCAGAAGAAGTGTGCTCCGTGCTGTCCATCTCTCGAGCCCCACAAATTCCACGTCTTGTCTTCAGCACGATCACTACAATGCGTGTTCCAGCCCAAGTCCACGCCCTGGTCTTCGCGGTCCCCTCCGCTCTGGCATGCCTGGGCTACGAAGGCGGCGTTCCCACGCCCACGGCATCACACTCCATCTCCTCCCCCATCACCGTGGCGGCCGGTCAGACCTTTGACTGCGGATGGGCCCGATACGACCGCGGATCAGGCGCGTGTGAGGACGGCGAAGGCGGCGACGCCGACGCTGTCTTTCTCGTGCAGGCCGGTGCGACTCTGCAGAACTGCATCATCGGGAAGAATCAGATGGAAGGAGTCCACTGTCTCGGGGCTTGCACGCTCAGATTCATCTGTAAGTGCCCATGGGTCGGTGCTTGGTCCACTGATAATGATATAACGACCCGTCCATGAGATGGGTTCTCTGCTTTTATGGTCAATGGACGGGTGGTCATATCTTTATCAGAATGATTGACCCTGAGTTCGTGAGGCTGACTAAGAAACAGGGTTCGAGGATGTCTGCGAGGACGCTATCACAATCGTATGAGCCTGATGACTTAAAAGACGAACATCTGTACGTGACTGTCCGGCAGACTGACAGCTCCCTAGAAAGGCGACAAGAGCGGGCAAGAGTCCTGGATCATTGGCGGTGGAGCGTATCACGCCAGCGATAAGGTCGTCCAACATAATGGCTGCGGTACTGTGAATGTGAGTGAAGTATTCCATACTAATTACTTCGTTGTCCAATTCCTTGACCGTATTATGCCTGTGGAGTATAGAGACTGATGTGCCCCAACACTAGATCATCAACTTCTATGCTGAAGACTATGGAAAGGTCTACAGATCTTGTGGAAACGTAAGACAACTTTTGATTACAGTCTCTCTTGTGGGCATGACTTTGTACTTGCATCGGCTGACGCTTGGGAACACCAGTGTGATTCTCAATGTAAACGCAACGTCTACATTGAGGGCACAACTGCTTATGACGGCGGAGAAGTTTGTGGCATCAACTCCAACTACGGCGATACATGCACCCTGAAGAACGTCTGTACTGATGCTTCTCACCCATGCACTTTGTACAATGGTTGCGATAATGACTGCGAGCCGTCGAAGGTTGGCTACTGCACTGGGTAGAAGTCGAAAACCTCGAGAGTCGCGTGCGCGAGGGTGTTGGCATGGAAGCCGCCTGAGCACTATAACAATGCTCTCTGACAGTCACTGTGTTGTTGTCGGTCAGCATGTTCAAGAGGCCGGGTCATTCTTAGGCGGAAAGCAAGTGACGAAAGTTGTTGCTCCGGGCCGTGTAGTGGTTGAGGGATACGCGCAGAGTAGAGCAGTAAATAAGGACGCATCACAGTTGTGGGACGACTCTGCAGACACTTCAAGCTGGTGATATCACGCCCCAAACGGTCCAAAAGTACACCATAAAATACCCTACTCAGTAGGCAGCCAGCCTTGCCATGTCCCAAGCGCCGCCCAATCCCATTCCCAACACCTGGCCTCGAGAGGTGGGGCACGATCAGAAACTTAGAAAAATTTGCCCTTCAATCCTCCAAGAACCACGTTCCGCTTCTGCTTTCCCACAAACTTGCTCACATCATCCGCCCAACCCGAGCTCTGCTCGTTCAGGCTGTCCATATTGTCACCCATAATGTTCAACTTCTCCGTCCTCTCATTCAACTGCCGCGTCAAATAGTCGCCCCAACCCTCGGTGCTTGCCGCCGCTGCCCCAGCCCGAGACGCGCTCCCGGTCCCGCTCCCGGAGCTACCCAGTCGCGCGGCCGTCTTCTCCGCCGCAGCCGCGTCCAGCATGCGCTTGCTAGGTGGGCGATCCGGCCCGCCGATCAGCAAGTCTAGGTCCGTAGGCGAGACGTATTGGGTACCGGAAAGCCACTGCATGTTGCTTATTGTCGGACGAGGTGGGATCACAGCGTCGGGATTGACGAGCTTGTCGGCATTGTTGAGATTGTCTCGTCCCTTGCCTGTGCCCCAGACGGGGATGACTACCAACTCAGCGGGCCCAGCCCAGCCGACAACGTCGCCAGTACAAGCGACGATGTTGAGGTTGCTCCGCGAGGCGTCGAGCATAGGAAGTGAAACTCGGTTGATCTCTTTGAGACCGGGCAGGCTGAAGGCACGTACGGTACTATCACCAAAAGTCGCCACGAGAGCATAGCCTCGAAGCTCGAATTCCGTCACCGCAGCAGCATCGCAGAGAACGTCGTCAAAAGACTTGGACGCGCCCTTGGACGAGGCAGGCTTGAACACCCGAACCTCTGTCATTGTGACTGGGGCATGTTAGCGAGATGACTGGCGGGGAGAAACAATGAGAATAGCCGCAAGCTCATGCTTACCAACTACAAGGACGCCATTGACGTGCTGGCCGCTCTTTAGCCGACCGACGACCTCTGGTGTGGCCGCAGCGGTTTGGCCCGTTTCGGCCACAATGGGACAGATGGCCACTACTCTATCACTCAACGACGTGACACCAGCAAGCTCGACGGTGTATGTGTTCCCAGCCGGCAAAAGCTTGAATGTGGCCACTTTGCCTTGATTTGTGCCCACGAAACATGCAATGCTAGAATATTCATCATCGTCAAGTGTCATGACGCCAAAGTCAATCTTGACAGGGTAGTCGGCAGTAGAGGCCGCGGCCTTGGACTGGCCTTTGAGGAAAGACATTCGCTTTTCTCTCTTGGCAAAATCAGCGACCGAGGCCTGGAAGATCACAGCCGGGCCCCGCATGTCAACGATGCTGAAGAAGCCCTTTTCGGACCCGACTGCGATGAAGCCGACATCTGAGACTGACAGGGCTGAGACCGGCCCTTGGTACATCTCATACAGAATGTATGGTTGCAGTCCTTCTCTCAGTGAAGGTTCAGCTCTTGATGTGATGTCAGTTAGGCCACCTGGATTCGCATTTGGCTGACTGGGCTCGTCATGACCGACTTGAGGGTTGCTTCCCCATCGCCAAATCACAACTTCACCCGAGCGTAGACCCGCTGCAAATTCGCCAGTGTTGGGCGCCAGATGCAGAGCCGTCACATCGACGTCTTCATGTCTGCCGACCGACCGAGCCACGTCGACTTGCAGTTGGCCGGTGTTTTCTATCTCATCAGCATGGCCCAGGTCCCAGAGACGGATCGTACTGTCGGCGTGTGCGGCTTGAATGATATTGCGGCCTTCGTATCTCCGTCGAGGCTTGGGTGCCTCGGCGCCTCCTTTCAGGAGATCATCCCCTTTGTTGCGCTTCTCCACCATGCCTAGCCATCGACCTCGGTCCAGTGTTGATATGACGACCTTGGTGACAAATGGATGGGCGAACTGAAGCGAGGGATGCAACTGGCCGGTGGGGTTGATGGGATAGCCCGACGGGAAACTCATTGTCACCAATTCTCCCGAAGAGAGAGTGGCCAATATGGCGATGGGGTCTTGAGCACCAGCGAAATGAGGAGAAAGACGAGGAAACAGACAATAGTCGGCCACGTCAGTTCCGGGGGGCGTGGGGAGCAGACCCTGGCGTTTGCCCTTGAGATGATCTTCCAGAATCTGCCAGGAAGATGTGGCATAGTTTGGCGTCAGCCCGAATTCCAAAAAAGTCAAGCCTTTCTCTGGTTCGTCAAGGGCCTGACCGCCAGCGAGCAGGAGTGCGGTATCATCAGGGTTCTCCTTGCAACACCAAGCGATTTTGACAAATGGCGAAAGGACCTTGGTTGTCGGAGGGGGCCGCACGATCTGATCGACTTTGGTGTCATAGAGAGATCTCGCCATGACGACTCTACCGTCCTTAGGGTCCCAGAACACAAGGCTACCATCATCATGGGCTGTGAGCACAAACGTGCCGGTAGGGTGCCATAGCGCGTGTGTAAGCCTGGGCCTCCGTACAATGTCAACGTTGTCGGCGTTTCCCCCTGGGGCTCCTGGCTGCAAGACATATTCAAAGAACTTTGTCGGTAGGTTCTGCTTGAAGGAGTAGATGACGGCGCCATGGGAGTATCCTATGAGGAGCTTGCCGACATCGCGTGGGTGCAGCTGCAGGGACACGAGTGTGACAAGCTGTGCCTTTGGGAATTGGGTCTTCCAGAAGTTGGGTATGCGGAAGGGGGCCATCCTGCCGCGGTCCAAGTCAAAGGCGCTGACATCGCCGTTGGTGTGGCCGATAAAAGCCCAGTCGAGCATGGGGTCTGTGACCATAGTGGTGACGCCGCCGCCGCACACGCCCGAGGAGACCTTCTTGGCAGTATCCAGGTCCCATACTGTGATCTCGCCTCTTTTGTCGAGGCTGACTAGTCTGCCGGCGCAGAACTGCAGGATCTTGAGGGAGGTGGTGCGGGTGGGCAGGAAGAACTTCTGGATGCGATCCCGCCCAAAGACATAAATCTGACCCTTGCCGAATTTAGACTCGTTTGTTCCGACGGCGAGGAGGGACTGGACGGGGTCGTATGCGAGGCAACTGTTTTGGAAGACAAGTCCTCGTCGTCAGCCTCGCTTCTCTCCCTTTGTTGCTGGCGCTGGACTCGGGGAGGACTGACCTAATCTGCGAGTTGATGCCGAAGCGCTCCTGTTCGTCGGGAGCAAAGTACTGGGGCGCAATGGTAGCAGACAGATCTTTCTGCATGCCAGACTGCTTGGCGCGCAGAAAGGAAGCCATGGTGCTGGACTTGCCGGCGTGTAAAGAAGAGTTCAGATGAAGAGTGCAAACATTGAAGTCAGCAGCCTGACATACGCCAGTGACAGTCAAACTGGACAGTCCCTACAGCACCTGGTACCTACCTAGGTAAATCCCCCCACTATATGCTACGCTAAAATTAGGGAACTGCAGGAGGGGTCCAAGCATGTTCCTGACCAGACGCAGCGGTCAGTACGTCATCCTGCGGGGATCAGGAGGGTGGGAGCATGGGACCCCTGCAGGGCGACCGCAGCTGGGCAGCCGAGATGCCAAAACAAAATGAAAACCGAAAAATGAAAGAGAGATCTAGGGTAACTACGCTTTTGAAATCGAATTTGTACGCGCAGGTGATTTCCGCCCGACCGCCTAACCTCAACAACTATACTTCGTACAGTACAGTAGAACATTCGAAGAACTAACTAGGTCATCTGATTACTACTAGCACCCAGCATTGTCTGTCTGAAGAGGCGTAAATCGGTGGCCTGTCCATATATTCTCACATGTACAGTCGTTGGAAGCTAGAAATGTGTCCACGGAGTCCTTGCACGGTAACCCGCCAGTCTGCCAATCTACTAGTCTACATAGCGTCAAGTTTTGGTGACTACCTGTGAACTGTAGGCATGCTGATGTTTGGATACTTGGATTGTTCTTGATGGATAAGTTTTGGAGCCCGTTCTTTGTCTATACCTAGGTAGTACTGAGGAGTAAAGCCATGCTGTACCTAACACTTATGCTGTACACGCAGTGACAAGTCTAAAAGTAAGTTTTAATGCAATGCTTGCCGCTCCCAGAACAAGACAAGAATCACTGACATGATCATAGATCCAAGACCGCCGCTCGCAGAGTACAAAGCCTTGAGTGGCCCAAGACGGTAGCCGGTAGCCAACCTGGAGCCAGTGCCACCATGAAGTCGTCGTCGTCGTCGTCGTCGTCGTCGTCGTCGCCTGAGAAGAGTTGTCCGGCGTTGCCTTAAACAGAGCAACCAGCCTCTCTTCTGCGTCAGGAGCTTCTAGCAAAAGCTCCGCACAGCGTCGTCCAGTGCCTTTGCGCAATGAACTACATTGTGCTCGTTGAGGCCCGCAATGGAGATACGTGACGTGCTCGCCATGTACACGTGGTGATTTTCTGCACATGTCTTGTTAGAACAGCCCTTAGAATGACAATTTGGTCACGGAGCAATCGCTTGGGGCGAATAAAGGGGAGAGAGGGTGGGCTGCTGCCTTACTTTCCATGTGGGCCACCATTTCTGGGCTAATGCCCAAATAACCAAACATGCCCGTCTGCTTGACTATGGATTCCCATGATCCCGGCGTGCCGAGGCTACACAGCTCCTCAAAGAGTCGCTGCCGCATCTTTGCTATGCGTCCGCTCATCGTGACCAAATCTGCAGCCCACTGGCTCCTGATATCCGGATTCCGTAACACCGCCTCGGCAATCCTGGCGCCATACAACGGCGGCGTGCTGATAGTGGCGCGCTGGGCGTTCTCCAGGATGCTGTGCATCGTGAGGCTCAATTCGGGCGTAGCAGCGACGAACATGACGGCACCAGCCCGCTCGCCGTACAGACCCATGGATTTGGAGAAGGACAGGCACACGGCCGCCTCCATGCGCAACTCTTCGGTGAAGTAGCGGATGGCCCACGCGTCCTTGTCGACGCTGCCCGAGTTGAAGCCCAGGTAGGCCGAGTCAAAGACGGGGAAGAGGCCGCGGGCGCGCACGACGGCTGCGATGTCACGCCACTGGTCGTACGAGGGATCACAGCCCGTTGGATTGTGTGCGCAGGCGTGGAGAATGACGGGTGAGCCAGGTTCCGCGGCTTTCAGGCCATCAAGGAAGCTGTCGGCGTCGAAGGATCGGGTGGCGGCGTTGTAGTAGGGGAGATACTTTACTTGGAAGCCCATGGTCTCGAAAAGCAGTTGGTGGTTGGGCCAGGTAGGGTTTGTGATGTAGATGGTTCTGATGGCCGAGTTGGCCTTCTTCAAAACCATACCGGCTAGGAGGAGGGCGCCGGTGCCGGAGAGGGACTGCACGCCCGAGATCCTGTTCTCTGCCAAGGCTTTCGAGCCGTGGAACAGCAGGTCGACGGCGGCATCGCGAAAGCCCTTGTGGCCCATCATGGGACTGTACTCGTGGTCTGCGCCCTGGATGGTCTCTTTGGCCAGGTGCACCGAGGGCAGGGTCCACGGCATGCCATTCTCGTCGCGGTAGGCGCCAACGCAGATGTTGACCTTGTCCGGCGACGAGTCGGCATTGAAGCGGCGGAGAACCTCGAAGATACCATCAGGCTCCACGAACTCTGCCGTGGTGAAGTGGGTGTGCTGTAATTGGCGAGGATTGGAACCCATGTCTTGGCTCTCAGGTTGCGTGTTCTTGGGGAGGGTTCAGGGAAGGAGGGGGGGGGGGGGGTAAGTATTTGTTTGAGGCAGGGTTACAGGTGGCAGCAGTTATCCTGACTGTCGGATCATGTATGTCCCTCGGGAAGCTGGATCTGGAAGCTGGAGGAGACATTGTGTCTTTGTTTTATTATTCGGAGCCCGGATATCAGCGGAAGGCTGGATCAAGTTCTTAGCAGATTTCTCTTGGGTGGATCTCGGTGTCGCATGAAACTTACCTAATATCTGTACAGTAGTGTAATAAAACTGTACAACGGCCAGGGAAGAGTTTAGACCACAGTAGGCCAAAGGAACCTCAAGCAAGTCACCAAGACATGTCATGGCCTCGTCAGACTATGGTTCAGGCTGTGGTACAAACAAAAGTCAAGTATAACATGCTATTGGCCAGGCAGTTGTACCTATCATGTCCCTAGGTACCTACCTACCAATGACCCAAATGTGGAAAGGGTTAGGGTCCAGTCACATATTTCCAGTATCTTGGTAATTGTCACGATATGTGTCCAGCCTTCACCATGGCTCTGAGAGCATTCTTAGGTAAGGACTTCGGGAGTTGGGGAGTTCGCTTGGCCCCAGCAGCACCTGCAGGCCCACATCCAACCTGCACTCCTCTGCTCCGGGCCTGGGAACGGCCTGAGATTCACGGCGGTACGGAGCAGTGAGCACTCCATACTACCTACTAGTAGGTAGTACTTACAGTACGGCTCACCGCCCCAAGACCCACCCTACCTGCATTCGCGGACCAACAAGTCTCTTGTCATGCGGAATGTATTCCGCCAAAGCCGAGCGTTCCTGCTACTGTACTGTACTGTACTGTATTGTACTGTACTGTACTGCATACTTCTTGCTTCCTGTTGTCAATCATCACTACCTTTGCCACCTCTCGTATGACCAAAACCGCGATATAGCGTTCGATTCTACTCTGCACCCCCCCCCCCTCCGGACTACGACTCAGCATCGATGAGCTCCGTCTCGCAGAGTACTTCGACACATCTGGAGTCTGCACATTTCCTACGCGAGACTCTCGCGACTACTGTTTTTTACCCTGACTTGGGCCGGGCTAAAGAATGGTTCAATGATTAGAACGCCCGTTCCTGCTATTTCACAGCTTGAATTGGGCGACATGCGCTCTCATCTCCTTGAATGGCTCGCCAAAGAAAAGGGCGTGCCACCCGTGGACAATTCCCCGGTGCTGAGGTCTCCCGAGTGCGACATCATCTACTTACACAATTGAAACGATGTCAGCGAACTCTCCACGATTCTGCGTTCAGAAAACGAGGAGCAGCAGCGACCTAGAGAACCAAACGCAAGCACTCACGACAGCTGTTGGAGGACTCCACGACTTCCTGCGGCCCATGCTAGGGGCACATACGGAAGCCCTGAACATTACTGCCTACAAAATGATTCCTCTACCTGGGGACACCCTTTTAGGTGGCAGTTTGTCAGCTTGAGATGTCTGGCTGGGTGGAACGCCTCGAGCCCCACCGACTGCTTGGGAGGTAGACCAGGGGGGGGGCAACTGAGTTGCTTGGAAGGACACTTCTGTTATATACTGTACGTGACGGCTCACTATCCGTATAAACTGTGCAGGTATTAGGTATATCGACACATAGCGCCAGACGATCACTTTACCTTCCCCCTGTCAAACGCCGTTGCATTGCACCAGAAATACACGTTTCAACACTCATAGCCCTCTGATCAACCTTCAGATGTGAGTTCCCTCACCGTTGGGCTTTCCCAAGTTGTCTCGGCCGAGTGACCCGAGTCCTTCTCATGGTCCACCCAGTCCCACCTGCCACCATTTCCGTCTGACATCACGGGCATGGACACAATCCTCGTCTGCGGCCGATCTTTTCTTGGAGCTATCCAATCACCGGCGCCCGGTGTGCCTGGCACGGACGAGACCTTGGACTCCTTCAGTCGACCAAATGAGCCCAGCCCCATCCAGGACATGTGTTTGGTTTTCTTGGACGACTTCGGTCGCGTGTCGTCCACGGTCGCCTCGCCGGCTTCCGGTGCCGAGAGCCCGTCAAGGTTCGTGACGTATCGCATAGTGCTGGACACATACTGAACTTGTCCGTGCATCAACTCGTGCCTGAACGGCGTCAAGATGGCCGTCGAGACGGGGAATCCTTCACTTTCGTCGCCTTCGCTGCCTGGGCCTGCAGAGGCAGTGCCGAAAGATGCCATTTCACTGTCTGCGCGAAACCCCGGGGACTGAGGAATGGGCCCAAGCATTGTCACTGGGTGGCTGCGCAGCGGGCCTCCCAGATCATCTGCTGAGCCTCTCAGCAGTATGTCTGTGGTGGCCATCGACGGCTGCGTGTCGTCGGACCTCATGGACAAGTTTCGATTGAGCCCTGACCTCTCTGTCATGGATCGATAGTCGTCACTGTAACCTGGCTCGGGCGCGTGGTGCATGGGGATCGTCTTCTCAGCCTCTCGCTTCGCAGCTCTTCGCCGCCTTCGCCATAGGCAGAAGGCAATGAGCACTAGAATGGTGGCTGAGCAAGGAGCCACGATCAGGGCAGTGATCTCGTTTCTGGTCAGATGGACTCCCTGTGGACCAGCGGAGGTGGATGAGGTTGGCGCTGCACTACCTGCGCCTATCGTCGCAGCTGAAGATGTAGCAGAAGATGGCGGTGGCGAGGACGACGATGACGCTGTAGCTGGTGCTCATCAGATATAATGCGCAGACATCCTGAGAGGCTTGGGAAGACTCACTTGCCCTGCTCGAACTTGCGCTGGGCCCGGTGGAAAGTGGTGCTGTGTATGGAAGACTCGTTATAAAGCTCTCGGTCGACTGACCCGTCAAAGCAGTGCTCGGCAGGCTCGTTGGTGCACTATTTGTTTCTGTGACGGGCACGATTGTGATGATAGTGGTCGGATTTGCGGTCGTGTCAGAAGACGAGGATGGAGCAGGCGTCAGCTTCGGCAGTGGTGACAGTGTGAGAGTTTGACCCTGGTTGTTGCTGATTATACACGCTGTGGCTCCACCAGGCGCCGCAATGCATTCACTACTAAGTGGACAACACAAGTCCTGAGTGTTGCAGTCGACGGGTGCGATGGCAGGGCACGTGCCGTCATTTTGTCGCCTGTGGAGACTTCGTCGGAGCGCCTTCTCGTGGTCCGGTGTTGGATCAGCTCCGCCGCGGTCCATGGTGCCTGAATTGCAGGCGACGGGGGACACGGACGCCGAATAAAGAGACGAATGTGTCAACACGTGGGAGCAGGTAGTGTGTGTATTGGAGCAGGAGGGGGAGAGGACCTCTCGGCTCCCTGCATGTCAGCCGATGATGGAAGCATGCATCGCTAATAATGCGAATTTCCAGAAAGGGTTGGAAAGGGAACAACATGGGGCGTAAAAGAAGTGAATGAGTTCATGTTGTGGAAGCTGACTGCACTATGCTGATCATCATGGTTGAAACACGCGCGGGTACCTAGGTAGTCGATCACTGCGAGCGGAAGGTTGGGGAACTATAGGCCACTGTGGATGTTTGAGATGGTTTGCTATGTCACAACAAGCCAGCCTCGGCCATTCCATCACCAAACCATGGTCATGGTACCGGCATGTCGCAGGATCGACGCCGGTGCTTGCCAAGCAACTTTCTCTGAGTGCCTCCGTACATCTGCGGGTATATATCGTAAGATACCCAGGGTGTTCGTGCCGAGTTCTACAGTCCCTACTCCGTACTGGAATGGTGCTACGGGCTTCGTATATGGCCTCTGTAAACTATGAACTTCTATGTCGAAATCATGTTTTCTTCCAGGGGCCAGTACCCCGCGAAAGGAATCGTTTAATAAGCTTTTGTCCCACGCCAAATCACAACCTTGGAAGGCATGCGCAGACGGCAGGTCATAGGTCTACTGCGTGGTCGAGATCAGATGCCGCGTGCTCATCAATGATCATAGCAGACACTGAGGTCCAAACTTGGCGACTGCCCTCATAAACTGTGACAATTTGCGTGAATCTTCTTGACGAAATCGGCCATGGCTACTCCGTACGTTGACATCTCTTCGTTCTCGTTTCCGTACAAACTCTATTACTCAATGAGACGAATATCCTTGAGTTCACGCTCTGTCCAGTCCCACAACTTCTGCCCCAGCTGACTGTCTCGTGCGAGCTCGCCCTCTTTGTCGGGCACCCCAATCGGCTCGTAGTATTTGCCGCTTACTACGGCTGGACTTGTCGCCGTCCACAGGTGGTTTTTGGCGCCTTCGATCGGAGACAAGCTCAGGTACGGTGCAAGCGGTTTGGAGAGTCGGACCAGTAGACTCTCCCTGCCCAGTTTCTCGCCCATTTCAGTGTTGACTCTTCCCGGGTGCAGGGCTGCCACGTTGACTTGCGGATGGAGCTGTGACAGCGTGCGCGTGAGGTGAATCAGGGCAAGTTTACTCTGGCCGTACCTTTGGGTGTATGGCTTCACATGGCCGTCAGCATGCTTTGACTTGTCTGTGAATGGGATGGCAGAAATGACATACCATATTCTTGCCGTCCGTCTTGACCTGGTCGAATAGGACACCACCTTTTGGAGCCATGCTCCATCCCTCGCTAGCCACAAAGACGATTCGAGGTCGTTCGCTGTTGGTTTGTGCTGTGCGCAGCACCAACGGCATCAGCAGCTTCACAAGCAGGGCATGTCCGACGTAATTGATTCCAAAGTGGCTCTCGTAGCCCTCCCCCGTAACCCCTGGCGCGACGCGAATGATCCCAGCGTTGAGTATGAGAATGTCCAACCTTTCCTCCCGGGCAACAAAGTCCGCTGCACAGCGCCGGACGCTCTCAAAAGAACCGAGATCGAGCCCTAGGAACCGAATTTCAGTCGCCGATCGACCGTCTCCAGGTTGGTCGTCCTTGCCATAAGCGTCCTGTATAACTCTATCGACAAGCGCCTTGCTCGAAGCTTCGTCCCGCGGAGGCAAGTCTGCGAGGTAGATCCGCTCGGGCCGCCCATATCGCGCAAGTTGTGTGGCCGTCTCTCTGCCCAGGTCCCCAGCTGCTCCTGTGATGAGGATCACCTTGGCCGTCAGTGACGGAATGTCGCGCGCCGGCTCAAAAGCTTCCCCCGCAACACGCGAGCCTAGCACCTTCATCATATTCCACAGGTCCGCCATTCGTTATTGTCACTGGGTCGTATACACCTGGGCGCGTATCTGGCGGCGATGCAAATCAAGGAGCGTGGAAACTCTTCAAGCTACGCTTTGTATTGGCAAGGGAAGATCTTCATTTCGATTTCGCAAATGTCCACGCCCGCTTGCACAAATACGAATACGGCCCGTGGTATTATAGACTAGCTACTAGGTCGGAGTCGCCTACACTTGTGTGGGCGATCCATGTCCCATCTCATAGGGCTACGGAGGGTCCGGAACATCCCCAGTAGGTATCAGTGATAGCCGATTTCCAGAGCAATAACAGCTGCTTCTTCACTGCTGACATGTGGATCCCACCACCATACTTGTGCTGGCTGATAAACACTCCCAGGCAAGGTGCTGTCCCATGGAGTCGGAATCAACCTTTCCGACAACGGGGGCCATCATTTACACCAGGATGAGAAGAAATGGCACCAAATCTCATCTTTGCCAAATTCTGGGCTCGGGAACTCTGCCCCTGAGCCGGGAACTTCCCCTCATGGTAAATAAACCGGCAATCTGACTTCAGGACCACGGCCGGGGCGATTTTCTCCACGTGGAGCACGGCCCCTATTCGAAAACAATACCCCGTACACAGAACTCGTAGGCGTATACCGTACATATCCGATGGCCTCGTCGGACTACGGAGCGATTACAAATTGTCCCACAGCAGACAATTAATTCTCTTTGCACGCATGGCGGTGAAACACTGAAACTTGCTTCTTGTTTAAGACCACGACGATGAAAGGTAACCGTAAAATCGAAGCCTTTTCAACTGTGCTCGCCGGTGCTGCAGATGCAACTGAGAGGGACCCCATGAAGGAAAAGCAAGTATGTATCATACAGTGCTGGGGCAAGTGGGGCCTCGCATTGACTACCGCTTCCTATTCGAACAAAGATCCTCTCATGGCCTGGTAAGCCTGGTATTGTATAATAGTGTGTGTTGGATAGGTAGAAGAAATGCTCATCTGAGATATCTATCCGATGTACTGCACGCAACGGCACAGTGCCTGGCAGCCTATCACCTCGCAGACCTAGATACCGACCCAAGACAGCCATCCTGACTTCTTACCTAGGTACTAGTAATAGAGCAAATGGCTAGGCGATAGTGGCCACTTTCGCCGAGTACATATAGAAGCCTTGACGTAGACTCCTCTGATGACTGGTCCCGGATATGTTCGCTTCGATAGCATCAGCGAGTGGACAAATCTCTGTAGACAGGCCCACATTTCAAATATTCCCACGACTTCAACAACTTCAAAATCCCACAACACACCCAATTTATAGGGGATTTACAGATATACAACTGAATTTTATTCATTATTTGGAAATGTATATACCAACTATCCGCTTTCCTATATATATATATAATCTTTCAAGAATATTCTATATAAGCTATATTCTAGAGCTCTTTTTGATATTATCTTATATATATTCAATTAAACTTTCCATATAATTTCAATAAGCTTTATTATTTTCAAAAGCAGCGAAATTAAGTTTCAATCCGTAAATCTACCGCTTTAATTTTTTTTTAAATATACTCGATAAAATTAAGATCCGGATTATACGAAGGCTATTTAATATTTTAGATTCTGTAATTCAAAGAAAGTGTTAATAACGTAGGAATTATAAATGCGTTATTTTATATAAGAAATCCCTAAGGCTATATAAAATAGAAATAAGTCTTTCTTTAACAATTCTTAACAGTTTCTTAATAGTATTCTTTAGTATTCTAAATCGGAATCTTTTTTATAAAAGATTAATTCATCTTCCGTTTACGGCTAGATATTACTGCCGTTAGCCCTCTAATTAACAGCTTCAATTTAGCCTTTACTAAACAACAGAAACAATACAATACAGCTACTAATCACTCGATTCATATTTATTCTCCAGATAAAAAATAAACTCTACTGACATAATCTCCTATATTACTCTATATTTAATTAATCCAGAGCATAGAATGTATAATAAATTTTAAACATCTATTTTTATAATATTCAAGTAATAATTTAATTACAAGTTAACCCGGATTAAACTATGAATTTTCAAGAGTATGTTTTATTCAATGATATAACTTTTAGTAATTGAACTATTTTGGCCGCAATTGCTTGCTAATATATATCGAGCTTATAGTATTCGAGGGTATTTTTTCTTCTTTAATAATATCCGCTTCGTTTTCCTTTATTTATTATAGCCGGATTAGTATATAATCTGTTCAATAATTTTGCTGAAGATCGGTAGATTAGCCGTTTTTGCAAAGATTATATATAAATATTTAAGATATTTAGCGGATAAAAAGCATAGCTAGCACTTTATATAAAAAATATTTTATAGTATCTCGATTTTCTCTTAGTTATTTGTATATAGTCGTATTATCAAATAGTACTAATAATATTATAAACCTTGAAATGCCCGGCAATTTTCAGATCGAAAATTAATTGCTTAATTAATATACCTCCAATATAAGCGGCTATAATAATTATACGTCTTTCTAATATATATTCGCCGTTAGTTTAACGGTTTCCGTAAAATTGCGTACCAAAAGTATGGAGGCTTGCTGGAACAAATTGTTGAAGGAGGAAGAAAAATGATGATAGGTACGCGTCGCGTTGAATCGCGTTATACGGAAAGGGTGGATCTGTTCCACACCTGTCCACAGATTTGGCCACTGACTATACCCAAGTACACGCACTGACAGCGAGAAGACTCACCTTGCTTTTTCGTCTCAGGTCAGGGACGCGAGACATTAGCCAGAAGACAGAAGCAACGACCCTGCGGATCGAGCATCAACTCAAGACAATAAGAACATTCTCCTGGTCCTCTCAACTTCTAGTCTGGATATCAGCTGCAATCTTCAAAGCATGTCTTGTACAACATGGCTCAACTTTTCCTTCGAGATGTCGACCCATCATCGCTAACGCCGCTGGTACCTGAGATGCATTTCAAGGTACGCCCACTTTCTCCATTGCTGGCTTCTTGCCCATGTGGTGAGATCGCGTGGCTAGGGGCTTGTTACTGACCATGAACATTGTCCCTGATACAGCTCCTTCTCTGGCTGTTCCTTGCATTAGGCATGGCAGCCTTCTCGATCCGCATCAGTATCAGGATCATTACCCTGCGCAAAATTCTTCTGGAGGACTACCTGATGATCTTCACTCTCTTCATCTTCATCGCAGACTCTATCGTCCAGTATGTTTACTTGGGTGATATATACACATTTTACCGCGTGTCAAAGGGGCTCGAGCTACCTACGTCTGACTATCCCGGTGTGATGACGCGGGCTTTGACGGCACAGGGAGTGGTGGTCATACTGGTAAGTTCCCATTCTCATCTGCTTTAATCACCAGTTGGATACTTCCTCCATGGTCGTCTATGGCTCCACCGAGACAAGCTCATCAATATTCTTCTCTCGACACGCAGTGCTGACCCATATTGACGTTCCCGCATCAAGACGATAGTCGGTGTCTGGACCATCAAACCGAACTACCTGTTCTTTTTCCGTCGCCTGACCAGACAGATGCGCGTCTATATCATTCTCTGGTGGATTGCCCTTGTCACAGTCGTCACAAGCGGTGCCGTGAACATCGGCTTGATTCCGTACCAATGCACGTTTGCAAGTTTTGCATCCGTTATACGAGTCTGTAGTAGCGATCAAGTCATCGACACGGCGGCTACCGTTAACAGGATGGGTGTCGGCTTGGATGTGGCGACCGACCTTCTACGTACGTACCTGTCCAGTCGCTCCCAGTCAAATGTCTCTGGGCGCTGCCATGTGACGCAGCCACTTGATCATGGTCTCTACCCAGCTACACTACGACACTCATGACAATCTTCTCTGTTGATATAGCTGACATGCGAATGATGCAGTCATCGTCTTTCCCATCATGATCGTATGGCCCACGAAACTGCGGTTGAGTCAGAAGATCCTGTTATCTGGATTCTTCTCTCTCACCCTGTTGACCATTGGCGTCACTGTTGTCAGAGGAAGCACCTTTGGGGCTCAGTTCTACAAATCACTGTCACAAGTGACCACAAAGATGATGGATTTTGTGTGGCTTCTCTTCTGGTACTGGGTTGAATTCAGTGTTTGTGCGTGCCCTTCCCTTGTCCCTCTCGATATACGGGACACACTATATATCGGGGAGTCTGCTAGAGTCGAAGAGCGAAACTGACCGATGTTGAGTACTGCAGCCTTTATAATAGCCAGCTTGGTATCGTTCCGCTCCCTTTTCACCAGTCGTGAGAGCAAACAACGAGAGGTGCGGGCCCAAAGGAACATACAGGGCCAAGCTTCGCACAATAACACCATCGGTTGCTCCGAAAAGTCACAGAGACTTTACCGGTCTGGTTCTCGCAGCAACCGAAAAACGAACAACCTTTACGAAAGTCTCCTCGAGACAGTGCTAGACTGGGAGGGACCCGAAACTGACGTGGAGCGTGGCCAGTACGCCCAGACACACGACTACGTACCGCTGATAGGGATCACAAAGACCGTCGGCATATCGCAGCGAGACAGCCGTGTTGCGCGTGAGGCCGGAGTCACGTCTAGGACACCGCAGTCTGCCTTGGAAGCATATTCTTTCTACGGGGAGTCAGCCACGATGCCCAGCGTGGCGGTTGGTGAACTCAGAGGGGCCTCATCAGCTGCTGCGTCCAAAGATGAAGTTATGGGCACGAAGGAGACTCTGAGGCCAGAGCCAGCATACTTCACCAAGCCTGAGGTTTGATGTTTCAGCCAGCTAGCATTCCGTAGGCGTTTGAGAAGCAGAGGCGAGAACGATTTTCGACGTCAACCTGGACAGTGAGCAGAACGGTACGAGTGCGGCGGTCGGCTTGTCTACTGATATTCACCCTAAATACCTATGTACCTACGTAGGTAGATACCCACCACACAAATAAAGCATGTGTGACCATCTTGCAGCTTGTGCCGATCCTAATCCTAAAGTTCAGTGGATATACGTTGTCCGCGGACTTATCACCCCTTCAACTCTGATCCTTTCCCCTCCTGTTCTTCCAACGACTCGCTGTCTTGTGCCACACGACCCTCAATGTACATGCTGTCTTCACCGCCATCCACGGGAAACGGCCAAGCCTTCCAACTCAGCCAATACACAAAAGCCGCGACTGAAATACTGACCAACCAACTCAATGAGTACAGGTAGGTCGCGCCCTGAGGCACGCCGCTGGCGCCGCATGCGGCGGCAAGACCTGGCAGATTCGGCACAATACCGGCGATGAAGGCGACGATGGCTCGAGGATTCACGCCCATGGTGTAGTAGTGGGAGCCTTCCAGGTTGTATAGCGAAGAGACATTGAGATGCTGAGCTCGGCAGACCCAGTAATCACAGACGATGATTCCTGCGATGGAGCCGAGGAATAGGCTGTATCCGCCGAGGAACGACGCAAACGAGTCGGCACTGTACTGGATATACCAAGGCACGGCACATATTCCCAAAATAGCACACACATAAGCCCCCCGCCTGTTGCTGATATACTTTGGAAACCACAGGCTCAAGTCGTTGCTGAAGCTGACTGTGTTGGCACTGATGTTGGTGCCAATCACAGCAAAGGACCAACAAAGACCGGCGAAGAACTGGGCGGCGCGGTTGTTCCACAGGCGAGCAACCTCGAGCGGATTCCACGTCACTTCTCCGTATATGACTTCAGAGGCTGACGAAACGGTCGCACCCAAGACTCCGCAGAGGGTGACGAGCACAATGAGCCCAACAGCCTGGGCCCAGACCACGTGTCTTGATGATGCGGCATATCTTGTGAAGTCAGGCATGTTCAAGGCCAGTGTTGCTTTGGGGCCGATGGCTGTGGTTACGCATTGGAAGAAGACCACCACAATGGGCGTGCCGTCCGTGATATGGGTGGGCTTGGAAAACGTTGGGCCGAATCCCTTCGCTATTACCAAGTCAGCATACGTGGTCCGATCCAAAGACAGCGGAGAGGATTATGAAGTGAAGGGGGTTGGGGTGAGATGCTTACCAGCAACAACAGCCCATATGAATAGAGTCAGCCCGAAGACGGGCATGATGAGGGTCTTGGCCATGAACATGTAACGCAAGCTGCTGACGTGCAGCCACAGCAGCGGTAGCTGGATGAGGATGAACAGGAAGAAGCACAGCAGCTCGGCACTGGTGACATGCGCGCTCTCAGGGATATGGTTCGGAAAGTTGTTGAACTGGGGCCATATTGCAGATATCATGACCTGCAGACATTGTCCGCCCTGGAACGATTGTGTACCGAACCATATGCATGCAACAATGCCCCGGACGAACACAGCAAAGTACGATCCTCGTATTCCAAAAGAGGCGCGGGTGAAGACTGGAAAGTTGATGCCGAGTATGCAGCCGACGTATCCATCTAGCATGGACGGTATGCATACTAGAATATGCCCCACGAGGACAGCCAGAATCGCGAGGCCGGGGTTGAGACCTCTGTTCACCGCACTTGACGAGACTGTTTTCACTTTGTCAGAACCGCAAGGTTGGCCAGGTTTGCGCAGTCCACAATGTGCTCTCTTACCTTGATACATCGATATTGAGAACGCTTCAGCAACCCAGAATCCAAGCAAGCTGGGCCAGCCCCAGGTCCGCTTCGGGGAGTCGCGAGGAATCGGATCCATGTCTTCGTTGGACAGACTGCTCCCGCTGCCCTTGAGCTGCAAACGTTGGCGAATGTGGATGGCCATGATGCCCCTGATCCTGTGGTGTCTCCCTGCGTGGCAAAGCTTGCACGAGGTAAGAAAGATACCCCGACTGTGTGCCGCCGGGATGCTGTGAGATTGCTGGGACAGTTCACGGCGCTTCTGCTCTGAAATGCACTGTCAGTCTGGCGGCCGCCATGAAGTGATGGTCAGTTTACATCAATTGCCTCATCCCATCGCACAGACAAGGGACACAGATACTGCGCCTTGCTGCAGCAGTAGACCGCTATCAGATTGCCGCTGCGAAGCCGCGCCGGTAGCAGGCGGTTATACTGTACATCTTTTGCGCGGTAACGGAGTACCCTGGCTGTTCGCATGCCTGCTTATGATAGCTGTAGAATACTCGGCTGGTGTGAAGTAGAGCTTTATCAGATTTTATCAGGGTTGTACCACCTGCTAGGTGTCACTGCCACCCGGTCTTATCAGATACTCAGGCTGCTCACCGTCGAGCAGATAACCTGCTGCGGGTTTATCTCTGTCATCTCCACTGCACCGGCCTCTCGCCCCGGCACCAAGCTGTCGAATCCAACAGAACCGCCGGTCCGAGTTTGGGTAGCAGGGCGCCTTGAGATTATTACCTCTTCTACATCATTGTGCTGTTCACTGTTAGTTCCTGCTCCGACCTGTTGCAGCTGGGGAGCACGACTTACATTACTGCAGAGAATTGTGGCGGACCGGACCCGGTGATCATACAGAGGTGCAAAGTTATTTTAGCTGGATGTGAATTAGGCAACATGTGCCGAGCGATCCCAGTTGTTTCAGGGCCGGAGCAGTTTGCCCTTGATAAGATGGTGGCCGCAGCAGGATAACCAAAAGCCCAGTTCCCTCCCGGGAAACTTAATAGGTAATATACTCTCTACCTTGGTAGATCGCCACGGAGAAGCAACGTTCAAGCCACACCTTAACCTTGTCAGTAGCCGTTATGCTTTGTATGTTCTGCAGCGACCGTTTCATAAAAGTCCTCGGTATAATTGTCACACCATGACCACACCTGCATGCACCACCGCCGTGTATTGACGCCCTGACTCCTGAAGTCACCGGCGTCTGTTCTTCAGCATTGATGGATTGGCACTTGAGCACCACCAACTGTCGAGCTTTTCGAGGCAGCGATAAGGTTGCACATGTGCCGATCCACCAACCACAAAGTACCAAGTCTGCATGCAACTCAGTCATGCGTCTGTATTGATGGTAATGCTATAGTATCGACGCACGCGAGTTGAAACTGAAAATTCTCCGAGCGCCATATAGAGACCATGGCTCTTCCACCAAACATCTCAGCCGGCTGCTCGGCCGAAACACTTCCCCACTTACAGCCACTTTGAGATTCTTCAGCCGGCTCTTTTTTTTTGTGTATTTCTAGTTTGAGCTTTTTCTACCGATCCATCGTGCAAGCAACTGCCCAGGCTTGGTCTTGGAGTGCTATCACAATGGTCTTTGGCATCAAGGAACCCCGTCACCGCGGGCCGGTACCAGGCACTGGTATGTTGACCCGCTTGGACGCTTGTGATTCAACACCGTCTAGGGATTGCACAGGTTCTGGATGTACATGCTAATTAACGCCTTGGAAAGCCTTCATGAGCAACGGACCGGACCTTCCTGAAGAGTATCGGGATATCCCACATGACTTCTTTCGATATGGGACTGGGAAATACAGCGACATCATACTCCTTCCACAGCCGTCTGATTCTCCAAATGATCCGTGAGTCTCATGTAGTCTTCCTCTTTTTTTGATCGTGCAAGGACAAGCACTTGGAAGTATGTGTAGATAATGGTGCTGACACGTAATAGTCTCAATGTCCGTCCAAATACCCCTAGGTGACCGTCGGTCCATGATGATCATCGATTGAAGATCCATGAAATGGACAATCAGCTAACATTGCGACTAGTTGCCTCAAATCCGCAAGGAGATCATACTCTTCATCCTCTCGCTCAATGCCGCCGTCGTCGGGGCCTTTGGGCCCATGCTCGGGCCAGGCTTCGTGCAGATCGCCCAACAGCTGAACGTGTCAATTGAGATGCTCTCGGAGTCTACCGCCTGGACGCTTCTAGCCATTGGCCTGTGTCTCTTCTTCATCTCCCCGCTGGCCAAAATCTACGGCAGGCGCCCGATGTTCGTGTTCTCGAGCCTCATCATGCTGGGCACGAGCGTCTGGGGCGCCGTGGCGACCAACTATCAGTCGCTGTTGGGAGCTCGGATCATCGCCGGGATAGGCATGACGCCGTACGAGACGCTGGTGCAATGTGTGATGGGCGACATATACTTTGTGCATGAGAGAGCCACACGCATCGCCCTCTGGAATGCACTTCTGCTGGCTGGCATCAACGGAGGCAACGTCGTTGCTGGGTACATCATCGAAGTCGGCGGCTACCGGTGGACATTCGGCGCATGTGCGATCATCTTCGCAGTGCTGGTGGTTGCGGTGTTCTTCTTGGTACCCGAGACGGGATACAGGCGGGATATCTTGAGCCCAGTTGTGACCATAGACGAAAATGGGCACAAGGGCTTGCACATGCGGCCCAGGTACCAGATCAACCTCCAGGGCGAGGACTACCAGGGCCGGTACGTGGAAATAACCGCGACGGAAAGACGGAGAAGCTACCGACACAGCTTGCGTATGTTCAACGGGCGGCTCAGCTCAAGTTCTTTCTGGAAGATCTTCTTGCGGTCGATTGTGATGATGTCCTATCCAGCGGTGATCTGGGCGTTCATGACATACGGTATGTAATCGCCCTGGATTTTGGAAAGTGGCTGACAACAGAACTGACTGGTATGTGTTGTGTTGTAGGCACTCAGATTACTGTTGTGGTCCTTTTCTCGGTGGTCAACTCGTCAGTCTTCTCAGCGGCCCCCTACAACTTTACGGTCGCACAGGTCGGCCTCATTAGCATGTCCCCTTTTGTGCTCTCCACAGTGGGATACTGGATTGCCGGCCCCTTGAACGACGCCATCGTCGTGTTTCTCACTCGAAGGAACCGGGGAATTTATGGTAGGCTTTGGGCTATTCCTCTGCCCACTCAAAATTAACTCGATGTACGTCTTACTCACTTTGGCGCCTTCACAGAGCCTGAGTTTCGTCTTCCTCTCATGGCCGTTGCCACTGCTCTGGGCGCCGTCGGGTTCTATGGCTTCGGTCTCACCATCCACTACCAGACACACTGGAGCGGACCAGTGCTGTGCTTCGGCACCGTGTACCTGAGCCTCGTTTTCTCGTCGACGTGTGTCTTTGGGTACGTTCTCGACAGCTACCGCAAGCACAATGCCGAGGCATTCGTAGCCATCAACTCGCGCAACCTCTTATGTGAGTATTTCGAGACCTCTTCACCTGGACCCTGGACCCAAATCCTCCTCTCCTTCTCCCGGAAGATGCTGATATTTGCGTGACTCTGTTCAGCATTCGGCATTACGTATCTCATCACTCCGTGGCTTAACCAGGACGGCCCGCTGAAGGTCTTCATTATTCTGGGTACAGTGTTTATCGCATGCTCTATGTTGACGTTGCCCCTTTGGTATGTGTTCCGAGGCCGATCAACATCGCAATACAACACTCCTTGCGCGGCGTTGACTAATTGGTGATATAGGATCTACGGGAAGCGTGTCCGGAGCTTCACAGGAAGAATCAGGTGGCTGAGGAGATTAATGGAGGACTGATGAATCTCGCGGTTTGTAGTGTACTGCGCCGCTGGCGGACTACGGTTGTAAAGCTACCAGGTACGGCTAAAAAGAATCACGTGGGTCTTGATGCTGTCTACAAGCAGATCATGGTCGGCACGAATGGTGGAGGCTGCTTCGGGCGCTATTGGGCCAGACCGGACAGGCGGCCAGTGGGATTTCTTGAGGTAATGTTTTTTGCTGTTGTAGTACGGAATGAGTAATTGTAATAGCATCCACGTCATCCTTGGAATACCCGCGGTACCTAATTTCTCCCGTTGTGACGTGCAGAAGAGTGTGAGCCACTCACTAGACAAGCATCTGGACAGCGTGCTGTAGTTCCACATGACTGCTATTTCACCTCCAACCTGAGTGCATCGTACTGCACGTAGATGCTGCGCGGCAACAGGGCGCTCTCGTAATCCGTTGCATTATACGGCAAACTCAATACAATCTCGTTGGTGACGTTGCTACCACTGTGTAGAAAGCTCGTCGGAAACGTCCACTTGTTCGACAAATGGTAGCAGGTCACTGCGCTCCGGACGGCGCAGGAGGACGATTGGTAATAACTATGCGCACACACACAGGGATGTCAAGAAGCATGCCTTAACACTGGAACGCCTGAGGGACGGCTGACCAAGGCCGGGGGGGCAGGAGGCAGGTAAGGAGTAACTCACGGTATAGTCCACGTCTCCAGCGCCTGCCCATTGACAACAACGTTGTATGGGATATTGATGAACGGCTGTGAGGCGTTGTACACATCCGTGTTCCCACTCGCCGCTTTAGCAGCGGCCAGCTGAATCGTGAACGTTGCCTCGGAGGTGTTTCGTAGCTCCGTCTCGGACGCGTCGAATGTCACGGTCCAGTTGTTGATATTGCCATCTCCCTCGACCTGCACCGGCCGCCGGAAATTGGCGTAGCCACCAAATACTGACCAGTGGACGTAGTTGAAGTCGGTGGCCTCGTCCGACGTGCCGATATGGAAGTTCACACCCGCCGGAAAGTCATCCAGGTAGTCGTAGGCGCCCCAGTAGATGCGATACTCGGCGGGGTGAAGGGGGTGTGTGGGTTCGGGGTGGTCTCCATGGAGCCATTCGCCACCAGACTTGTCTCTAAAGATGGTCAGCGTCTTTTTCTTCCCCGACAAGAGGGTATGCCGTGGTCTCTCACGGGATTCCCAGCCGCCACAGCTCCCTCCCAGCCGATTCTGCGACCCAAGCCACGCTTCCGCCATCCGTCGTTCCTCCTGCTTCCACAGTAACACCGTCTTGGACATAGTCTCCGAATATGTGGTCTGCATACACCGTCAACCTGTACGTTCCAGCTTTGATCCGGTCGATGTTGACCCCTCCAGTTGCAGGGTCAATATCAGCCCAATACTGGTACGCTGTGAGGTTCTGGCTGTTATCCTGGAAGTCGTAGCCGTTGGCTGTCAAGACGGCACGTGGGTTCTTCCCTCCCTTGGGAACCTTCACAGTTGCCTTCCATGATCCGCGCCCGGACGTGGGCACATAGTTTGGCACCAGGTCCGCAATACTGTCATAGAACGCAGCATTCCATTGCGGATTTGCAAACTCTAGTGCTTCATCCCGCAACTCTTGCCAGCTGGTCCCGACTTGTGCATGATTGAAATGGTAGTAAAATGGGCCAAAGGTGCGGTCCATGCCATTGGTGATGTTTGGTGCCTGGTTGCCGTGGTGGTTGGAGACGATGTAGTTATACACGATGCCATCCACCGTGAGATCTGACCAGGTAGGCCCGCCGAAGTATGTGTCCTTTGTGTTCATGACGAGCCAAGCACCAAAGACGGAGCTGTCATTGTTGAGGCTCCCGTCCCCATACAAGCCGTGGACTTGGTGGTCTCCGTACACATCTGCAAACGTGTACTTGGTGAAGTAATCTGCGAAATCGTCGACATAAGCGTCATCGGTTCTATTCCCGACATACCAGGTGGCGTCTTGCACGGTGGTGGCATTGACGAGGCTTCCTGCCGCCGGGTTGGGAACGGGGAGGGCAGCATAGAGCGTTTCGTCGGTGATCAGATGCGTCCAGATAGACGTCGGCGTGTCCGGGCGGAACAGTGTTCGAAACTCCTGGAACTTTCCCGCAGAGTAGGTTGTTTCGTTGTAGTAATACAACCGGCTAAAGACGTGCAGTCCCGTTTCCCCATCGCGTAAGAACCAGTATTGCTCCAGTACGATGCCTGTTGGCGTGTAGACCTGATGCATGGAGATGCCGCCGTAGGACACATTCTGGGAATCGATGCCCTGGTAGAGTTCGAATGTGGCATTCTTTGACCCAGGCGTATAAGCACCGGCGGGAGTGCAGTAGCAATCAAGATATGGGCCGATTCCAGTGGCTCCGTTGCCACTGGAGCCTCCAGGAGTCACCGGCGTTGTGTCTTCATTGCCCAGGAGGTTCTGCCCGTCAAGAGTCAGGAATGTGATGACGCCTCTGGACTTTGTGACTGAAGCGGTCAGACGGTCGTTGGCAATCAAAAGATAGGAGTCAGTCTGGTTTGCGATGAGGTCTCCATGGACGGCGACTGAGAGGAGGGCCGCAGCTGTTGCTGCGCGGTATAGGCGCATCTTGAGGTGGACCAGGCGAGTTGGGAGTGCTCAAGCAGGCCAAAGGTCTCATGATCCAACCGACAGAGCCCTGGAGCCCAGGGCCATTATATATCGTGTTGAACTTGGACCGTGAGCTCCGTCTGGGCACCAAACGCAGTTGGATGCCATCGCCAGGCTCTTCTCCGAGCAGATGCTTGCCAGTCGCTTGCAATACGGTAATGGCTGCAGTAGCAGACTGCATCCAGAGACGTCCATTGATGGAACCGTGTAGGGAGCGGCCACATTCTTGACAAGCCAAGGGGCCTTGCATTTATGCGCCGGAGTATTTCCCGACCAGAACAGAGCAAGCCCGGGTAATATGGAGGGTACAGTCGCAGCCTCGGTCGCTGATGGCCCGGATATGGGTACTTGTGGCTTGTCAGCGTACATAGTACACTCACATCACACTGTAGAACGCAGTGCTGGCCACTGCACAAATACCAAAGTCCCGAGCACGATGATCAACATGTGGACTTGTACAACAAGTAGGTCCCATCATCTTGCCACGAGGGACGAATAAGGTCATCTATAGTACATGTCCACGACGCAAGGACTCCTTAGATGTTATTACTCAGACCTTTGTGCACTTGACACGTAGCAGAGACGACTGAGAGGCTGGAAAACTCACTTCCAGGGCTGCAACTGCTGTGCCACGCTTTGTGGGGCCCGGCGGTGTCCCCACGGGGCAAGACTTCAAAAAAATGGTTTGCGGGGTGAACGCGGGGAAGATGGAGCTGCCAGCTGGCTGTGAGAACCGAGCAGACTCGTCACTAGCAACGAGTACAATTGTTTCCAGAAGAAAAGAGTTCCCAGGGCTGTCGTTTCTGTGTATCTGAAGTTTCAAGTACCTATCTACCTACCTACTATGTAGGCACACAGCGTCCTCCCGCCCTGTAGCGTTACTGTACAGTACAGTACCTAGGTACGTAACGCACCTCCGAGAATAGGCCCGACGGGTAGCGATGCTCATGAACATTCTTCGTCTTGTGAGCTTCTTTTGTGGGTTCACCAACGCACACGCACACGCACAGTCCCACTTTCTCAGCGAAGAAACGACTTGCACCAGATAATAGTCTGTCACATCACATCACACCACTTCCCTTCCCATTCCTGGTCCCAACCCCAATCGTCACTCCTCATCCTCTCACCTCGGCCCCTTTCACAACCGCCCTCCACGAAGAGCCACTCCCGCTGGATCGACAATCATGCCTCTTTTCAAGCCTGCCGACGTCAACACGCCCGTGCTCTCCCAATTCTCCCTCGCCGGCAAAATCGCCGCAGTGACAGGAGGCGCAAAGGGGATCGGCCTCGAGATCGTCCGCGGCCTGGCCGAGGCCGGCGCCGACGTCGCCCTGCTCTACGGCACCTCGCATGCCGCCGCGCAGGCCGCCGCCACCGACATCTCCGCCGCCACCGGCCGCCGCATCACCGCCTACCGCTGCGACGTGTCGGACCGCAGCAGCACCGCGCAGACGCTGCAGACCGTCGTCGACGAGTTTGGCGGCGGCAGGCTGGACATTGTTGTGGCCAACGCCGGGGTGTGCGCCAACGTGCCCGCGCTCGACTACACGGAGGAGCAATGGGCGTGGAACAATGGCGCAAATTTCGACGGCGTCATGTGGACTGCGCAGGCGGCGGGCCGCATCTTTCAGAGGCAGGGAAAGGGAAACTTGATCATCACGGCCAGCGTGAGTGCCATATTGGTCAATGTGCCACAGACCCAGGTGGCGTATAATGCTAGCAAGGCGGCGGCGGTCCATCTGGGCAAAAGTCTGGCGGTGGAGTGGGCGGACTTTGCGAGGGTCAACGTGGTCAGCCCGGGATTCATCATGACCGAGATGTTGACCAAGCAGCCGAAGGAGAGGATGGACCAGTGGTTGAGCATGATTCCAGGAAAGAGGATATGTGATGCCGCCGAGTTGAAGAGTGTAAGTTGTTTGGCGGGCGCCCTTGTTTCTTGTTCCTTTGACAGGAAGCAACGCCCGAGAAAGCTCTCAATGGCTGACAACCACTGTTCTTATACAGGCGTATGTTTTCCTGGCTTCCGACGCCTGTAGCTACATGACTGGCGCAAACCTGGTGATAGACGGAGGTTATACTCTGCCTTAACATCAAGAAACACTAGCAAGACTCTCGGCTTCGTCACTCCGGCAGCCGCTGAGACGTGGTGTCTACATACTCCGAGAGCGCAGCCTTGAGAGCCTAGCTGCAGTACTACACACATCTCGCGGCCCAGATGGTGTACCTTAGGATGATTTGGGATGCGCGCAAAGCGTCTTTCGAGCATGCACCGTGATGAGCTACCTATCAAATCTCATCGCGGTTGAGCGGATATTGTACAATGTAGGAAATGAACTTGAACAATATTCAAGCAAGTCCTCAAGGCGCCCCGAGCAGTCATGTTGTATCTGTTGACCCTTAGCATTTTCCAATTGCCTTCCAACTTGGGCTCGCCTGTAGGGTTCGGAAGAGACTACGCCTAATTACTCCTCATCACAATTCTTCTGAAGTTTGACATTGGGTATCTTGATGGGATGGAATAATAGTTATAGACCAAGTTACACAGTCTCAAAACTTGAGGCATTTGCATCATTGAAGGGGGCACCAGTGGCGTACATATAGTCGGCTGTGGCCCCGGTGTAAGTGACAAATCGGGCTTAGCGCATAATGAAGCGAGTCCTCTGGGTCCCTTTCTACTCCTGTACAGTAACAAAGCAAAGCTGACTAGGCCCGCTAGGGTGCTAAAATGAATTTAGAACATCATATCTCAGGCAAATGCTGGAGGTACTCAAGACCAACTGCATGTCGTGTAGGGTGTGATAACGGGAACTAAGAAGGCTGTGATGGAGTGACGACTGCGCTTGAAGAGTCGAGAGTTGCTTGATAAGCCCTTATAACTCAACTATTTACATTATATATCTAAAAACGGATTAGGCCTATCACACGCAGTACCAGGCCATATAGCTCCCAGATTCAAGCAAGCCAAGTTCAAATCCACTTAAACTTCTTCTACAGCCCTCTACTCCGTACGCCTTGATCGTTTGTTGCCTCACTTCAGTGCCCATACCAGCATCGACCTCTTGTTGCAATCTACCCACCCCGCCACCTAGGACCAATTTCGACCTTGACGGCGCCGCCATGGATTTCGAAAGGTCGAAAATCGGATTGAAATTCTACGAGGCTCTCCAAACTGCCTCCGATTCCGAGAGAGAGCGCCTCGAAGAAGAGCGGCGGACCTACCTCGCCTCCTTGCCCCAGAACAAGGCTCTTTGCAGCTCCACCAGAGACGAGTATGAGACTGGTCGCCGCCGCCGCTTTGGAACGGCCAACCCAGAGATCCAGGATATCCCTTTATGCAATGCCATGATCGAGGCTGAAGTTGATACTTGGTACGTAGTCGAACTCCACGAGTCGCTCTTGCTTGAATACCTACTGTGTAGGCAGCGGCAGCACCACTTCTCATCAGGGGACCTCGTACTGACCCGATGCTCTATGCAGAGACGCCCTTATGATAATGCCCACGAGCACCGCCGATCCAGACCGCGAGTGGTAACCAGCAGGGGCAGACCCTACTTGGGCCTTCTGGTACCGCGTAGGTGAGACCGTGACGAAGCTCCCTGATGGCCGCCTCGTCAGTATCGCTGGCGAATACGAGGAGGACTGTTATGACCCCGACTTCTGTATCTACAACGATGTTGTTAGTCACTGACCAGGAAGTAAGCCACTGACACCCGCCAATGCCTTTGACATCCATGCAATGCTGAAATGTTCCTCACGGCGTCATCACCACCCTGTATGCCTACCCCCGCGATGTTTTCCCGCCCACAGATCAGCACACGGCTACCCTAGTCGGCGATTACATCTACATCATCGGCGGAGCTAGATACAGACAAGACATCGATCGTGATCAGTGCACCACCCCCGTCTACCGACTCGATACGTGCGACTTTTCCATCACCAAGGTCGAGATGACTGGTGAGCAACCTGCTTGGCTCTACGCCCACGACGCGACGTTGCTCCCGGACGGCAAGATTGAGGTCACTGGCGGCCAGGTCTATGTTCTCAAAGAAGACAAGGACGACGAGGACCCCAATGGAGAGGGCACGAAGAAGGTTCAGGGCGAGAACGTTCATACGTACAACTTGGACACGGAGAAAAAGACATGGTCCACAAGCCCAGCTGGGGCGGGCGGAGACCTCGACAAACAAGGGGCCGCCTTCTTTATGGATGCCTGGAGGCAGCTGAGAGCGGCTCTGGCCCAGTACCTAGGATAGTCAGCTGTTCTCGCCAAACCGCCGGGTCGATGGCAGCCCTAAAAGACCGTCGACCCTGGCATAGTAGAGAAATGTGAACGAGTCAGCTTTCGGAAGCCCTACTCCAAAAAACAGCCATTCAAGCAGTTTCCAAAAGTGTATCAGCGAATGAAAGATATGAAGGATAACATTACTGCTCCTATCGTTGCGTCGTCCAAACCATGACGTTGAAAATGAGGCCCTGACTCGCAAATCAGTTCAGAGCCAAGTATGCTCGCCTAGCCCCATGTGTAGGTGAGCGCATGCGCCCACACGAAGCCACAAGGGGCCACGGCTCAAAAACCCAGACATGCCTAACACCTGCCATAAAACGCCCTTCCGAAATGCTTCTAAACGCCATGATTCACGGAGCATCGTTGAAACCGTTGCTCAGATTCGGGCGATGATGCCGGTTGTGTGTCCGGAGAGAAGGCCACCAGGGCGAACAGGGTCGTGGCCACCGTTGTCGTCGGTGGATCCTGCCCATGACTGTCCTTCCAAAAGTCTCAAACGTGCCCACCTGCAGGACCGTGCTCCACATCAACTCGGTCCACGGAAATCTTGTCCACCATTGCGTTGTGTTTGTCGCCGTGCAGGCTTGGTTGGGAAGGATGGTGAGCGCAAACAGCTTCTCGTCGTAAGGCGGCAAGACTTCGCTCTCCGTCGAAGGTCGCGGCGTCGTCCACGCGTCCCACTTAATGCCACACACATATTCTGTCGTTCGCTCCTTTACGCATAACCATGTGCCGTTCCCGATCCTGCGATGTATCCTGTTCGCTTCCTACATCTTGACAGCCGCATCGGGGTATCGTGGCGGCGAGTTCTTACGGCCTGTCGAGACCGAAACGCGATCCGAGTCAGCAATCTCGGCGCCGTAGCCGAAGGGGTTCTGGGCCTCGAGGAGATCCTGCGCAGAGAGTCGCTTTTGTTGTGTGGCGGGCGCGCTCAGGTTGTTATTACTGGTGGCGCCTTTGCCGCCTTTCTTAGCGGCGGGTATCTCGTCGATGCCATAGTCAGACAGTTCGTGGGGATCGTTGGCCATCTCAGCCTTGTCGGCCTTGGTGCGACGGATATGCAGGAAGAGCAGCACGCCCATGACGGTGAGGAAGATGGCAACACTGGAGCACAAAAGTGTTAGCTTGGCCGGGCGGGACTGTTGTCGATTGAAGGGAAGAGAGGACGGGACCGCAAGGCAAACGTACCCAACACCAATCAAAGCTCCAATGATGGTGTTTGTGGAGGCGGCGGGCTTCTCGCATGTGTTTTGGGTTTCGGTGTTGACGCATCGACGATCGAGGAAGGTGGTGGCTATCCTTGCGGTCGTCCGCTTCAGGATGCTGCCAGCGGCAGATGTGAGGGAGGAGGAGGACGTGGTGGTGTCCACGGCTGCTGAGGCGTCTCGTGCCACCGACATGGCTGGCCTTGATCGCAACAAGTGTCGGGGGTGTGTGCGGTCCATGTTGGGTCGGTCTGGAGTTGAATAGGGAGGGTGACTCGTGAATTTGTTCCCTCGGCTTGCTTGTTGACTGGTCCTGCGATGGTGGTTGCAAGGGAAACAAAGAGGGACGTTGACCGTTGTATGTGACTAGATTGCCGATCCCTTTGTGGTTCTCTTGGCTGTGGGGAGGTGACTGTGGTGGTCCGTCCCTGAAACTCCTTTTTCCCGCACGCCCTGGCAATTTCCGGTGCGAGGATTGCGTGCGTATAATGCCGACTGAAGGCTATCGAGAGTGGTGCGGTTGCAGAGAAGAAGCAGCAGGTGGAAAGACCAAAGCGGACAACAGAGAGTCGCAGTTGTGTTGAGGGTGAACAATCTGGAACATTCCGGTGCTTGACGCGTAGAAAGAAGGAGGCTGATAGACGAGCGGTGACGAGTGGGTCTTGCCGACTGAACCGGGCCCGAGCTGGGAATAGTTGCACACTGCAAACCTTGGGAGCAGCTTGAAAATGATGCAACTGGTGCAGATATCGAAAGGTTGCTTGGTCTTACTACGGGGGTGAGGGGGGGGGGGAGCAGAAACGAACTCGCCTTCGTCGGACGAAACCAAGGAATCGACTCGAGAAAGAAGCTCGCCAGGGAAAGAAGACCCACAACGGTCAATTGAGATGTGCCACTGTCACAGCAGGCGCAATATTAAAAGCCACGGCACGCAAACTAACAAATACCTGCACGTACCTATGTACGGAGTAAGTAGCAGACGATGAAAGTGTGGAAGACGGTCAGTGTCAAGTGGTGAAGGACGGTGGCCGTTGTGTTTTGACTTGTGGATGGCCAGGAGGTACCTAGGTAATTCTAAAATCCAGGAGGTCGTTGGAATGTCGTCAGGGCCTGCACCTGGGCGGGCTGGGGACGGCCCATACCAAATTGATCCCTAGTGTCTGGGTAGACCCCTGCTCTACGACCATGCCCAGCCGGCAGGGCTCGTTCAGCAGTCATCCCTGCCAGGTACATGATGGCTGTCATTGGCCGGTCTCAAATATGGGCGGGTAGCAGCGTTTATTAAATTGGTTGACGGTTGAAATTGACAGGCACAGGCCTGTGGAACAGACCCGTAACGCTGTGGTACAGCTTGTGAAGCCCTGAGTGAGCATGACCGACTCGTGATGAGACAATCCCAGACAAACATGCTGGAAAGGTTTAAAATAGAACAAACCGTGGACTATATGCTATAGCACGGAACCTAAATTGTTTGGGTTTTTGGAAGTCCTCTCGCATTTTTTTGGAATATATCCACTACCATGTGAGTAGTGGTGGAGACTTGGCACTTACGATATCTCCACACTTTCTCCTGTCCTGGTAAGTAGATAAAGTCAGTCCAATCCTCTGGGATCGCTTCGGCATTCTTGGGTTACTTGCCTACCTAGGTAGGTCCTATAGCGACAGCGAGTACAGAGTACTCCGTAAATATAAGTAGGTAGTGTGCAATTTTAAAATCACTTCGCACAAGGATGATCACTTCATGCGGGAACCACAACCGTCCCGTGTCACCGCAATCTTCAACTCTGTGAGTTCTCGGCACTTGGAGTATGAGGCCGCATTCATCTTGTCTAAGACCGTTGCGGTCGTCTGGTTGATCTGGTCGACTTTCTTGCTGTTCGAACTGCTGGTAGTAGGACAGGGGTGAAGTGAGTGAGCTCCATGTTCTAGGCACATCAATGTTGAACCACGTGTCTTGTCCATTCCGCGTTCATGCCACGGGATCGATCGGTGAGACTATCACATTGGCAAGCTGGGCGGGCACTGAGGCATGGCATGCAACATAGGACCGCAAGACTGAAAGGATGGCTGTGATTTCTCCATCATAGAAAACATTATGCTATGTATTATGTATCAAAGTCGTCTGTCTATGTGTACAGAGTACTTTACATGCTCTACGCTTTATGCTCTACGCAAATCCCAAATCTCTCCCCCTCCCTAAGGCTTGCTGACCTGTTCCTTTCTGAAAAACTTGAAATACCCAACACAAATGCCCAAATTGAGCAACAACACCGCCCAGAACCACGCACTCCCCGCAACCTCCCCAGCACCCTTACTCAGATCCGGAAACACCCTGCCCGGGCCCAAGTTATCCGGCGCCGTCGCCCGTCCCGCAATCGTCGCCAAGCTTCCCAGCACCTGCGCTGCCACAATCGCCGACGCGACGTGCACGCGCGTCAGCGTCAGCATGAGGATCATGCCGATGCCCGCGCCCTGCACACCGTCCAGCAGGCCTAGCCACAGCCACACCATGCGGCTCACGATCGCCGACGCCACCGCGCCGCCCGCCCAAGGCAGCCAGAGGCCCGTCCGCGACACGCCCCACCACATCTGCGCCCAGCGCGGCGCGCCGAGTCCGACGGCGAACATGGGAAACAGCCATGGGTGCGACTTGGTGAACTTGGCTAGGATAAAGAGGATGGCGGCCCAGCCTACCGTGAAGAAGCCGAGCGCTAGGAGGACGATGGCCCAGGTGGGCACGGCCGAGGAGCTGAAGAGGAAGAACCAATTGCGGCCGTAGACGGAGGTCAGGAAGTAGTTTTGAATAATGACCGCAAGCAGATACCATGCGATGGTCTTGCGCTTCAGAAGCGTCTTCCATAGCTCAGGCACGGGGCCCGGCGTCTCGCGGTAAAAGTCCGGCAGTCCGATATACAACACGGCGCCAATAGCCCAGAGGGCCAGGGCTATGGGGAGGCAGACACCAAGCATGGCCGGCGAGGTGGCCAGCGATGGCGACGTAGTACCGCTCGCTTGGGCGGTGGAGATGGCAGATCCCCATGCCCAGAGACCGAGGGTGTAGAGCTGCTGGAAGCCCTGGATGATGGCAAGACGCATGATCCAGCTCGCAATAGTCGATCCACCGTCTGTTCCAAAGTTGAAAGCAAACGTGATTCCGCCCGAGGATGAAGCGAAGGCGTAAAAGCCCGTGGCGACATTCTGTACCCAGCCTTGGACGGTACTGTCGGTGGCGAATGGCGAGAAGCCTAAGATTATAAAGGCGATTCCGTAGAAGACGAAGGGGATGGCGAGCGGGTAAACGAGAGGCATGGTGCGCGAGAGCGCGTACCACACAAGAGTGGAGGCCAGGTATATGCTAGCCACGATGTAGAGTTTGGAGGCAGGTTGACCGACGCTGCCTGTAAGAAGGGTGATCTGGTACGAGCTGGCGGCGACGATCTGCGACACAGCGAGGAGGATCGAATAGACAGGCCACTCGCCAAGCTGGTATTGCAAGTACTTCTTCAAGCCCTCCGGCGGAGTGTAGTTGTCCGGAAGCTCGAACTGGGCATCGTAAATGTTGTCGGAGCTGGTCTTGTCAGGCGTGGTGCCACCAGACGGCACCTCGATGGATAGCTGCGAGGCGTTACGGAGGCGCGACACTCTGCGGTCACCACCCCCACCGCCAAATACGCCCAGCATGGACCGCGACCTTGACCGGTCCCTCGAGCCTGTTGGTGAAGAAGGAGATGCCGATCGGCCGCGACCGCGACCAAGCTTGACGTCGCGGTACATGTCAAACCACTCCTTCTCAGATTTGACGAGGAAGTCCTCAATACACAGGTCCGCGATGGAGTTGTGTGAGTCCAGGTTGCCCAGGCTCTTCTCAAAGGCAGCGTAAAAGTCACCATCCTTGTCGGTGAAGAAAGGGTCCACCTGCTGCAGCTTAAAGTCATGGCGCTCGCCCACAACCTCGTCGACACTGAGCATCGACGAGCGACTGGCGTTGTTGTGCATACCAAGGCCCACTGGGCGTGGAAACGTCATCACACTGGGCGACTCGGAGTCGCTCCGCTCGTGGCCAAAGGGCCGAGAGAAGGAGCGCACGGTGGTGGCATCCGAATCATCCCGGTCGTGCACGGGAGTGTAGACGATCGAGGGCGTCGCGGGACCGGGGGACATTCTACCGTCGTAGTTGCCAGCGGGTACACCGGGCGACATGTAGCCATCGTAGCCTGGCGAGCCGGGGCGCGAGGGTATGGGCGTGTTGAGGGCGGAGCTCAAGCGGGATGGGTCACGGAGGGTCGAGGCGTCGTCAAAGTCGGGCACCTGCTGCATCCAAGCCGGCATGCGGTCCGTGAGCTGGATCTCGCCAGTCAGGCCCTCCTTACTAGGGTTGACGAGCGACCGGGCGCTGGCCATAAAGTTCTTCTTGGCCACCTTCTTGACATTCTTGTCGTGAAGCCGGGTGACATCCTTCTGAAGCTTTTCGAGCTTGTCGAGCCACTCGGCGACGGGGAATCGCTGTTTGGCGGAGTAGGCGCGCATCTGCGCTCGTGTAGCTGTGTCAGCGGCTAGAGCAGCCTTGATGGCGTGCTTGAATTGTTGCAGGAGATGCGATGCCTTGGTACTTTCAACAGTAAACCACCAGCCAGGCATTTGACCGAGGCCTCCAACTCTAGCACCGACGCCGAGGGCGCCCTTGCGGCCGAACTCAACGGCCACGAGGCCAAAGGGCTCATCACGAGATGGAATGAGGGCGAATTCGGCGCCACTGAAGATGTAAGGGGGAAGAGCAGTGAACTCAGGCTTGCTGTAGACACGGGTTGGGTATTGCTCCATTAGCTTGGCCAATTTGAGAGCAGCGAATCGTCCATAAAGATCGATCACGGGTCCGATGCACTAGAAGAGGTCAGCTATGCGAAGCCACAATGGCTCAAGGGGTTGGGGCTATGAACTCACAATCAGCTGGGTCTGGGGATACTGCTCCAAGACCCACGGGAAGATATCTGCAATAAGATCGACGCCTTTTTGCAGACTCCACCGGCCAACAAATACAAACAGTTCAGCGTTAGGGTTCTGCTCAAGACCAGCCCATTCCTGAGCCAGGCGCTTCTGCTCAGGCCTCGAAGCCTCGAAGGCTTGATCAATGGCTGGCTTCTCGCCAACAAGAGCATTGGGATCCCATGAGGCGTTGTCCTACATTTGACGGGCCATGTCAGTCTTGCTTCTGGGCTGCATAGAGAGGACAGGGATGAACTCTTACAGTCGGGTCCGGATTAGGCAATTGCCCAACCTTCTTCAATCCCCAGAAGATGGGATACCGTGCAAATGACCGGTCACCATATTTCCTCGAAACACCGACAGCGCCGAAGCCCTCCTGATGTATTCTCAAGTAACTTGCACCGGCGTGTAGCAAGTTGAACACTGGATAGCCACACAAGTCAGCAGGTCGCTCTTTACGACGAGGTCAAGTAGAGAATGGCAGAAAACTCACCTGAGCCGAACTGAACGTAGTTCTCCACAATCACCTGCGGCAGATTGAACACCTCACAGACCTCCTTGCTTTCTTCCGGCGTCCTCATCGGCCACATGCCCTGGAACTCAGCATTGTGCAGAGACAGAGCAGCGGGAATCGACTTGGGCAGGAGATACAGCAGCGCACAGGCGCCGTGGTAGTCGTTAATATGATACAGGTCGACGTGGAAGCGGTTTGTCGTCTCGGCAATACACTGGTTCCTGTTTGTGCATCATGTCAGCGAGAACATCCCCAGGACCAGGGCCAGGGAGATTGATTTACCAGGCAGAGTAGTAAATGGCGCTCTCCATGTCGTCCATACGTGGGGGATAGGGCTCTGCTTTGCTCTGCTTCCGGAACACTGGCGCGTCCAACAGCACAAAGGTGATATTCTCCAGCTTGTGGTACTGAACCTGAATCTCGTAGTACTGGCCCATAATTCGCACCAACATTGGCTCAGCAGGCGTATCGACGGGATAGTCGATGCCACCTTTTGTCGCTCTGTCAGCATTCCGAATCCAGATAGGAGTACAAAATTACTCAAAACATGGACAACTTACCAACACATGGAACCACCCAGATAAGATCTTGGTGCTTCAACGCAGTACCCATAAGCTGCGCCATCACTCCAAGACCGCCGATCTTGATCTTGATATTCCAGTCATCAATGTTGTACTCCATGGTCGCAATCAGCACCTGCTTGCGCTTTTCGCCGGAACCGCGGCCTGCGGCACCAGGCACAATGAGCGCGCCCTTGGAAGCGCTATCGATTTTCTCGTTGAAGATCGCACGCTTGGCTTTGGCTGCAAGGAGGCCGAGGGTGGATGCTTGTGCCACACCCACCTCGTTGAATTTGATCTTATAGAAGGACCGCTTGAAGGCGTAGACAGCCGCGAGACCCGAGATGATGGGAAGAATCCACATAAAGATGTATACCATGAGCTGCAGATACATGTTGCCGACGGGGACGAGGCCGTACTTCAGTGTCGAGTCCTGGATGACAAGGCGATAGGCGAGATGCGGCAGTGCGGGCGACTTGGTGATGTTGATGTCGCTTTCGATAAGAGACGACGGTGGCATGCGGTCGAGTACACCGTCGCCGTCAATATCGCCAAAAACAAAGCTCTGGTCGGGCTGGCCGTCGGGATTCATGCCCCACACACTCAGCTGGAAGCGCGCTGGCCACTCGTCCATGTAGTGGAACTCCCACAGGGACTCGTCGGTGTGGCTGATGACATTGTCGAGACCCGAATCGTACCCGTATTGGTTAAAGGGACCGGATGCAAACATGTGCGGGAACCGGCGTGGTTTGCCGTCGTAGTTGGCATCTCCATGCACCTGGTAGCTGCTGCTGCCCAGAAGTTGGGACCAGTACTGCACAATGACATGCTTTCCGCTCCACTCCTGGTCAGATGTGCCGCTCCAAGCCAGTTCCTCGATGGCCGTGGTGTTTTCGTAGCGAATCCAGTCAGTGTATGAAGAAGCCCAATTCGTCGAATAGCGGAACCAGCCCGCTCCAGGCGCGGTATGCGAGAGGCTCAGTTTGCCGTTGTCGTCTTGGAGAATGGTGGACGAGTAGTTGGCAGTCGCCGGGAAGACAAGCGGATTGTCCACGTCGCCAAGACGGATGAGGAAGCGGTCAACGGTGTTGGTGTACGAGCCGAGATCAGCAGTTGAAGCGTTTGAGACAACAATCTGGTGGATTCCTTGGGCAAAGTTGGTTATGTTCGCAGACCAGCCCCACGCAGAAGCAAATGCGCCAACGTAGGCAGGCTGCGTATCCGTGACATTTCCGCAGTATCTGGTATCGAGATCGATGGTCGGTGTCAAGTCTGAATCGATATTGGACACAAAGCTGATCGCCTCCGTAAACGAGTCACAGTCCATTTCGGTGTTTGTGTGAAATGTGATGTTGACCGTGTTGCTGGTCGCCGTTGTGTGGATCCTAGTATCGTGGCCGGGCGAGAACTTGGTGATCATGGCTGGTGGCGCAACCCAGTCACTCTCGGGTACGTAGGCACGAAACTCAAAACCAGCCATGTCGATACTTTCGTAGCAGCCGTTGTATTCCGTCGAGCCGTTGATACCAAGCTTTTTGGGCGAATCTATAAGGGTCATTGTCTGGTGAGGGAAGAATAGGTTTTTGACGGTGGTGCCGGTGTCGAATGGCGCCACAAGCGATGAGTTAGCGTCCGTACAGTCAAAGGTATAAGTGTGAGAAGAGTTGCGGTTGTGATAAAGCAGCCAGATGGGACCCTGATCGTCCCCGAGATCCTGGATTCCAAGGTACTGATTGCGCATGGTCGACCAGATACCCTGCTCAGTGCCAGTTCCAGAACTACCGGGCAAGTAAATAGTCTCGGTCTGCTTGGACAGCTCTTGCAAGTAGAAGCCATCAGTCAGTATCGGATACATCTCACGCATAAAGTACATGTGCTTGATGATGTTGCGAACAGGATGGCTCGGGTCGCGGTGGTCGTAAGACACCGTCTCGTGCTCACAGCCTGTCAGCGTGTCTTGCAGGGGCATGTTGTAGTATAAGGTCGCTTCGAGCGTGTAGCATCCATGAGCCTGCCAGGCTGGACTAGAGGCGATGGGCTGACGTCCGAACATGTAGTTGGATGCAGTGTTGTCGAGAACGTAGTACGCTTGCTCCTCGCCCCACAAAAGAAGTGGGATTCCTGGCAGGTGCAGCGTGGTGATAAACTGGCTGGTATCAGCATGCAAGATCGCATTTTCACAGGAAGTTGAATGCGCGGTCAACATACCAAGCCCAGAAGGTTGCGCTCGACGCCCAATTCGAGAGCGGGCCACCTGAAAACATCCTGGTTGACAACGCCAAACATGTGTCTGGGATCAAACTCGCCCGTCTCGGCGTTGAGGAAATCGTTGGAAAGGAGCATGTGGTTCCAGGCCTCTACCCAGTTGTCCACAAGATCGTAGGCTGCTTTCATGTCGCCATCCATACCCAGAAATCGGAGTAAGTTGCGGTAAATGGAGTAGTGAAAAGCTGCTCCATCCAATGCTTGCAGTCCCTCGTCACGCACGAAAGTTGTTTCTCCCGAGGTGGCAGTTGTCATGTTGACAGCCTTCTCGGCGTTGTCCAGATAGGCCTCGGGCTGACGACCACGACCTACCGTGGAGAAAAGTTCATCAGATCGGTATTCGAAAAGCTCAATTTCACAAGGTGTTCCGACTCACCGATGTAAAGAGCACCGAACGTGTTGCCTCCTGTAATCTCTCCAGGAAGAAAGAAGTTGTTCTTCCCCACGTTCCGCGCACACTTCCGCATGTTGGATGAGAACTGGCCCTCGGCGTCAAGGGTCACTTGTGTAGCCTTGTCATAGCGAAAGCCGTCGATATCCAACATCTGAATAGTGAGACAGGAGAAAAGGGAGAGTCGCTCCATGACGTCCGGAACCCATTCACGCAGTCGATCCTGCACCGAGGCGAACTTGGTCATCTGTCGTCGGTAGTCGGCATACACTCCAAAAGCCTCAGTATCTCCGAACTAGGAGGCTGTCAGCACTGTGCCCGTTCGAGTCCTGCTTAGAATCACATCGCCCGACGTACCTGATCGAAGTCGCCGTTGTAGCAACCCCCAAAAGTGTTGTAGACGTCTTGCTGAACTTCGGAGCCGTTGTCCCAGTAAAGCCGCGGAAAGTTGAGGCAGCTGGTATTGAAGACGGTGCCAAAATCGAAATCGTGGTAGCGTCTCGGAGTCTTCCATAGTGCTTCATGCTCGTGGGCGGGAACGTAAGGCGCAGACACGTTCAGGTAACCCTCGAACCCGATCAGATCGCCCATGGTAGCCAGGGTATTATCAAGGATAATATACCTACGCACAGAAACAGTCAGCCTAATCAGGCAAATCTGCATATACATGGAAGTGTACATGGGCCAACTCACATGCCACGAGAATGAATCTCTTCGATCGCATTCTGCCACACAGTAATGTTGCCAAAGTGAAGGTCGAGAAGCGTGTGGTCCAGAGGCGAGTACGAATCGGCCGCATACGGTTGATTTATGAAAGGAGATCCTGCAATGTAAAGACCTTTGATGCCCAAACCTTGGATGTAGTCCAAGCTGTCGACTAGGCCTTGCATGTCGCCACCGAACCGTAGCTGTGTTCCCATAACGTCCTGCTCGAAAACCGTGTCGTTCAGATTATCGTTCGTTGGATCCCCGTTCACATACCTGTCCAGAAACAAGGTGTATACTGGGAACCTCCAATTTGCAGGCGAGGCCTGGTAGGTGTGATTCTCCCATTCTCCAGAGTACTCCAGCGGATTCGTTGCATCCTCGTTGGTGTTAAGGTTCCAGTCAACAAAGTCCGGGTCATATTTGTATGCGCGGACTGACACGGCCAGAAGGCCCACCAGAGGCGCCCATCCCCTTGGGACAAACATCTTGCAGGTCCCCGGTTTACGTCGGCTCGGTCATGTGTTGCAAGTGCTTGGTCTCCGGCTAGCTCTGGGCAGGTAGTGGAAGTCGAGAACGAACAAGAATATGCAAAGGGCGAGCGAATGACAAGTAGTGTGGGAAGATGCGAGCGAGTGACAACCAAAAACGACAGGAAACGCTCAAGAAAACTCCTTGACACGAGATAATACACACCACCAAGGAAAAACGAGAGTTGGAAGAGAGAGAAGAGGCACATGGAAATGATCGGTCGCCGTCGACATCCAGGTATCGAAAAAAAAAATCCGTAGTCCAGGCCCCATGTGACGGCCCACATGCGCAGCCACGGGATACGAGATATCGCACGCACCAACGTGTGTTGGACGTTCCCTCTCTACACAGCAGTGACCGACAGCAAGATCCACCGAATTATAGTGACACTATCAATCATTTTGGAACACCACACTCGGAATTGTTAACGAGTCAAGCCCTGGACCCTGTCGCCGTTCCACTGGGACGTGCAACGGAGGACCCAGCGTTGGTGGATCCTCCCGAAGCGAGGCGGCTCGAGACGTACCCAGTACAGTATAGACCCGATAAAGGAGAAGCAATGATCATACAGTACCCTCGTGAATCGCATCCGTATGAGTGATGTCACTTTCTCATGTTGTCCCACAGATTTGGGTTCGAAAGTTAGAGCATGCGGACCTGTATGGAACAGTCGTCCGGATGGAGACCACGAGGCCGCGCATTGCACCTGGGGATGGTGGAAACATGCCAACCTCTCAGCTCTGTGGAAGATGGGTCGGCGCGAGTATGTGCTGCTTCAAAGACACCCGCAGCGACCATTGGCGAGGCTCAAACAGTCAATCCCGTGGTGGCTGGACTTGAACCGCAAAGCGCACGAGGTATCTCAAGATAGTAATGCTATGTCGCGGCTAACCGTCCAGCCAGGCTACCCCCCACCCTGCCCCCATGCCAGTCGTCCGTACTATAGTGTCAATATCAGATGAACTGGCAGTTCGCAAGGCTAAGGGATAATGATACGATACCTAGGTGTCCGCTCTACGTAGACAGGTAGGCCATGGCTCATCCCTTCTATGGACGACTTCTTCAGCAGCGAAAGTTGCAGGTCAAGGATGATTGCTGAGCCGCTGGCAAGGACCAGGATGAAGTGGGGGCACACCCGCGGGTTGCACCACTAGAACGAGGCTGAACCTTATTCAGGAGGTCGTATCGATTTTATGAGGCCACGCCTGCAGGACTGGCAGGCTGGCACGAGCCTTTGGGTAGAAAGGACACCAAAGTAGGCAGAGTCGTATTTTGATAAGGGAATCAGTGCGGCTGCATGGACTTTCACCGCTTCAAGCATGTGACAGATAGGTTCATTGTTAATCTGCGAGCCTCATTAGGCAGCTGACGACCTTCATGAGTGGTGAACTTGCAGGCAGGCGGCAGGATGGCAAGATGGCAGGATGGGTGGCGGATAGTGAATTGCTTTGCCGTCACGGCGCATCAGGATGATGAGAATCCATGTACAGACTACTGTACTGTAGTACGGAGTGTATACTTGGACGTCCCTTGAAAGGGCGCCGTTGCGGATCACACACCGCAAATAGATGTAGCGGACCTGTTGGTGGATCCATCGAGAGGCACCTTATCGTGTGAGGTTCCCTGCTTTCGTCATTGCAACCATGGCCACTGGGGCCAACGATGGCGAACAGTCGATTCCAACTTCCAGCCTGTGCCCTTGTGGGAAATGTGGGCCCGTCAAGCTCAAGTCCTCTGCTTCGGAGAACAAGGCCTCCCGCCACCCAGCTGTCAACCTTCGCGCGGCGCGAGTAGCGTCCTTGGAAGATTCAGCCAAGATGCAGCGGCGATGTCCGCACTGGCCATCAGGCGCAAAGTTGGCAACAAAACATCGTATCGTACTGTAGCCAGACGGGCACGCGAGGCGGCCACGGCCTCACCGACAGGAAGAACAGTAGATTCCAGGACTGGACAGTGCTGTGAGGTACGGAGCTGTGTGTGTTTCCAAGGAAAAGAAGGGGCCAAGGGTGGGTGATCCTGCCTCGGTAAAGCTTAAATCGCGAGTCGCGCACAGTCGAAAGCTTTTCTTTGCAGGCCCATGGAAAAAGTGGTCTTAGTCGACTTGGGCTGCTTGGGCCACCTAGCAGCCTAAGCAGTCTACTATGTAGGTCGCCGTTGATCGTCTACACAGTATGTTGGAGGTGAAGTACGGAGAAGCAATGTGGTAGTCCACATTGAGATCTGGGAGCATACGGGTGATCGTTGTTGGGGGTGATCGTCCGGCAATGATTGGTGATCCGAGAATGATGTGAGAAGTCAAAGATTAGAGTGCAGCACCCTTTCCGCAGCCCCACCCAGTGACATGCGCTTCCCTACAGCGATCAGGGGTAGAATATCTTAGCTTGACGCTAATGAGGCCTTCCCGGAGAATTTATAGTTGGTGAAGATTTGCCATTCTTCTTTAGAATGGTCTTTTGTGTCCTGGATGGTTCCAACCCCTATCTTGAAAATCTGCTCTGATTGGTTCGCACAGGGTAGGTAGGGTCCCCTTAGAACTCTTTATATAAAAGTTGTAAATTCGCTTTAATTAATCCGCATATGGTAACTACTTTTACAATTTACGAAAATTATAAATTCGCTCTAATTACTTAATTTCGATTATAATTCTACCCAGCAAAACCTATTGATTATACGGTCCTGATTCTACCCCCAATACATAAAAGGGAAGGGAGTGTAATTACGATCTTTATGTAGCAAAATCGTAATTACGTGTCGGGGAAAAGAATAAAATAAAGGAAGCATAGACGGAAAAAGAGAAGCATGGCCCCCGGGGGCGCCCGCGCCTCCACACGGTTTCTAATGTTGAGCTAACATACATAGTACTTTGTATTCTACCTAGGTACCCCTGACCATTGCCTATGGATACCCGTAGTACCTACCTAGGTAAGTACCTATACTTGAGTCCACCCCCCGGCAGGCCGGCCGAGGCAGCTGCAGCCTCCGGTGCTCTTCATCAGACAGGGGGTGGGCCCGACTGCCCGATCCGCGCGTTCAAAAGTGGATTCTGTAAATTGTGGGAGGTATACCCAAGTACTTTGTAGGACTTTGTAGTATGCGGATACAAAGTATCTTCTTTCTGAAAATACATGTACATATCATACACAGTACTTGAGAAGCCCTACAGAGTACCTATCTATTAATAACTTACCGCACCGTACTCTGTATATACACAGTATTGTGTGACATATCCACTTTTCGAACATTAAAACTTTCTGGCAGTACTGCTGCGTACAAGTATAAAGGTAGTTGTATCCCAAGCACTCACTCTTTTTTGCACAACATCGCAAAGTATTTCGCAACCGGCCTTTGCCCATGTAGGCTCGTAGTACCTAATTATGATATTGTAATCTTCCTCCTTCAGACCCGGAACTCGTATTTCCTTAGTCCTCTGTACCTAGGTACGAATACTCCCTGACTCCATACTGGGACACTCGGGATCCTCTTGCCGGATGTTCCTGCTCGGGATATACCTAGGTAAACCCCATATTAGGACAATGATTCCCTAAAAGCAACATGGCCTCTCTCGAACCGGCATGACAGGGGAATGATGAACTCCCCTGGGTTTCGGTTTCAGGACGGTCATCCGTACTTTGTTCGGCGAAATCACCAACGGCTTTCGACAGCCCTGCAGCCATGCTGCCATGGTGGGCCCCCTCCCTCCCTGGGGCGTGCCTCATCGCTGATGATGATACTGGACAGTACACAGTACTCCGGCCACGCTGCAGGAAAAGAACACACTTGTATTACCCACGTTCGGGCAACAGCCCCGTCTTATATTCCAGAATGGACACTGCCAATCTCGTTCTTCATCTTTACATGCATCTTTCACCCCGACCGAAGCAAAAGTACAATGCAGTCCACATCGAATCGCTGACGAATGCCACAATTACACATCTCCCACGGACATAATACATGTTTCGTCCCAATGCGGAATTCTGGAGCCAGTGCGCTACGCCATCACTTGTTGACTCACTTCAGGGCACCGCGCAAAGGGCCATGATCGCGGACACGAAGGTCTAATATAGCAATCCCTTTTCGAACTTTATTTTCTGGCATCACATCGAGGGACATCTCCGAGAGAGCCGAGTCGGGCACGCCACTGAAAGGCCTGTCGACCTGAAAGCAAATATGTCCGGGCGATACGCGAGTTGGCCGGACCACAAATCAACGTTAAGTCAACGTTGCAGTGCAGCTCCGGCCCCTGTCTTGCTGGCGCTTTGCCCCGGTCCATACAGCGATATCAGAATACGAGGGCTCTACTAGATGGGTGTGACAGAAGATCAATGTCAAGACTCTGCATCTCACACCAGAGAAATATGTTCCTTTTGACCCTTTACCATTTGTTCGTCGACTGAAGGAAGTCCATCGGCACACGCAGCAGATGTCCATACTTCTTGACGAAGCCCCTCGTCACCTTACATTCGCTTATCTCCCATGAAGTCGTCCAGACAATTATCCGGGCCGACTTCTCCTTCTCGTAGCTAATCGTTCCGTCACTGTGCAGCATCTTTTTTAGCTTGGCCCAGTGGCTGATATCTCCCCAACTCTTCAGCAACGCAGCATATAACACCTCCAGGCACAAATACCCTCCGTCAACTGCACAGATCGCGTTATCCTCACATTACTGAGCTACAGGGTGTGTCATCCACAGCCTCTGCGTTGTCGCCCGGCGCAAGTTCCTCGGCTCCAGGCACATCCGGGTCTGGCGTGATTTATGGGAAAAGTGGCAGCTCTGGATAGTGAACGTATGCTCAGGAGGCCGAGTTGTGACAAGATGCGAATGCCGTCGAGTGATAATGGATAGGCGTTGTACCAGATCAGTGGGATGAGGTGGCCGAAGGGAGCGGGAAGGAGGTGTGGCTAAAGGGCATGTACTTGCTTGTAGCACACGGACATGCTAATCTGCAGAAAAGTCGAAAGAGGCATTGGTTAAGTTGCTTGCGAGGGCCATGGCGGGGGATGTCGAGGAGTCTTGTGAGATATTCTGCCGCATGATGCAGTCATATGGGAGAAGAGCTGCCTGGTGCTATGGAGCAGCGGCTCTGCGGCGCTCTGGGTCAAATGGGCTGACCAGGTCAGTCTGCGTGGTAGCCAGTGCCGTGGTTTGTCCTGACGATGCGCTTCCACTTTCGGTCTGCCTCTTCTCCCTCTCTGCGCGACTTGAGAGTCCCTTCCAGTCATCTTCTGGTCCGCTCATGTGCGCAAGTCGCTACATGATCATCACGTCAAGCGCCGAGCAGGCCAGCCAGGCAGGTTGGCACCGCTCCCAGATATACTTGTCATATACGGCCCGATACTGAACCTAGATATGTCATCAACAACAATTGTACCTACCTTCGTAGGCATGCTCATAATTCCGCCATACAGACGACCGCAGTAACTCGTCTGAGTGCCTCGCACTGGCCTTCATGTCACACGTGTTAGTTATCGTGTTCACGATTCTGTCTTCGGTATCTACGAAGTGTGCACAGCGTGTAAGGGGAATTGGAAATTGCAATGAGTTCAACTGTTTTCATCATTTATATTACACCGAGTCTGAATCCGGTCTATTTCAGTAGTCTGCATCAGTTTGCAATGAGTACCTAATCGGTCCTGACTGGAAGGAGATCACTGAGACGAACAAGCTCTGCAATGGCTTCCCTAAGCAGCGCGTTATCATTACCATCGTCGTTCAGATTCACGATCTCGGTAGTCACCCAGGCCAGAACTCGCGCCTCTTGCCTACGCCTTTCTGCGTTGAAAATCATGTTGATATGACCAAAGGTTCTGGTAATGCTGTCAAACACTCTAGTGATGTTCCGTTGTATATCGCTTTACCCATCCTGTCTGGCTCTTAGGCTACACAAGCTCATGATGACCGCGCGTGCAGCAGTCCAGTACGCGGGCCTTTCAAGACCTTGCCGCGGACGAGCCAGGTATGCTGGCATGTCTGGCAGATTAGTGAGGTCTGTGGCATCTGGGTGGTTCAAAGAGTGCATCACGTTGAGGAAGCAGGAAACTCCGCAGTCGCTGCCATTTTGCTGTCGAACGCTTGAGAAGAACTCACGGTTCCATGGCTCCTCGCCAAGCCTACTCGGGGGAACGATCCGGCCGACGATGCGGAGGATGTTGTGGTTGGCGTTGCGAGGGTCTGCATTACTGTCGTAGAACTTGATTGTTCGATTTGCGAAGTTGACGACAGCAAGTATGTAGTGTCTACCCTCCGAGACCAATAGGGGAATGAATACTTGACCGCCCATGTCGCGAACGGAGTCCACCTGGACTCGCAGCTCCGCGACGATCTGGTCACCATGTACAGTTCTATCTCGATGACTTAGGTAAACTCTAACTGGGTCCAGGATTATGGTGCCTGGACGTCCAGCGACCAAGGCCTCGATAGCAACGTACAGAGGCGTCGAGGCCAGCATTGCCCCGCCGCGAATTGTGTCGACGTCGTCCCCAAAGAGCCGACCTTGAAAATCTTGATCCATGTTGTGAGAGTAGAAAGCTGAGTTGCCGGCGAATACTTGAGGATAGAATGCTATGCTGTGGTCACGTATTAATTGGAGTTGACGCAAGTGTCCCTTCCGAGGATGCCCTGGAGGCCTTTGAGTCTAGGGAGGGAGGGTAGTAGAATACTGGATCTGTCTACTCAGGTCAGCCTAGAAAGGATTCAGTGCTCAGATACTGTCTGCAGGCGCTTACTTATGCAAGTGATTACCTTTGTACCTTCATTCAACAATGGAGTAAGAACAGCCGGTGATGCGAAAACCATGATTTAGTGTTTGTACGCATTCAGAAGCATTGGTCAAAGACAATGGCGCGGTCCGGTGAAAGAAGAGGGACTTGGGCCCTTGTTCCGGTCTATTTGTTACCACTTGAATCTCTCAGACGATTCATTGGTGTTCGATGAATGCTTGCAACCTTGCCAAACGCTGTACAGCTGTACGAAGTTAGCGTGCAGCTACCTTGTCATGACAGCAGAGCAACGCATGGATCTCGACCGAGTCCCGGATAGGTATCCTGCGTCAGTACTGTGATCGGAGAAGTTCATTGCCGGACTATAGTATGCGAGCTTGTCATGTCCCGGTCACAAGAGTTCCACTGCGCAGTGCGGACATATCGAGATATGTAGGGTGAATATATCCAAGCGCCATGAGGGCAAGAACCGGGATCGACTAGCGTGAATTAATACATACAATCAACCGACCACATTCCCTCAAGAACCCTCCTTACGGAGGTTTGCGACAATGTAACCAGTCCAATGGGCCAGTCTTTGAACGAGCAACGGTTCAAACTCTGGCGCACCCATCAGCGCCTGGGCAAAACGGCCTCTCTGGCCGGCCTCGGCGTCATTGTATGCAGTCTCGATCTGTGAGACGATCGAGAGCGAGTCTTCGTCAAACTGGAGTCCCGCGTGCCGCATCTCTTCCAGCAGATTCATGACCATGGTGGCATCGCCGTATCTTTCCCAAATGATAAGCATCAGGCGGTTGTAAAAGGCCGTGCTTACGCCCATGACATACGAAACGAGGCCGAGCTCCTTGATGCGCGGAAGAAGGTGCAGCATATACGGCGAGGGTCGTGCAAATTTGGTGCCGAGGATATTGAGTCCATCGTTTAGAAGTTGTGGGTACATGGGCCCGTAAACCTCTATATCCAAACCTTCTCCAGCCGAAGTGTTGTCCATGCCCGCCTTCACTGCTGCTACCGCCGCGTTTGCCGTAGCTTTGGAACTTTCAGCAGGCTCTTTTACCTTCTTCATGCTGCTCTTTCTGGCCTTGGCTTCTGTTGGCGGAACGACAACGTTCTCCGGAATGTTGCTAATGCCCAGTCGCTTGATCATGGGGAACACCTGCTTTTCCATTGTCTTCCAGACCTCAAAGTCGGTGGAACACGCCTGCATGCTCGCGAGGATCTTCAGACGGAGATGTCGGCGCCGAGCCTCTATCTCGACCGTCTTCGCCAGTGTCTCTTTCGACCGCCCAGCGCCAGAGACCGGCTCCTTGGGCGGGTTGGCTACGGGTTCCATGCCGCCACCTTCGGTCTTCACCAAGGCCGGCTTCCCCGAATTAGTGACTTCCACCATTCCGAAGGCGCGTCTCGCCGCCTTTCGCAGTGTGGGCGGGAACAAAAGCAGAGCCTTTTCGCGCTCGGAAGCCGAGTGGGTCGCCTGGAGAGGCGACGAAGGGTCGAAACCGCGTATGCCCGGGCGTGTTTTGCTGTGCTCGTTTGACGCGTCCTCCATAATGGCGTTGACGGTGGCAGCCGCTTTGAGGGGATCCATCGGCTTGGACTCAGGGCTCACGGGAGCATTAAGAAGGCCAGCGAGAAATTGCGGCTGTGGAGGCTGCGGCTGCGAAGGTACAACCTCAGCTTCAGCTTTGACAGCGGAGTATTGCGGGGCTGGTGTTGCGGCGACCAGGGGCTTCTTGCCCTGGTGCTGGATCTCGTCGAAGATGTTTGCAAATACGTTCCGCTCCATTGGCGTGAGACTGTCTCTTTCTGCACGATCATGGTATTTGGAGGGTTTGATTATAAGATCGGAAGGGAGTTCGAAGGGAATGTCGTTGGGTTCTTTGCCGCGGCGGCCATCGCGGCGAAGGCCAGCAGTGGTGTGCAGGCTGGCCTGGACAGTGATTGTTCCGGCTCTTGCGAGGCGCGAGAGCGTCCTTGTGTTGTAGAGAAATGGCGTCAGAGTATTGGACATTTTGATGAAGAACAACACAGCCCATCAGCGGCTTGGTGGTGTTGTAGTGGCGGGAACAGTACTGTGATAGATTTGGTAGGAAAACGGCGGTCGTCGTCAAGTTTTATTTTGCAGGGATTGCCGAGTGTATCGATACCGATGATGTAGCAGGGGTATTACCCTGATCTCCGATCCTAGCCCCTGTCCCCTGCCCCCAGAAGCGTGGCAGCGCGCAACTGACGCGAAGGCTGAAGTCGTGCCGTCACGCTGTGAACGGCGAACGCGTCTCATTTTACTCAATCACGGACCACTTTTGCCTCACTTAATCCGTTCTCTCACTGACTTTTGGACCGTATTCCCGCTGCACGTCTCCCGGTATTCTCTTCAAATTTTCACACGTCAATTGTCCAAAACAGTACCTAGCTCACCAGAGACCGTCAAACTCTGCTACAATGCCGCCAGTCAAGAAGGAAGGCATGTCCGCATTCGAGCAGCGGCGGCTAGCCAACATCGCAGAAAATAAGGCACTTATCGATGGTATCGAAAAGACGACCGCCAAAATCGCGAAGCCGGTGACTCCCAAGGCTGTCCGACCCAAAAAGACTCGCGCCCCGGGCGAGAGACGGGTGGCGCCGAAGCGAGAGGCTGCTGTAGCCACGCGATCGAGTTCCCGGCTCAAGGGCGAGGGCCCTGTCAAGCGCGAACATGAGGATGATATGCCCACGGCGCTGCTGCCAGACCGTCCGCCCAAGAGATCACGGATTGCAGATGATCTGGAGCTGGAGAAGATCATGGTGGAGGGGAAGAAGTTTGCCGATGACATGAGTGTTTTCGGGCGCCTGCTGCCGTATAGAGGTGCTGAGCCGGGCATGCGGACATTTGACGAGGAAGACATCAAGGAGACTACGGATGAGGACCTGAAGCAACTGCGCGAGAGCATGAACAGCCTAGCGCTGTACGACAAGTGGGCTGTGAACGGTGGGTCAAGACGAATGAGATTGCGCATTCGGATTTGACTGACTTGATTGCAGATATCAAGATTGTGCCTCAACGGATCTATTCGATGGGATTCCATCCAACCGAGACCAAGCAATTGATTTTTGCCGGTGACAAGGAAGGAGCGATGGGAATCTTCGACGCCTCACAGGATGTGGTCGATGGCGACGACGAAGACGAGGTTGAACCTCCCGTGCTCACAGCCTTCAAGACCCATGCGCGGACCATCTCGTCGTTTCACTTCCCTTTTACCGACCACAGCACTGTCTACACTGCGTCGTACGATTCAACCATACGGAAGCTTGTGTTGGGCGATGGGGCTCCTGTATCCGTTCAAGTTTTCGCGCCCGAGGACAATGAGGACCTGCCCATCAGCGCCATCGATATGGCCAACAACGACATCAATGTAATCGTCTTCTCGACCCTCAATGGATCTGTCGGCCGGTATGACGTCCGAACAAAAGATTCCATCGAAGTTTGGGATATCTGTGACTCCAAGATTGGAGGTTTTTCCCTCCATCCGCAAGCGCCTCACCTTTTTGCCACTGCGTCTCTTGATCGAACCATGAAGGTATGGGATATGCGCAGGATCACCGGCAAGTCCAATCCGAAGCCAGCGCTCGTTGGCGAGCACGTGTCCCGGCTATCCGTCTCGCACGCATCTTGGAGTTCAAGCGGCCACGTTGCCACCAGTTCCTACGACGACACCATCAAGATACACGACTTTTCGGATGCATCAAACTGGAACGCTGGCCACAAGGTGGATGTCGTTGCGATGAAGCCTGCGAATGTTGTTAAGCACAACAATCAGACGGGTCGCTGGGTGACGATCCTCAAGCCTCAGTGGCAGCGGCATCCGGCGGACGGCATCCCGAAGTTCGCCATTGGAAACATGAATCGATTCGTCGACCTCTATGGTGCGGATGGCGAGCAGCTGGCACAGCTAGATGGTGATGGCATTACAGCGGTACCGGCAGTAGCGCACTTCCATCCTACTCAGAACTGGGTGGTTGGTGGCACTGCCTCGGGCAAAGTCTGCCTTTGGTCGTGAGTCGATGATTCTCGACAAGGGCGCTTTTAATCTAGCTCATGAGTACACATGTGTCGGTCCCTAGCACTGACTGGGCTGGTGAGTTGGACCTTTGTGTTTAGGCGTGTGAAAGTGCATACAGCATCTTGATTCTTGGTCATGTTGGACTGCTGGCGATCGTTACTGGGGACAAAATCAAGAGTGTTGAATAGAGCACTGGGAGGTGATCGTTCTCGCCTCGAGTGGCTCACTGGCATTTTGCAAGGCAGGGGAGCAAGTCCTCGGTTCATGGACAGGTCAGGTTATGATCAAATCAGTTGGGCGCAATACTGCCAGGTGCGCAAAATCCTATTCTTTTCTTGTTCACTTTTGACAAACAAAAAAATCCACTGCATCCGGCTTGTTGTAGTTTGATCTCCACCTGGCATTTCCTCTCTGGCGGCTTTCAAACCCAGAATTACGGCTCCATACCAGCTGGGCAGATTTGTTGAGGAGGTTATGTGAGGGCCGTCCTCGCTGTCAGGATCTATAGTTCCTGTGGACAGCTACCATTGTTTCTGTTGTCAAAGCACAGAGTGAGGTAAGGAACAGACTCTTGCGACGAATGGAGTCTGAAATCTTGGTCTGAAGTGGCGCAAGGGGTCGCACAAACACTCAGAATACAGGTGTGAAGTGAGGATGCATTGTCACCTCGTCTCAAATCATCATTCCTTTGCCTTTGCCTTTGCCTTCGCCTTCGCCTTCGCAATCGCTCGATTTATCAGCCAGTTTCACCTGTGCTTGTAGAGAGTGTGTGCCATTGCGCTGACATCGCAGTTGTGGTACGTTTGTATTTGAAAGGAGGCTAGCTTCGAGGAAACGAGGATAAATCGACTCGGATTGGCACTTGTCACGCAACCTTGAGACTGCGATTTCAACTGGAGAGACCAAGTTGATATTGATAAGCTGCTATCCGGACTGATTGACGCTGAAGTCGGCGGTAGTAGTTCGACTGCAGTACTGTATTGGGTAAGAAATGTCAAATGTTAGGTTCTTGTTTTTTGGCATGTGATAGCAGTCACCCGCACTAGGTGGAGCGTTGTCATGTCGCTCCTGTCCGGGGCTGACAGCTGTGGGGTTCCTCACTGCAGGTGGGAGCTTACCTCGTGATTGTAGACCGAACTGTACCTAATCCAGAGTGTGACGTACATCAGATAAGGGAGCGGAGAGTCTGACTATGCTGAGATTATTATCCCTGCTGATAATGGAGGATATCGATAAGGAAGGTATCCAACCCCGGACATGGGTCAGCTGCTTGTGGACTCCAACGTCACAAGCTCCACCGACGACTTCGCGGATACAGCACCACATCCAAAGCATCATTCACCTACAGCCATATGACCAACCCAACCTTCTGATCGCTGACTGAACTGAGCACTTATCAGCTGCATTGGATAGGCCGCGACCCCTGATAGCTTTCCTACACATCCCTCGATCCTACTTCTCCCTATCTGCTGCATCTTAATCCGACTATTCCTTTGAGCTTCAGCGCTAGCCCTCCACTCAAAGTACACCTCTCCTCACATAAGGTAGTACTTACTCCGTACTGCTCTCTCGTGTTGTCGTCGCACAACAGGCAAGCAAATGCCAATGCCCCGGTCGGATCGGTAGGGCATGCAACACCTGTTTTGCGTCTCCTAACACGAGTACACCACCACCACCGTCACCTGCTTGGAACCTGTTGCCTGGTGAGTCAGTCAGCCTGGAGGTTGGACCGCAGCGGTCGCTGCAGCTGGCCCATTACATCGATACTCGCTGCAATCCATCCCACCCTGCATCGCCGTATCGTCTGCGGCACCGAAAAGTCCCCGGAGCACCGAACGAGACCTCTTCACCTGCCGTAACTACTTCGGTACTTACCTAGACTCTCGATTTGATATTCTATTCTATTCGCACATCTCCAAGCTTTCTCTGTACTTTGTTGTGCCTTTGTCGTAAACTAACACTCGGCGCCTTCAAGATCTCATCGAGCACGAGCGCCACCTCTACGCGCATCCGATAACCCGCTTCCATCCGAAGAGCGATGTACCTATTGTACTGCCACATCTGGTCCCGTCATTGAGACCTATTCTGCGACACCTGCTGTACCGCCCGAGCCGCATATCCATCACCCAACGTCCTACCACCCCAGCCGGCCGCCTGCATATTCTACTATCGGGTTGTCCTGCCGCTTCCCTGTGGTAGGCAGCCGCTGCCTAAGCACATCTCGCGACCATGGACCCGCCGCCGCAGCTAGAGTCTTTCTCTCAATCCTCTCAATCCTTAAACCCGCCTCCGTCGCAAGGCGCGCAGCAACCAGACGACATTCGCTCTACTTTACTCCTGTCCTCACCCCGGTCACTCCCCTCGGCCTTGTCACCCTCTCAGTCATCCCAAGCCGAGCCTCGACATCGACACACCCGTCGGAAGCTCCACAAACGCAACCCGGGGACTCTTCCCACAATGGACTTCCCCGAACGTTTGAGGCAAAAAGAGGGAGATGAAGAACAGGAGGAGGCTGTTCGACCATTTGGGCTGAGCCAAGGACGTCACAACTTTGCCAACATGGGTACAAACATCTTGGGGCTCCTCTCAGTGACGAACCCAAGGGTCGATTATCACAACCGCTTCGCAGGCTACAGTAGTGAAGAAGATGCCAACGACTCGGGTGATGACACGATAGCTAGCAAGAAAGAGAAGGACGGCGCGACTGACCCCATGGCTCAAACTATGATTCTGGCCAACCCTAAATCCAAAAGTCGTAAAAGATCCACGGGCCACAAACTCATGCAGTCCGTACCCATCCTGTCGAGGCTGTCATCAAAGAGGTCCAAGCAGGGGGAAAAGCAGCCAGAATCAGAATCGAACATACAGGAGGAGTCCGAGGCCGAGTCTTCTGCCGACGAGAATCGTCTCGCGCCTCACATGAGCCGTATACTGGAGGCGCGTGCTGAAGTCGAATCGCGGCCCAGCTTCGACTTGGAGCGACAGGCTGCCGGAAAGGAACACGACACAGCAGAGCTGGCCAGAATAGGCCCCACGGGTCTCGCCAAACGGCTGCAGGAAATCTTCGGTTTCGAAGAGCCCGAAGAGGTCATCTCAGGTCAGACTCTCCCCAGATCAAGCTGGAAGGGCCGTCTATTGCTGACGTTGTGCACAGAATATCCATGTTTTTTTCTCCAAGTTGTTCTTCTCCAAGGCTTTATCTACATCACGGCCAAGCATATCTGCTTCTTTGCATACCTGCCCAAAAAGGCCGTCAGTGTTCCTCTCGTCAACTTGCACAACGCCTCACTGACAATATACCAGCGCGCCGTCACCAAATCTGGCTATTTGTCGAAATCGGGCAAGCGTGATCCGAGATACAGCCGATACTGGTTCCAGCTCAAGGGTGACGTCCTCTCGTACTACGAGGGTACGACTAATACGTACTTTCCACATGGTCAAATCGACCTGCGCTACGGCATCAACGCTTCCCTCGACAGCAAAGACAAAGACGGTTTGCATTTCACCCTTGAGACAGATCACCGTACCTACTATTTTCGAGCAGACTCGTCGCACATTGCCAAGGATTGGATCAACAGCCTCCAACGCGTCATATTCCGTACTCGAAACGAAGGTGACAGTGTCAAAATCAGCTTGCCCATTCGAAATGTGATAGATATCGAGGAAATCAAGATGCTGGAATTGGAATTCTGCAAGCTGCGTGTCATTGACAATAATGAGACGTATGCCGTCGACGAGGTATGTAAAGACCCGCAGCCAGCTGGAACTTGTGGGACGATAGGGGGCTAAGTTTGCCTAGTATTTCTTCTCATTCTTCCAATTCGGCAAGGATGCTATGAATATTATGAAGATACTCATCGAAGACGACCAGTCTGGTCACGACGAAATAGGGGCTTCCAACCTTCCGCCTACCGTCGCCGAGGATATGGCAACCAAAGAGCTCAGTACCCAGAGGAGTTCCTTTGCCAGAGCCAGAGGCAGCCTTGCATCTCCCGCGACGATACGGACGGGGCGCATAGATGAGAAGGTCAAAGCAACTTTGTCGCCAATGAGTCCACAATCACCAACGGTGTTATCACCCCGCGCGAGCGGCGATTATTCCAGGAGCAGCTTCGACGCGATCAGGCATTTGGGGCGTAAAAGTCGGGATCATTCCCGTCCAGGGTTACCTCCACGACGAAGCTTCAGCCAAGACAGACAACGCTCTTCGAGCAGACAACGCTACGGTGACAAGCGGCATGCATCTGCACACTCCACGTCCGAATCCACGGACGACCCTAGCATTGCCAGCTTATCAGGAATGACGACTTCCGGCGAGCTGGACGCCTCGGCCAGTCAGATTCTTCGAGGTAGCGACGTGTTTCACAGCCCAACGGTTCAAAGGTCCACCTCGACAAAAGGTGAGGAACGCGAGCCGAGGAGCCCTCATCGCCGTATTGAAGCACATCCACCTAAGCATGCTGCGACCACCGGACATGTTGCCGACTCCGGTCAGAAATCCGACACGGTGCCGCCAACTCCGACGCTTGATATGATCAGCAAGATGGGATCCTACCCTTTGCAACGAGTTGGTGCATTTGCAGACTATCTCAGTCGCGGCTCTAAGCGAGTTGGAGGTCTCCTCACGACGGAGTCTTCGGGTCTTGCGGGCCGAGTCACGGGCATGTGGAAAGGCGGCCAGAAGCATTACGACGAGGGCGTGGCCCCTGGGACCGACGAGGAGCCGCAAGATGCAGAGCAGAACAAGATTGACGAGGAGCGCTTCCAGGCTCACTTTGCCTTGCCGAAAAACGAAAGGCTGAGAGCCACCTACTACGGCCAGTTCTTCCGGGTACTGCCACTGTGGGGGAAATTGTACGTCAGCGATCGAACGGTCTGCTTTCGCAGTCTTTTGCCCGGAACTCGCACGAAGCTCATTCTTCCCATCGACGATATTGAGAACGTTTCCAAATCCAACAGCTTCCGGCTGGGGTATTCGGGCTTGGTTATCACAATTCGCGCCCACGAGGAATTGTTCTTTCAATTTGGTGATGCAGCAGATCGTGACGATCTAGCAGTCTTCCTTCACAGGAGCATAGAAACCAGGGCCTTTTTGCAAGGCTCAAACAATGCCGAGCTCGAAGACAATGAAGAGGCGGAAAGAGCGAGTGCTGAGCAGAAGGCACTTGAGGCAGCCCGGCAAGAGGAGTTCCCAGAACACGAGCCCAGTTTCCGACAACAAAATTCCAGTGGCTCCGAGGGAGCGACAATCATATTTGACGACGCCAAGGCATCCTTGTTGGACTTTAAGCCGCAGAAACCTCTCAAATTCACCTGTCTCACTATTGGCTCGAGAGGTGATGTACAACCCTATATCGCGCTCTGCAAAGGGCTCATCGCCGAAGGCCACCAAGCAAAGATCGCGACCCATGCCGAATTCAAGGACTGGGTTGAAGGGCATGGCATCGAATTCGGCATGGTGGAAGGTGATCCGGCCGAACTAATGCAGCTGTGTATTGAGAATGGCACCTTCACCCTTGCGTTTTTGCAAAAAGCTAGCTCCACGATGCGCACCTGGCTGGACGGGCTTCTCGCAACCAGCTGGATCGCATGCCAGGGCTCCGACGTGCTCATCGAGAGCCCTTCCGCTATGGCTGGTATTCACATTGCGGAGAAATTGCGCGTTCCGTACTTCCGTGCGTTTGGAATGCCGTGGACCAGAACCAGGACATACCCACACGCCTTCCTTACCCCGGAACGCAAGCTGGGCGGTACGTTCAACGTATCTACGTATGGGATGTTCGAAATGATTTTCTGGCAGGGTACCGCCCGCCAGATCAACAACTGGCGCAAATCAATGCTAGGCCTGCCGAGTACTAGCCCTGATAAGTTGAAGCCCAACAAGGTTCCTTTTCTGTACAACTTCTCGCCGGAAGTCGTACCTCCGCCAATGGACTTCAGTGACTGGATCCGTGTCACAGGCTACTGGTTCCTTGACGAGGGTGGCAAGGACTGGACGCCTCCTGCAGAGCTTGTGGCTTTTATCAACAAAGCCCGCGAAGACGGGAAGAAGATAGTCTACATTGGCTTTGGCAGTATCATTCTGGACAATCCGGCCAAATTCACGCGCGAAATCATCGATGCTGTCTTGAAAGCGGACGTGAGGTGTATTCTCAGCAAGGGCTGGAGTGATCGACTGGATGCAAGTCACGGCTCGTCGGAGGCCCAGGGCAAGCAAAGCAGCAATGATAAAGGCAAGTCCCGGAAAGGCTCTACGACGACAGAAGTCCCGCTTCCGCCAGAGATCTTTCCCATCAAGTCTGCTCCCCACGACTGGCTGTTCACCCAGATTGACGCTGCGGCGCACCACGGAGGATCTGGTACGACGGGCGCAAGCTTGCGCGCTGGTATCCCAACTATCATACGCCCTTTCTTTGGCGATCAGTTCTTCTTCGGTGGTCGTGTCGAGGATCTGGGCGTGGGAATCCTGCTGAGGAGATGGGGTGCGAAGTCGTTTGCCAGAGCGCTTTGGGAGGCTACACACTCTGAGAGGATGATTGTGAAGGCACGAGTAATGGGAGAGAGGATTCGCAAGGTATGCTCACTCACTGTCTCTTTGTTATGAGGGGAAATAATGCTTACCACGTGTTGCAGGAAAATGGCGTCGATGTAGCCATCCAGCGCATCTACCGTGACATGGCATACGCCAAGGACCTTATCGATGCCAAGGCAAGCAAGAATGCTGCCATATCTGAGAGCGAGGACGTCGAAGATGAAGAGGAGTGGACGTTTGTTGGGGAGGCTGGCCAGGAACTCGCTTCGGATGACGAGGCCGCCGAAACATCACCGTCCAGATCTCTACCCAGCAAGAGTGTAATTTGGACCGACTCTGCGCCCGCGGGCCATCGGGATTCCCGTTCGGGCCGAACCTACAGCCGTAAGAGTAGCAGCGTGGAGTCGGTGAAAAACCCTATGCCGACGAAAGAGAGGGGACGGTAGTCGCGTCCGCATCCGCGTCCGCAGGCATGGAGTCGGCGGAGTCGGCGGATGCTTGGCCGACGTTGTTTGAGATTGATTGACTGGCAAGTCACTCAGTAGGCCGAAATACTGGATGCCCAACGAGGCGGGTCTGATCCTATTACACTACGAGCAAGGGGCATGATGCCGGCGGGATAGGGGGTTGCGTGCGCTGGTCTTGATTGGCTTGGTTCTATAATTTGCATTTCTGCGGCGTGTTTCTTCTGGTTCTTTTTTCACTCTTACCTGCATGCCTTCCGACAGGATAAGCCCGGAGTTTAGGATGTCGTTGGGCGGATAGATGAGACATGAACAAGCATGGAACATGCATACGAAGATGCAATGATCACCTAATAGGGTCTTGATCAGACTCTTCCTTCAATCAACGAAGTCTCATTCGTAGTCTGCCAGATGCATGTCCTGTCGAGTATCCACGGTGGGACATGGTGATGACAAATGCATATTGGTGCACAGGGAAATGTGCGGCCGCTGCATGCCAGGTGCATCGTTGGACCACCACATTAGACAACCACTAGGCGAACATAAGGCAAGACAATGAACAATGAGCAGGAGTCCCGGCCTACAATGCTGCTTGCGCCAGCCGCTCAGCCTCCAAGCTCGCCAACACAAAGGCGGCAGCCCCCAGCGGCGCGTTGAAATTGATGGGCTGGTGCACGTAATACTCGTAACTAGCGGTCGAGTTCAGGCTACACACGGTGACCGTGCTATTATAGCCGAGGGTGCCGTTGCCATAGTCGACGATGAAGTGCCGCGTGGTGTAGTCGTAGGCGCGCAGGGCAGCGCTGCGGATCGTCGTCGTGTCGCTGTCGTTGAGGAGGAGGAGTTTGAGACGAAGGGCTTTGAGCAGAGTGAAGGTGAAGAGGGCGGTTGAGGAGGACTCGAGGTAGTTGCCTGGTGCGCTTGGGAGTGTGGGGAGCTGGTAGAAGGCGCCTGTGGCGGGGTCGGCGTAGGTGACGAGTGTTGTGGCGAGCTGGGTGAATTGCGCGCGGATGACTGCTGTGAGGGCATCACAGGCGGCGAGGGTGGTGGTGTCGGCGGTGCATTGGTTGTGGATGGTGGAGCCAGAGGGACTGTCGACTGCGGTGAGATTGGTGGTCAAGATCTGCCGGGTTGTGAGGCGGCAAGTTAGCTTTGGGGGTCCGGAAAGTAACTTATGTGCTCTGAGAAGCAGGAACACAATGAGAAGAGCCAGTGGTCTTCTCTACGACTTACCTCCCACGTATTCACAAGACCGACCAGGTACCAGCCAAGAGACCGACCCCAGACGTATGGGCTCGCACCGGTTGCATTGTTTGCCCAGACCGCGGTCTTGGAGGCGTCGTAGCCGTGGACCACCAGGCCAGACGGATGCTGCGTGTTGGTGAAGAGGAGTTGGATCTGGTTCAGGGCATCAGACAAGGCGGATGGCGCCGGATTGGACGCCATGAATGGCAGGAAGGAGATGGTGCCATCGAGGTAAGACCAAGATGGGTAGACATAGTACCTGTGAGGAAGGGGAGCTGTTAGTATCTGTCCCATTCATTCTACGGCCGCATGGGACGCGATGACAAGTTGTGCGGTAGGCGGTGGATTCATAGCTTGGGAGCAAGTGCCTCGTGGGATCTTTTCTCACCACAGGCGAGGTCGTATCATAAGAGGAGGAATGCAGCAGGAGCAGGATGAGATGAGCATATGCCTACCAGAAGCCACCGTATTGGTTTCGCTCTTGGATCGCGAGGCTTGCGTTTAAGGTCTCCAGTGCGAGCGTTTCTGACATGGTCAACGGTCTTTCGTGTTCTTGGTAGTCCAGGTTCTGGATTGCCCTTCACGAGGCAGGTTAGCAAGTCATGTGAGAAACTCGACCAGCAACGGAGGGACGTCCAAGAGGAGTAATGCTTGTCCGTTGATATGCAAGATAGTACTTACTGAGCAACAGTGAGACGGTCCAGGGGAAGCAGAGCGGCCTTGGTCACGTTGTGGAAGGTATCTTGCACCGAAATTACTGCCAAGATGGCGTCGACGTAGGAGGTGAAGCTGGCATACTCCTCACTGGCCGGTGAGCCATATAACGAGGCCCAGGACTGGATGGCCAACGAGATGAAGCCGGACTCCAAGGTACTCGTAGCTTGACCGCTCGAGACAAGGCCCTGGCTGCGGCCGATGATGGACTGGATCATACGGGTTGAGAAGGGAGACGAGGAGGCATTCAAGGCTGACGCGCCAGAAGACATGCGCCGGCCGGTAGTTTCGGCGCCGGCACTGACGCTGGACAGGAGTGCCCATAGCAGACCGACTAGCCAGTGGAACAGCATTTCCTGTCTGATGGCTCTCTCACGCTCAGATGGACTGGTCACGGGTCAGTTTTCACCTCCGATACAAATCAATAAAGACGTCGGAGAATTCACAGTGCTGACTGACCTTCAAATATGGCTGTGTGTCATGCCCTGATTGCACGTCAGACTGTAGGTGGAGGGCAGGGTGGCTTCAAACAAGTCCGGCGGTGAAAGGTTCAGCTTTGTGATCCTCAAATTACAATATTCAAGTGCTGTCCGAGTGATTGATAATGGGGCTAGGTAGACTTTCGCTTAGGCCCTCGTTATTAGTCCGCTCCTGGGTGATTTAACTAAAGCACAGTGGCGTCCACACCTGCGCATTCTTGGCAGCCTTGAGAAGTGATGTCCAGGGGTCTAGGGAATCTCGCACTTTCTCAGACAGGCTGATATGCTATTTGGGCTCTGCAGTTGGGCTTGTTGGTAAGACACTTTGCTGTGATGTATTGAGGGAAAGACATCACCACCACTGCAGCTGTGTGAGTTTTTTTTTTTTTAGGTTCATCGCGGTATCCGTACTGTGGTACGAGTCTATACGCCTCATGCAAAGATGGTACTTAATTACCCGCCCGCAAAGCCAATCCTGCCGATGACATGCATGTAATCTTGACAAGATTTCAATAAGTCATGTGCGGTACCTAGGTACGGTACGGTACGGAGTAATTACGGTACAGCGTACAGCGGTCTGCATACATGCACAGTAAATTCAGCAGTAAAGAGTCATGAAGCTGGGTTAGACTGTACCACTCCTCAGAGCCAAGGTTTCCAAGACTGTAAATTCATGTGCTAAATGCAGTGAAGAGAGTGAACTGCTTCTAACAATCAATGACAACGAGGAAATAATGAAAGCCAAGAGATATCTATATCTGCCTTTGTTGCCCCCTCCTTGAGAGTGAAGTCAGCGAGCCCTGACCTTCAATGGGACAGTCTCTTCCATGCCCTTGAAAGCAAAGAAAGACTCCTTAGCACTGTGCAGCATGTCCTCAAAGCTGACATCCCAGAGCCACGCCATATTGCTATCCATATCCTCAATCAGGTCTTCAACACTCTTGACTTGGAGACAGAACAGGCCACCTTGTCTTCGCGATCGTCTCACCAGCTCCTGGGCTCGAGGTCTTCTTACGGCATCGTAAGCGCGAAGAGCGTATTTGATGTCCTGGGATGAGCGAACAAGGTCTGCCGTCATCAATCGGGATAGAACGAGGGCATCTTCGAATCCCATGCCCACTCCGGCGCCGCAATGAGGCGTTGACGCATGTGCAGCATCCCCGAGGATGGCAAGCTGACCACTGTCATGGACAAAAGTAGGTGCTTCAGCCACATCGAAGAGGGCCCATTGGTTGGGCGTTTTGATCAGCTACCAGAAAGGAAGAAAAAGGTTAGTAAAGGCAGACAGGGGGTTCGAGAACACGAGGATGGCCGTACGCTGAGCAGCAACTTCGAACCCTGATCGAAGTCTCCAAATGTTTCCAAGATCTCCTCCTTCGTGGCGAGCGATGTCCACCTATCATCCGTCCAGGTAGTGTCCCTTGTGTCCACGAATGCGGCAACATTCAGCCCTTTGCCAAACCGCACAGGAAACATCAGGATATGCCTATCGTGTCCGACAATCAGCCTTCGCGTCTGGGCAACGGGCCCAATGGCATTGACTGCCTCGTCCATGGGAAGCACAGCCCTGTAGCAATATCTCCCAGTGTACTTTGGACGAGCACCCTTCTCGTTCTCGCCGGCGATGAGGCTGCGGCAAGTAGACCGAATCCCATCGCAACCGAGAACAGCGTCGGCATTGATTTGGCTGCCATCCGTGAACAGGACCTTTACCAGCCCGCTGCCTGGATCATCAGTGTCGTGACTGACGTCCTCGACCTTCTTGTTGAAGACGAGTTTGATCGTTGGGGGCATCAGAGATGCCAGTATGTCCATCAGCGCAGTCCGCGTTGCGCCTCCGTGCGGAATTCCCTCTCTGGCGAGCTTCTCACCAACATAGGCGCCACGAAGCTCGCCATCACCACGGTAGATATCGAAGTCAGTGTTGATCCTGTCTTCTGCATTCAAGGTCACAATGTCGTCGTACGCTTTCCTGAGCTCCGGAGCAATGAGGCCCATCGCCTTGACCGCATTGGCTCCAATTCCGATCCCGACACCCAGCTCGGAGATGCTGGGCTTCTGCTCGTAGATAGTGATCTTGAGTGCAGGATTCTGTCTCTCGAGTGCAATGCTCAGAGCGAGTCCGACGAGGCCGGCGCCGATAATGGCAATCTCGGGAGAGTACGGTGCATCTTGGAGAGTGCTTGGAGGCGTGTCAGGGCTGAGTGCGTGAGGGGCCATGGTCTCTGACAGTCTTCATAAAATGAAGGACGAAGCGCCAGATTGACCAAACGAAGGGAAGAAGCTGCCACTCTGGAGGCTTCTGGTTCTTGCTGCACATTAGTATTATGTATCTCTTCGTCACAGGCTAATTACCAGGTATAGAATTCCTACGCTAGTTGCAATTTGGGACCAGCGATCAGTACATAGCGATGGAGGCCAGCCAAGATCTCTGTCAAAAAGATACTGCAACGTGTTGCGCGTCTGGTCGGATACCACCTGCCCAATAAGTGCTTGCGTGCGAGAAGTGTTGCACTTTGTATAGTTGTGACGGTTCCATTCACCGATTTCTGGACCCGAACATCCAGATAGGCGGGGTATGCACGCTTTCAAGGTTCGCTTCAGTATCGTAGCGTGTGATGCTCAAAGGAGTGACGTTGTATTCAAGTTCTTTTGCAGTTGCATTCTGCCCCGAGACTTCACAGGAGGCTGCTTGAACGTGACATCGTCTCCGACAGACTCGGGAGAGACCACGTCCTCTGCATGATTTGAGAAATCCTCGCGGACGGCAGTAATCTTCAGGGTAAGATGGTATAAACTTTAGCTGGGACGACTTCCGCAGCAGGAATGCTTTGGCACACGACGCGACGCGAGGATGCTGGTTTGTGTATTAATAAGGTTTTGGTATGACCTCGTGCGCGGCCTAGCTTCACAGAGAATAAGTCCACGGCCACCAGGAAGTTTACACAAAGTTGTCGTGAGAAACAAGCCTCTCAAATTCGGTAGCATGGAGGTATAGCCTTCATTTATTCCCATGGTGCAGAGGTCTTGAGATCAATTGAAAAAGTGATGTGAAAAACATGGCGTGTCCTACGCGGTACTGTGACTTGGGGGCTCCAGGGGGCAGTGCATTTAGCGTGTATTTTCACTACCCCCCTCTGTAAATTGCTTGCGCGCACCGGGTCAGAAAGAACTTCCTGTACCAACTTTGAAAGTCGCTTACAGTTTTGCAATGATGCCTTTCTCGCAAATATTTCGCCGTTCTCGGCGTGGACGTCGACACGTAATAATTTGAAATCTTGTCTTCCTGGTGCCAGGTCACATGCTGAGAAAAGCTGCTCGTCTCCAGCGGTCTTAGGTAATTGTTACCCTCCGTAACTCTTCCGAAACTCCCTGACCAACACATGATCTTTCACAATCACATAGAATCCTGCTGCCACCCAGACGATGAGGGTTTCGAGTCATGCTTGACTACTCGCTGTCGAAGAACGCAAAGTACAAAGGCCTGACTACTTGTTTCGACAACTGTTGAACTGGACAGCCTGTGACGACTACACTCTCCGGGGCAGGATGAGCAGCACTCACGACTCGGTACCAGCTCTCAGCCTTGCTTCCTGTACAACCCGCTGGAAAATATTACCAATCGAAAACATGGAAAGTGGATATTCTCGTTGGAATTGGCCCCCAAGCGAAACTCTTGAACATGCCTTGGGCGTTGGAAATCCGGGGTAAACCAGGGTCGTGATGATTAATGAGATGTTGGCCAGAACGTGCTTGACCAGGACGAGACTGCTCAACACCGGGCCACAAAGCTCGCCGATATCGCTGCTAAATATGCTGTGAGGGCAGAAGATCAGGAAGAAGCCCGAGAGAAATGTAAGAGATGCCTAGCGATGTTTTGTTGACTGGCTGTGGCGCGTGGATGGTCTGGTTCTGTCCCTTCCAAGTTTTGTCCGCGCGGGCTGCCACTCAAGGCCTTGGGATCCGCATTGTAGGTAGCAATGCTTTGGTAACTGTTCCCTTCTTGAGCAAGTCACAAGTGGTGTTCTGAGTCGCTGTACCCAAGTATCCACATTGGAGTCTTCGGTATTCTATATAAGGAAGATGTGCGTCTGCCTTCCTCTCTCTGTCACATCTTCACAGCCTACCTACCCAAAGTAAACCTCAATTTTTGCTCGCGCACTCACACAACCACTCACGAAGGCAACCGGCACATCCAGAAAAGACCTCTCCATCCGATATGGGTTTCACACTCAACCTGGCCATCATCAACACAGACACTTCCGTCCCAACGGTCAATGCCAGACACGGCAGCTACGGGGCCATATTCCACAAAGCCCTGTTGTCCGCGGCATCACGTGCACACCCACAAGCACAAATCAGATCCGCCGAATTTGACGCAGTCAAGGGCGAGCTGCCTTCAACGACATCAAGATACCTGGAAACGGTCGACGCGATCCTTGTCTCGGGATCCGTACACACAGTGTACAGGTCAACAGGAAACGACTGGATATCAAGTCTCGACGCCTTCATCGGATACATATACTTCAACCATCCTCACATTCGAATTTTCGGCAGCTGCTTTGGCCACCAAATCATCAGTCAGAGTTTGCTCAGGAGGCTAGGGGTGGACGCTTGTGTCCAGAAGAATCCCGCAGGGTGGGAGCTGGGTGTCCACAAGATCGAGCTCACTGAAGCTTTCCGCGAGGCTGTGAAGCCTCTGGTGGCAACCAAGGCCAATGTGCAGACTCTGGAGGACCTAAGCATCCAGCTTGTACACGGTGATCAAGTGGTGCTTCCCGTGTGCGCCGACGGAAGTCCTCACTTGCCACCCACCTGGTCAGTCGTCGGCAGCACACAAAAGTGTGCGATTCAGGGGGTTCACCAAGCGGGCCGCGTCCTCACTTTCCAGGGCCACTTCGAGTTCGACGCTTGGACGAACGTGGAAACGATCAAGGCTTTCGGCGAACACTGGGATGACTGCAAGCGAGTTGACGAGGGAGTGCGGAGCGCAACAGACAGTCGGGACGATGGCCAGAAAATTGCGGATCTGGTCTTCTTGTTCTTGACTGAGGGTCGAGATGCCATGAGCAACGTTAGACATGTGACAGGCCTTGGCGAGCACGGGCACATCACAAGCGATCTGGGACAGCCGGCTGGCCTGGAGTGGCTGCCATGGAGGCATCTACGCCGTTTGCTGAGCTTGGTAGATGACCTTATGTCGAAAACGACCAGTTGGTAAAAGTGCACCTACTCTGTACTATAATAATAATCTCTGACTTTGCTGTTCTGTGAAGGTGTCTCGTCCCATGTCCTTGGATCTTGCATTCGACGACGACAGGTCAAGAGCGGCTGGGATCAAGCTTCTAAGTTTCAACTGGTGACTCTGCACAGTGTGTGCGTACGCCCTTTTTCTTTTTTTTCCTCCTCCCTCAATCGGTTTGTGCAACCGAGACACGATGCATTGTATTACTACATATGATCATATACAGAGGTCCGCCTTTGCATGCAGTGACAGCCTTGGATTAACCGAGCCGAAATGGATCTCGCACGGACCGAAGAGACCTACAACCAGGGCCCACAGTAGGCTTCCCCACTATCTCGGTACACATGCCGGTCGGTACTGTACATACCGTGACAACTACAGTAGAAAGGCAGCTTGATAGCCGATTTTTTCACATCCATTTGGTTCAAATGATGTTGAAAAGCATTTGCAGAGTTCTTCCATCAAGCTGCTAGGTAATACTGTGTTCCCATTGATAAGCACACCAGGTTTCGATACGCACAGATGTTGTCACTGCATACCTAAGTATCAAGGTATCTCTGATATGATCGTCACGGCTCGTGTGTACAGTGTACCATGGTACGATTCGTGATCGTTCGCAACGGGATTAAGCGTGGTTCGTCTGCGCATGTCTGGCATGTTCCTTTGTATAAGCGATCGAGGACACGTACTTACCATACAGTATGTGGTTCACAAGGCAAAACAGTGGTTATGGAGCAGTTATTATAAGACCCTCTTTCTTCTGCAGGTTGGTCTAATGTTAGTCTACCGTTGGTCTGTGAGCATCGTAGTCGGAGCTGGCACAAAATGCACTGCTGGTCACGCCATGGCCAGTGGCCGCTAGGTACCACATATATGTGTGTGATATGGTACATGATAGGTACTTACACATCTAAAGACTAGTATGAATAGCCAAGAGACTGATTTTAGAACCTTGAAGCAACGCCGTGGAAATGGCGCCAAGCTCCAGGGCTTCGATCCTTCTAGCAGCTGGGAGTTTGTTATACGCTGATAATCAAGTGGTGGAATACCAATGCACGTGCTGAGGGGTTATTAGAAAAGCGATGCTACCGCTTCGTCCGTGCGGCACATGGCCAAATTACACCGGATAAGGGTACATGGCTGCTGCGAACGGACGACCCCTTGTCGAAGGGACACGGGTGGTACAACGAGTCGAGAACCCGGTCCTGGTCCCTGAACATTTAGACGGGAACAGCACAAGCCACCAAAGCATTCTCGCGGCAGTGTTTAATTTCCTGACGACCCTATCTGGACGATCGTCTCCACCATCTCTGGTCGCGTCTTTACCATCTGTCTTCCCTCTCTCGTGATATTCGTCCTCTAGCTACTGCAACACCGAAGACCTCAGGCCTGTCGCTGCTTTCCTGGCTCCGTAAATTATAATCACCGCCAAAATGCCTTTCACCGAGATCAACGGCAAGAACATATTCTACTCTTGGAAGGGCGCCAGCAGCAGCGGCATTACTCTGTTTCTCATACATGGCCTGGGCGGAGCTCACTCGTTTTGGTCGCCTGTGATTCCGGGCCTCGTCGAGGCCGGTTACTCTTGTCTCGCCATGGACGTGCCTGGTCAGTCATCAGTCGTCTCCATTCCATCACTGGTCCGACCTCTAACATGATGTTTCATTCCAGGTTTTGGACAGTCACCTTATCACGGAAAACCGCATGATCTCCATGAGATTGCCGAGGATTCTGTCGCTCTTATTCAGCAGCTAGGAAAATCGCTCGACCGGACCATCATTGTGGGCGCCTCTATGGCTGGAATCGTCTGCTGCGAGATCGCAGTCAAGCACAAGGTTGCGGGCATTGTATCTGTTGGCCCCATCTGCCCGGGTCCTGAGACGAAGGAGGCATTTGAACACAGAGTGGAAGTCGTCAAGAAGGGTAACGCCCCCCCCCCCCCTTTTGTTTTTCTCCACGCGTATGGAGCAGGATTATCTCCTTTGCCGCCTAGTCAGTGCACTGACACAGTATTCACAGATGGCGTCGAGGGCATCGTCAACACCGTCGATATTCCCACGCGGGCAACAGGCTCCAAGGCCTCAAGGACTGCCGAGGCGTTTGTGCGGTCTCTCATCCAGTCGTCCAACGCCATGGCCTACGAAACTCTTTCCCAAGCCATCGCATCTGCATCAGTTCCGGAGTACGAGAAGATCACCTGCCCACTCCTGTGCGTCGCTGGACAGGAGGATCAGGTTGCGCGGCTCGAGGACCTGGCGTTGATTGGAGACAGGTGAGTTGCTTCCCAGACCTCCCCTCTCACACGCAGCCTGCTGACGGCCAAATTATAGCTGGGGCGCACCGTCCAAGACGGAGCTTGAGGTTCTCTTTGGTGTGGGACATTGGCACTGCATCGAAGATGCAGAGGGTATGGAAAGTTGTCTGAAACGGTTCGCAAAAAAGGTAGCTCGCACCGCACTTGCTTACTGAAGCATTATCCCGTGGCAGTTGCATAAATTAGCCTTACTCATCGAGTTACCTCCCCCCTAATTAAGTGTCTGTGCTGGCTTGCGAACACCCTGTGGTACACTCACAACCACCTGGGCACAGTACTACAGGGGTAACAAGCCAGCACAGACATCCATGAGACGAAGTCACGTATACTAACATGGCAATAGGTCGTGGACTTGATGGGAAATGACGGCGCATAAAGAGATACCAGCGGTACGCCTGTACCACGTCTACGATGATATCACCGCCATCTGGCCAGTCGCGAGCGACTACGACCGTCAGACACAAGCGTCATACGATACTGTGGTGGATGCAAAATCTAGCATAGCATAGCAATCCAAGACGAGCTAATAGAAGTATGACTTGCGTCATCAACCTTTTCCGTGCAGACCGGCGTCGAAAGTCAATAGGGAGAATGAAAGAACGAAGAAGAATATCGGTCGTGGGGAGATGTACGCTGCGTTTATATATCTTGAATCTGGCAGGGATACTTGCCGGCACCCGAGCAATCGTTCGAAAAATCGTATGATACTTGTAGGTGGTGTGATCATTGCAGGTGATGCTGGTATTTAAAGTGGACCGTCCTTCTGCCTCGCCTACCGGTACCGGTACCAGGCAAAGAAAGAAGCAAGTTACGACGGAGTATACTTTCCAGACCGATCGCATCTCATCAGAGCATGTTTCCCTGTCAATCTAGATGCCCAGTCGGGTAATTTGGGTCAGTGAATCGCAGTGTGACTGATGGACTAAGCATTGTGAGACTGTGAGCAGAGCCTGGCATATGCTGGATTTGACCCACAAAATTTTCCGGCAGCTGAGGCTGGGCTGAAAGCTTCATGAGCTTGACTACAATCTTGGGGCTCGGTTATCTGTGTTGTGATGATTGATTGACTTCAATGGAAGTTATTTGAGTGACCACACCTGCTGTGGTCACAGATGCATTGAAGTCACGATTTGGGTGGCCAGAAGCTAGCAGCTTCTTGCAAACTCCAGCCTCCAGGTCCGTGGTCAGGGATTTCAAAGATTACCTACCTAGCTCCATGCTGGATGAGAAAGTACAGTACAACTCCCAGGGATTAATATTACACTTCTCTCCACAAGCAAAGCGTGTGAAAATGGGCGGGAAGATCGGTGGACTTGCAATCAACGTATTGGCATACAGATCCGGAACCTGAAGCGCACCCAACTGTTGTATGATGGGGGACGTCCTCAATTGTGGGCCGCGCGGTGGCGAAGTCCAATATCAATCCCTGGGAATTGTATGAGAACGTTGAGAGTTTTGGTGACAGCCTTGCAATCCAAGTTCTCACTATTAGCGCTGAGCTAATTAACCTTTGGACTCCCTGATATTATCTGGGTACTTATGCATGACAAGTGACTCAGATGTACCTAATTTCTCCCTATAATACAACACAATGCAGTCTAGGGTGTAGTTTTAGGTTGGGTCACCTGGGCAAGTACCTACCTACCGTTCGTAGCCAGGTAGGCATGATAAGAGGAGCTCCAAACTGGTACTGGTGGCATGCAATTTTCCGGGCATCTTGGAGCAGGTCAAGATTTCCTGGATGACTACATAGTAAGTAACCTAGGTGCATTAAAAGCAAGCTTCATGACCACCATCAACATCTCCCGGATAAATTCAGCGAACATTTCTGACCACTGTACTCCGTACTCCGTATCCGGTACACAGTACTTATATCACTTGCTTATCTGCCAGATGTTTGGCGAGGTTCACCTGTTCAGCACTGTCTGTGTCTGAAAGTTTGCAGTGATATCAGCCTGTCAGAACTTTGAGGCCCACTTAATTTGTTTCGTCTCCATGCTGGATCATTACGGTACAGTACAATGCTGCGGACTGGAGTACTCACAGAGTGCTGCAATATGCACCTGCACTCTCCTGCCCCTCAGAATAACATCACAAAAACATACAGTAAAGCACAACCTGGTGTATGGTTAGATATACAGATGGGTTTCAAATTTGATAGAGATACTGCTAGTACAAAGAGTAGCACAGTGGCACAGTGGCTTGGCAGCCTTGCATCTGCCCCTGACATACTTACATGCATCTACCCCTGACTGCCAAGCAATTCTGGAAATGGGACTTTCAAGCTTAATGGCCCTCAACCACTCACTAGCACTTCCGGCGTGGATCCACAGCTTTGAAAGCGCGAGTGAGATGGTCCAAGCGTACGGAGTGCATATAACTGCATGATTCTGTCATCTGAATGGAGTTGCCTGGATATTCACACAGTTCTTTTCTGTACTCTAGCACAGTAATTTTGGTGTAAATCATACAGGCGCTGCATCCCGGATTCCGGTCGCGGGACTGCCATCCCGGATGGGTCTAGAAGATATCACAGTAGCTGGAGGATCTTCATGAGTGGATCCGTCATTCGGAACGCCAGTAGGGACTGCCCGCAGCCCCTGTCAGAAGCTGTGGGCCCCGGTCGGATACCAGGATGCTTGGATGCTCGACATGATGGCTCCAACCAACCGCGCAACGACGCGGCCTTGTTCTTCATGGGAGGCGTCCCATCGCAGGTGGACCCGTTTCTATCCACGCGAGATTCGATGGATGGCTGGTTCGCCGCCAGGGGCACACGCGCGTCCACCTCATGGAAAGAAGGCGGCAGCCAACGCCCAGACTGCGCTGCCATTGCCAAAAAACCACTGCTTTGCTTCCAAGCTTTCTTGTTGCCCGTTCTCTACCGTGTGTGGTCTTGACTCTTCGACGATGCTTTTGTGAGCAGCTTCTTTCTGTGCTCTTTCCTAAGACGTGCCTGTCGTCGACGACAATCTTTTATTCATAATCCAACTTGTTTGTCTTTCTTTATATAATCTTCATTTCCCACGCCATCGACATGGTTTCCTCCTCCTTCAAGAAGATCGGCGCCGCTGTCGTGTGCGCCACGGCCGTGAGAGCCGCCACAGAAGCTTATCAACTGTCCGAGGAATATACAGCAGACAACTTTTTTGACAAATTCAACTTTTTCACCAGCACATATACGAGCGGAGACTCGTGGGACGACACACACGGCTATGTCCAGTACCGGGCCCTGGCCGAGGCCGAGAGCCTAGGGCTGATCTCGACGTCCGGCGGTCAAGTGTACATTGGTCCGGACACAAACAGCACCTACGATCCCGACGGGACGGGGCGGGACAGTGTGCGCATTACGAGCAAAGCCATGTACAACCAGGGCCTCACGATCGCCAAGTTCTCGCATATGCCTGCACAGGCTTGCGGTGCCTGGCCCGCCTTCTGGTCCTTTGGCTCCCCGTGGTTGACCCAGGGGGAGATTGACTACTTTGAAGGCTGGAACGAGATGGGCTACAACCGGATGGCCATGCACACGAACAAAACCCTGGCCGGGGAGTGTACACTGTCGACGACGGGGATCGAGGGCTCGGTCCTGACGGACAACTGCAACAACGCCGAGGACGGATCCGGATGTGGTGTGAAGGATGCTTCGGGGGTTTGGGGCTCGACGACAGGGGCCACTTTCGCCATGGAATGGACTGACGCTGCTATCAAGGTCTGGTCATGGCTTCCCAGCGCTGTGCCCGTCGATATCACGAGTGGGACACCCGACCCGTCTTCCAGTGCTTGGGGCAACCCCACTCTCATGGTCGAGCAGACCAATTGTGACCTGGGCAAGTCGTTCGCCAACCAGCAGCTTGTTTTCGACATTGACTTTTGTGGTGACGGGCCGGGTAGCCCGACGTTCTGGGGCGAGACTTGCTCTGCCAAAGTTGGCGATAGCTGCGCCAACTACGTAGCCAACAACCCAGCTGCTTTCGCTGAGACTTATTTCATGGTGGAGGGGATCCGGTACTACGAAATGGGCCCAGTCGCAGAAGTCTCTGTCGCCGTCACTGCCTCTGCTGCTCTCGTGTCTCCCACATCGACAAGCAACGTGGCAGGTCTCTTGGCTGGGACAGCTTCCGTGCTTGACTCGACTCTCGGCGTCACTGTCTCATCCACTCCAACCGCTACTGTGACGGCGGCTGCGCTGCCTGATCACCACACCACCAGCTATGTCTATGGCACGTCGACTTCGACCGACGAGTTCGGCTCCGAGACTACCGTGGTAGTGGTAGTGGACACGACCATCTGCCCTATCACGGCCGCTGAGGCTACAGCAAGCTCTGCGCTTGCGAGTGGCAGTGGAAGCAGCGTCGTTGTCGGCGCCCAGCAGACTCCACCAGCAGCTGTGACAAGCAACCCGTCCGCCGCTTCCCCAACACCGCATTCCACTTTGACGAGCTACTCCACCTCTCTTAGCAGCAAAGTGGAGCTGACCACGAGCACCATCTTCTCGACCTCTGCGTCCACTATCACCTCATGTGCATCCACGGCGTCCTTGTGCAGCGCTGGCGATGTCACCACGATCATCGTTGCAGTTTCTACCACGATCTGCCCTGTGACAGCTGCTGAGCAGTCCGCCGCCACGGAGAATTCTCCAGTCCATGCGACTGGCCACACTGGAGCACCACCACGGCCCTCAGCAGTGATGTCGGGCGTGCCATCCCTCTACACTGGCGTCTCCATTCCTGCGTCCAGCGGCAAATCATCCACCGAGATCTCGCCAGTCCAGGCGACTGCGAGCTCCCGTCCCTCTTTTTCATCCAGCGCGTCTTCTAGCAAGTCTACTCTGTCCGTGGCTGCGGCTGCGAGTAGCTCCTCCACGACTTCCCAAGCCGACAAGGTCTCGGCAACTAAGCCCACTACACAAGTGGTCACTGCCACCGAAACGGGCGGCGGCTTGGAGCTGGCTACTGAGGAGCCTACCAGTGTTTCGCTTGCGTGGCTGACGGAGGCGACTGTTGCGGCCACGGCGGCTGCCTCTAGCAGCAACGGAACTGCTACCAGCTCAAGCTCTTCTGCCGGTCAGACGAACAGCTGCTCGGGTCTAGACTGCATCGTTGTGTCTAGCGGTGGTAACAAGGCGGATGTCGTTGGCGCCAGTGGAATCGCGCTGGTCGTGCTTGCTGGCGCCATGTTCCTGTTCTGAGCGAGCGAGCTAGCTCTAGAGAACGGCGACGGGTGAGAAAATTCTTTGGCCATACTTTTTATCCCTACATACCTCAGAGCATAGGTTACACTAGGCGGTTGATACCACTCTAGACATTCTTCTATGCATATACCCCAGTACTCTGTACATACTTTCAGATAATATATACTCATCCAAGCCTCGTGAACGACAGATCACAAGATATTGCTTGTTGTACCCGTACTTCCTATGCTTAAGATGCTTTGCTGCAGATGGAATGCTTAGACGTCCAGCGCACAACGTTCAGCATACTGTAGCTTAGCTCTGCAGGCGGAGTGTACACAAAAGGACACAGGAAGCATGCCTCTAAAGCAAGACAATTGAGTGTGGAATTTATTCATGACCAACAGACCACACTTGTGTTCCGATCGCCCAAGCAACTAACTTGGGCTAACCATGGTGCTGTAGATCAGCCGCCAGCCACCAGCCGGGAGTCGCACGCAGGCATGATGGCTGCAGAAACTTCGCCGTGGCAGTTGTGCATGAACTGTCAAACTCCGCGGCTGCCCGGCCAAGCCGCCTGTCAAGATCCAGCCATGAGATGGCCCTCCCACGAGTCGATGGCCGTTCATGCTCGTCCCACGAGAAGCCCCACTGCCACTGCATGTCGGTGCCTGACCTGAGGAGTGCATCAAATGCGCCTGATGCGGGAAGCTTGAGCACCGGCTGGACCAATACTAGCACGACCCATATCACCGGGTCGCGTGGCAACAACATTCAGCTGGCCGGGGGCCGTATCAGTATATCGTGCGTGAAGCGATTCCAAGCTAGAATTCGCAAGGTTGTTCCCCCGAAATAAGGCACAACCTGAGGATCATGAGGCGGTTGCTCCGCAGCATGAACAGCACTTTGTTTATCCACACTTTGGGCAGCCCACGTCATCTTAATACGATGCTTTATAACAGTTGAAAACTGCCGTACATTTCAGTCAGTGTGTCCACATGAATGGACACTGCCCAAATAGCCGGCACGAGAAGCGATCAGAACAACGCTATCGTCTCCTCCGCTACGCTGAATTCGTCTCGCCTTCTCCAACCACCGAATTTTGAAAGGTCACCACTATCGATAAACCTCGAAAACGACAGAGCTTGCACTTCGTATTGGAATCATCGGCTCGGATCCTTCATCAAGCAGTCTCCAAACAAAGACCGTGTTTGGCTCAGGTCCCAGCAAAGCCAGGGAATTCGAATTTCCCAGCAGGCACAGCTATGGATCCAGCATTTCCTCCAACACTTTCCTATATTTCCTTCGTCATAGGCATCATCTCATTTGCACTCACCATCCTCAACTTACTCGCCCTCTATGCCAACTTCTTAGCCACTGTGCGTCACGCACCAGAAGAAATACGCGATGTACTTGGGAATCTGCGAGAGCAACTGCTCGAGGAACGCGAGGCTCTGCGCCAGCAAACCCGCGAGCTTCGCATCAAGAAGACGCAAATCCGAGATTCGCGGCGCTCTCGACACCCAGCACATGCAGGCCGCCCAAGAAGCTCCAGCCGCAGCAGGCTAAACACAAGCTACAGCAATGGGAATCTCCAGGCCACGTACAGCACTTTGACGCACTCAGAGCAGACCCTGAGCCTACACTACCAGACGATCCGCGACCTTTGGCGGCAGTTCAAGAACTACGAGCGGCCGTTCCTCGTGCGAAGCGGAGCCAAGGCCGAAGCCATCCACAACGGACAGCCTTGGGTCGAAGACGACCTACTGAATGAAAAGGGTTTACGCGAGGATGTCGAGCTGCATGGAGAGATGGGGAGCACGGCCAACTACTCGATGCTCTACAGGTGCGACTTTGTCCATCGCTTCATCTGGTGGCAGAGCAAAGCGCAGGTCTTGAAGCTGGCGGACTCAGTGCAGAGCGTGATGCTACGACGCATGGAACGGGAGGTCACGAACTGCAGGATGATGTTGAAGCAGATCAGGGACGGAGGAGACGGGCCCGAGGACATCAACAGCCCCAGGTTCGACGGCGGCGGCGGCGGCCCGGGCAGAGGCAGTCGCGGGAACACGCCCATGGGTCTGAGGAGGCGGCCTGCGGGGGAGTCTCAACAGGTGTACTCCACCTCCGAGTCCAGCGATGACAGCACTGGTGCGAAGTTCAAGGGCCGCCCGGAGGAGAGAGATGCTAGGGTCAATATCACCGAGGTCGGGTCCAGATCGAGCCCAACGAGACGAGGTCCTCCAAGGGGCGAAGGATATGAGCCGCGATTCACCTCGGACGGCTGGAGACAGGCAGGGTTCGCACGAGGGCCTCCGCCGGTCATACTCGAGCAGCCAAGGCCATCTAGACCGAGGACACGGTCCGGCTACGACGGACCTCCATCTCCTTATGGTATGAGAAGAGACTAGACTCAGAGGCTGTCTGCAGTTGGAATAAAGGGGCCTGATGGCTGTTGTGTATTGTTGTTGTTGATCCTCGTCCCTGACCGTCCCGGACAGTCCCTGACGAGATTAAACAGCGCTACGGCAGCCGTCCTTCGTGCCTTCCTACAAGGCTTGTGAGAGCAGTGGCGCAGGACTTGGTGCAAACGATCGTCACGCCGACTGCACTGGAGCATCTATAGTGGCCACAAGTAATAGCGATACAAACGTATAGATAGCTTATATAATTTCCAGACTACTTCGAAACTGATCAAGCTTGAACAATCTCAGTGCTCGACATTATTGCGAAGACTTGTCCTCAACCAAAAACAGAAAGAAGTACAACAACGCGACAAGGGAGTTCACGACCAGAAAATTACAGGCGGAACGGCAGCCTGGCCTCACCAGGAGCATGGTAGTCTGGAACCCTCATGTCCAGGGCAGCTCCAGAGTAACCGAGGTCCTCGGCGGTGAGGACAGCACACTTCTCACCGATGAGGAGAGCAGTGGAATACGTGTTGCATCCGACGTTGTCCCTATGGTATCATTATCAGCTTAGAAACCTCGAAGCAAAGCTCAGGGCGCGGTGCAGGAGTTCAGGATGTACTCACGGGCAGATGGACAGGTCCGCAACCTTCAGGCCCTTGACGCCATGAACATTCAGGCGCTCATCCAGCACACCGTGCTTCACGATGCTGTTGCCCTCCCGGGGCGCCATCGAGCAGGTGCCCAGACTGTGCCAGGTGCTCTCCACATGGCGCTTGACCCACTCCTCGATCGCCGCGATGTCGCGGCTGCTGTACTGCAGCTCGTGGCGAACCTCCTTGCGGCTGGAGTTGAGCGACTTCAGCTCGGGCTGGACATCAGCCGCGCCCAGTGGCATAGACCAGCTGCCGTGGCCCAGGCCGGCGGACAGGTTGCCGGGAAGAGCGTAGGCCTTGGTCGTGGCCAAGTCCATGTCGCGGGCGCGAGCGGGCGAGTCGTTGTCGTAGAAGGGGTGCTGTAAAACCCCAGTAAATCAGTCTTTCTTCAGGCTCAGGTCAGGGCAACTAAGGCGCAGAACGTACCATAGTCTCGACTTCACCAGCATACGCGTCCATGCGCCTGGCCGTCTCACGAGACTTGATGTAGCCCCAGACCATCGGAACCATGTCTCGTTCGTCGTTCATGAAGCCGGTGTCGAAGTCAGGCGCCGCGTACGGGTCGGGAGAGACAATATGCGTAGAACCCCTGCTGAACGGGTATTCAAGGAAATGGAACATTGTGAAGAATTTTCCAGGGGGCATGAGCATGTGGTCGCCGAACCAGCCAGAAATCACGCTGTAATGCATGACGGGCTTGTCGGGCTTGTTCTCGAAGTACGACTTCCAGCCGTCCTTGAAGTGAGGAGTCGGCCACCTCTCGAATTCCCTCAGCTCTTCAGGAGTACTGAGAGAGGAGAGAAGGTGTCAGTTCACGTGATTCTTATTATGCACCTCAATTTATCAGCAACTTACGGTCTGATCTTGACACCAGCCTCGATGCCGTTGGTCGCCAACGGGCCGGTACCCTTGAGGTTCCACTCCTCGAAGACCTCTGTGACCAAGATGTCAGTCTTTCTGCTATAAGTGTGTGGGAAGTGGCGGAAGCTTACTCCTCTGGATCTCTGGGTCGCCACGGATGAAGTCATCGAAGCTCTCCGTCTCTGGCTTCGCACGGTACGTGGCGAACGTAAGGTAGTGGTCCTGGAAGTTGAGACCAACACCGGGAAGATCCACGATGGGCTGAACGCCTACAGCACGCAGCTTCTTTGCGTCACCAACACCAGAGCGCTGGAGGATGAGAGGCGAGGAGAGTGTTCCGCCGGACACGATGATCTGCTTCCGGGCCCGGAAAGTTCGGTTCTTGGGCGATCCGCCAGCTGGCTTGGTGGGCACCGTCCTGACGCCAACGGCACGGCCGTTCTCGATGATGACCTTGTCGACCTTGGTGTTGCACGACAGGTACAGGTTCGAGTGCACAGAACGGGTGGAGTGGATGTATGCGTGCGCACTGTCACTTCGGCGACCAGTGTCCCTGTTGATCCACTTGAGCCAATGCTCAGCGCCGTGAGCGGTGACCAGATCCTGGAGATCGTCGACAACAGGAATGCCCTGGGTCTCGACGGCCCGGAGGAAGTCGTCCTTGATGGGGTAGGTGTAGTTGCCAAAGGAGACCTTGATAGGCCCATCGTGGCCGTGAATGTCCTTGTTGTGAGAAGCGCGTTGGTACGTCTCGTGCTTCTTCATCAGAGGAAGCAACTCCTTTGTGGTCCAGCCCTTGGCCTGGAAATCATCATAGTCGGAAGCGGAGGCGCGAGTGTACATCATGAAGTTGATGGAGCTGCCTCCGCCCAGGACGTGGGCAACAGGGACCACGGCACGACGGCCGGACAGCCACTTGGAAGGACGGGACTCATAGAAGGTTGCTGTCTTGGAGTCCAGTTTCATGTTCCGGGGGTAGATGCCCGGGCGGAACACCCACGGGTTATTGAGGTTGCTCTCGCCAGCTTCGATCAAGAGCACCTTGAGAGAGTGGTCGAGGTTGGCCAGCCTGCGCACCTGGTCTTAGAACACACAAGTCATGTTCGGTAGACGAGTCTCCTCACTTACCGGCCGGCCACCACGCAGCCGCAACTGCCTCCTCCACAGACAATGATGTCGAACTCCTCCGGGACTGATACATATTCTCAGTAGGTACACGGGCTGCAACGCTGGAACATGTAGTCTCGATACTTACGGGTGCTGAGTGGTGGATTGAAGATATAGTCACCCATATTGTTGCCTTAATGTTACTGTGTTCCAAAAATACCGATCGTTGTGTGGCCGTGTGTTCCACTGAGACTTGGGATGAAGAGGAAAAGAACCGAAAAAAAAAAGACACGACGGTCGGGTCGTAGGTTATGCTACACATATTATGTAGCTTCTCGATGAAGATCTGGGCAGTCTCATCAATGAGACCCTACCTTCTCAGGTTCATGCTTGGGATCCATCCCTGAGGTGCATCAATCTGGGGTAAGAGGAGGCGAGCCAAACAAGTTCCCCTCTTCTTCAAACACCCCGAGAAAGGTCCGCTGTTGCAACTCATGCAGCTTCTACAGGAAAAAAGGTACGGATGGATTTCGAGATATCTGCGGGCACCAATGATGCGAAACGACGAGAGGTCATCTGCGTCCGGGAAGTCTGGAAGAGGAGGAGGAGCTTGAGTTCCCGACACCTCCAGCTCGCTTGAGCTTCAATGAAACAGCTTGCACGACATGGTTGGAGAGCTGAATTAAACTTTGACGATTTTATGGTGCGGCAAACGTGGGATATCTTACTGACGAGTCCAAGAATTCTAGATTGAAAGTGTCAGCGAAGCTTCCCAAAGGGGCGGGCCTCGGGGAGATGCAATGCTACTTCCATCTCCATTTACCTACGAAGCGAATTGCAGAGATTACATTCGTGGCTCCAGGCAAATCGAACTCCTGGCCTGCCTCGTTACACGGCTTGAAGGTATGCGCCTTGCTATGGAGGAGACCCGCCAGGCATATATGAGAACGTGGCAGCAAGCCGCCACGGACTCACGGCGGCATGTCGACGCTGTGAGCAACGATGGAAAGTATTGACCAATCAACTTATACCCTTCCTTGACCTAGCTTTGCGGGGTCCTGGGCGTCGAGCAGATCATCAAGCTATCGAGCATGGCTATGTTCTTGGCCAACAACGCACAGCTACTGACTACCTCGCACTTGTAACTCATGCCAGGGGCAAGCGGCGGGCATAATAAACCGGCCACAACTGGCTATAGCGTATTTTATTCCCGAACTACACCAAACCACCCATTATTCTATATAGATTTCAGTGACGACGATAGCGCGTGTGACACAATTTTTTTTTTATATTCTTGTTCAGAATCGATCTAAGTATCGTCAGATACCAGGTCAGCTTATTTCGAGGCATGGTGCGGTTTGTAGGTTAAGGAAAGCCGTTGTCTCGAATGCCTGGGCGAAAACTACTGTTGTCTGTGGCCGGTTTATTATGCCCGCCGCTTGCAGGGGATAGCTCTCCCGATTTTGCGGGGTTTGACTTCAGGAACCTCATTGGCTGGCACAAGTCACGGTCGCCAACTACCGACGGAAATACACTTCAGAGCCAAGACTCGTGCTCTCTTCTTCAATTCTCACTCAGCCGGAGTCCCGGGTCATCCTCCTCGAACTCTGTTTCATCGATCTCCTTCGGGGATGCTTCACCTGCGTACCATACGCAGAAGAAGATTGGTTTGGATGGTCCAGCGTGGAGAGAGCTCATACCCAGTGGGCGTGATGAGATGCATGTGGGGCGAGCAACCTTCCACATGTTCTTGCTTGGCGTAGGCAGCAGGTCGGTTGGCGGAAAAATGCATACACTGTGGGGTTGAAACCAGAAACCTGTCAACACACCCTACTGCATGGGGTAGGATGCCGGGTTCCGGTATCACTGGCAGAACACCCAATGCGGACCCTTGATCTGCACCCCAGATTTCCCTGGTTTGGTCACAGAGTGCGGGGAGAGAAGGGCGGCGCATCTCGTGCATGAAAATTGCTGACCGGTACGAGGCAACTTCCTGCAAGTGGTAAGAAGACTCGAGCCAGACTCTTCCAAGTAGAGACGAGCGAGTCTTGGTTTGAAGACGAAAGGCCGTTGCGATGGATCCTAGTCTAGAACAATACGGTGGGATCAGATCTTCATCACAAAACGCATGATGTTCTCGTTTCAAGGTGACATCGCCTGGTTCCAGAGCTCGTGACAGCTGCCAAACCCTTCACTAGGTTTTGTGACTACTAGAGAGGTTGGGACGATGCCCAGAACAAGAAATCAGCAACGAGGTGGTCAGACATGGCGCTCTATCGGACTTCACGGACGAGTAAAGTTACATCGAAGATGTTACCACGATAATAGAACATCGTCCCATGTCAGCATCTTCAAGCCCCTCGGCGGACAGGAAATGTGCCACCTGACCTCGCAGCCTCGCGTCCGTGCTGTTCCCTACTCTATGGCTACCAGAGCCAAGTGGGGCCCAAGACACATGCTGTAGGAAGCATATGCTCATTCCTTGAATATTATCATAACGACGCGTGGCCAGCAGGTTTAGCACTCGTGGAGTAGCCCGGATTTCAGGCTCGGCAGATATCTTACTATTTTAGTTTCCGCGTGGTTAAAATTTGGCTGCCGTAGCGCGGTCTTTTTAGTAGCGAGCGTAGAAAATAGACGTGTCGATTCTCATCGAGCCTCCCTCCCACTGTCCCAAAGGAAAGGCCTGGCAAGAGCCCACTTGGCCAATGATCTGCTCTCTACTCTCAAGGCAGCTTGGCATGTCGATACTGAGGCGTAGAAACAGTTTCCCGCATCGGACCACGCACCGTCAAGCCGAAGATATTCCCTGTTCGCTGGTAGTTCTCTACTGAGATTTACATCTAGAGGAGATGTTAGCTTGCCCCATGGCGTGTTGGCAGTACCATTACGGCCTGTCTCCACCGTAGGTGCTTGGGCAGGTATTCGTTGTGACTCCGGCCTGGACATGCAAGTCGGAACTAGGGAATGCAGATAAGTGTTGACTGGTGAACCTCAGCTGAATTGTATTTGTTAAATCCAGTGTTGCTTTCGCCTCGCCCTACCCGCAGCTGAGCTCATGTAACTACCTCTTTTAGCGGTGCCCAAGTTCTCTCTCACCAACCCTATCAGAAACTGGCAGCCAACAGCCACGCCATCAATGACCATGACCTCTCTAGTCTCCATGCCCACGGCTTTCTGACATACCTCCTGCATCTCTGTCATACCTGCGCAGCCCAAGCATATGCAATCTGCACCTCTCTCTACCAGTTTCCCCGCCGCACTGATCAAGTCCGCGTAAACTTCCTCTTTGGGCTTCGACTCAAGCTCCAGTACACTCACATTCGCAGCCTCACATCCCACCGAGAAGTTTGCTAGCCCATACGTCGTATTGATGGAATCCTGGTGCAGAAACTTGGACCTTTGTCCTGTGGTCAGCACACTCAGTTTATCGCCGCACATCCGGCTGGCATAGAGTGCAGCTTCCATGATCCCGATCGTCGGCTGCGAGTATTCTTCCCGGAGCATCGAAATAAGCGGATGTGCGCTGAAGCACGCGACAAGAAATGCGTCAAAAGGTGGATCAGCGGCGGTGATGATGGGTTGCAGGGCCCGGAAGCAGTCTGCGGACGAGAGCACGGCGTCTGCGCGCCCCTCGATTGCTGAGGGGGCTGTGGGCGGTGCGGTGAAGCCATGCACCGTGACATGTGGCGGGAGGGTGGCGGCTATGCTTCGCAGACACGCTTTGGTCATATTCTCGGTCGAGTTGGGGTTGATGAGCAGGATGGATATGGGCCGGGTTGAGGCGCCGGTGACGCTAGGGAGAGGCTTTGACGACATGACGGCGGGGATTAGATTGGGGGGGGGGGGATTTGGAGAGATTCGATCGTGCAGAAGTCAGCAGCCAGGACTTTTTTTTCGGATTCATTCACAAAAACCGTCGAGCAAAGTCAGATGTAGGTTGACGTTGACATTAAATATTGATAAATAAGGCTCCGGGAAGTGGGTCCATGTCCGGCAAGTGCCGCCGGCGCCGGGACTTAATTGGCAGTAGCAGACAGACGCTCCGCGTCGATGTTCACCGCGGCGTACAGAGCGGCGAAGTCGTCGTTGTCCTCGATGGTGGTTTCAATACCGGTTAAGCTCTGGGCTCAGATGCCCTCGGCGATCTGGTCGCCCATGGTGACCAGTCGGTTGGCCAACAAGTCTGCTGTGAGTTCGCCAAAACCTCCAACAGAGAAAAGGCGCGAGACTGCATCTTGATCTTCTCATCTGAACCGCTGAAGACGTCACGGATCTTGGCGAGAGGCAACGGGTTGATAAGCATAAAGCACGAGCGTGAAGCAATGCCGTCTTCCGTGACAAAGAGCGTGCCCAGGACCAGGTTGAAGACTCCAGTGAAGTCGTTTTCTTGCCCATGACCGTGATTGTCCTCTTGGTCTGTTATGACAGAGGCCAGCTTGACAGCTTCCTCCTGGAGCGACTCTTCGTTGGTGATCTGTTCGCACCTGGCAGAACTGGTGACACCTTGTGCCGCGCGAGGCTTGTCGACCTTGGCCAAGGCATCCTCGACCAGTGGTGCCTCTGCAGCGAAATTGGCAGTGTGGGTGGCCACATCTGAGCTAACGCGCATGGGTCACATCTCCAACTCCTTCTTGCTCTTCGAGGACCTACGGAGCTCAGCCTCAACCTCGTCGCGCTTCCGCTTCTTGTCGTTGGCAATGGCCTCGAGCTGTCTCACGGCGGCTGCCGCGGCGTTGTCATCTTCAACGAGCTTCTCTTTGGTCTTCTCAAGGGCGACGAGCTTCTCGTTGCTCTCGACCAGGGCCGCGAACCTAGCATTCATTGCGCGGATCAGGTCCGAGTTGGACTGGTCGTTGGCCATTTTCTGGATAGAGCGAGATGGTCAGCACGAAAAGCGAGTGATTAATGTCAAGGGCAAAGCTAGCCATGTTGGCTGGGCAGAATATTTCCACTGATCTCTGCCAGAATATGCAAGTGACAGATCACAGAGATGGAAATGGTGAGGATGGTAGGGCAGGCGGTTGAGGAGGATGGTGAGGGCAAGGCCAGTGTCGCCAGATAGAGAATTTCCATTCGTCTCTTCTGGAATAGGAAGATGACAGAGCCAGAAAAACATCAAGGTGGCACGGCTCATGGGGACATTGTTGGAAAATGCAAGAGAAGGGGATGGGGGCGTTGACAAGAGCTCAGAGGGATAGGTATCGAAGAGGCTGGAACAGCCGTCGCAAGATTTGTAGGGGCAATATACCTGTGCTTGTAGTTTGCTACCGCGTAAGGTAGCTTCCAGCTGCTGAACAGAGTTGCACTGTCATTTTTGCGAGCGAGTGGTTATATATGGAGAGACGAGTAGACTGCGACCGTCAGCTGCTGCAAGAAGATGCGCCACTGGCTTGAGGGGAATGTGAGGGCTGGTAAAAGGGAGAGATCTACCTTGTCGATGAAACGAGGATGGCGAGACGGTTGGACTGCGACTGCCAGCTGCTGTAAAGAGGCGTGCGGCGCTGAGTTGTTGTAGAAGAGAGGGTGGGGCAGGGAAGAAAAAATCTGCCTCGTGTGCTCTGCTCAATCACCGTGACATGTAGGCAACGCACGGGGGGCGGGCAGACCCTCACGGGCGAGCCCCTCGGGAGAGACCCTCGGCTTCGTCCTACACCCGGCAGCGTTACTCTACCGTATAGCTTAGAGACAGAGGTCTTGCGGTCTCCTGATGTGAGGAAGAAAAAAAAAGAAGAGAAAAAAGAAGAGAAAGAAAAAAAATAAAAAAAATGGGGGGGGGGGGACGGCAAGTGGAATGCGTTAAGTTGGCGGTTACTGTCCAGGGTCGCGACAAGGGCTCCCGAGGCTTTCACTGAACGCGGTCGAGAAAAAAGGCTGGGCGTGTAATTCAATGGCTGAACTCCAAATCGTCAAAGTATGAAGGAGTATCGCTGCGAGAGGGTGTGGATGGCGGCGTTGAGAATGGCCGGTTGCACAGTTTCAAGGTTGGTTGAAGGAGGAAGATGTGGGTCGGGCTGGCGTTGAGGGCCCGCGTGGGCTCAAGAACTAGGTAGCACACTAGTATACATTCAGACCGACGACGACAGCTCCGGCACCCCTGGCAACTGCCCTGTACGATTCATCACCTAGAATTTCTGCTGTATACAGAATGGGCGCTGTCTGCAAGCGCGTCTGGACGTGCTGTCCATACTGCTCGTAGCGCTTCTGCTGTGTCCTCTGCGCCTCATGGCAAACGAGAGGGAACGGCCACGACTGTGCCCAGAATCGCGCTTCATGCTGTTCTCTCAGCTTTCACAGCAAACGCGACACACCACACCCAGGTAACCAAAACTGAATTACTGAATGAATTCTTGCTGTACTGTGGACGTACTATAAGAGCGAATGTGTCCATTGAATAACATTATGACTTGCCGTACCCACCCGACATGCCTAGAAAATAGCAACGCGCCCGCTCAGTACAAATGCTCAGTGAGTGAATTAGCAGCTTTCGCCGTCAACCGCGTCTTGAACCTGTCCGTGAAGGCTTCGTCGTCGAACAGTCCCGTAACCTCCCCGTCCATGGCATCATCTGAAGACATACTATGTTCTTGCTGTAGGAGCTAATGTGTCCATCGAATAGCATGATGGTCTCGCCGTACCCACTCAGACTTGAAATGCCATGCCTGGCAAATAACAATGCGCCCTCTCAGTGTAAGTTCTCATCGAGTGTAGCAGGAGCTTTGTACAGCGACCGCGTTTTGAGTTGTCCGAGAAGCCGTCCCCGTTGCAAAGCCTATCAACCTCCTCATCCATCTCGTCGTTCGAGAACAAGGTAAGTTCTTGTAATTTGATATCTATTGGAATTAGCCATGGCAAATGCAAGGTAATAGCAAGACGATGACTTAGAAAGCTCTGGACAATTACCGACCATCAATGTAAACGCCCAAGAGGTCACTCTCGTGCTGTGAGTGTATACTGATTGAACGTCTTCGCACGGAAAAATATGGCTCGCCAAGTGTGAGATGAAATCGCCCCCTCTTTTCATCGGAAGACCACGGGGCCTTCTGATGTGGAGGCGGGGAGCAGTCTGGGGTCCGTGAGCCTCTGTCGCTTGTTGACGGGGGATGTCGAGGACGGATCGCCCGATTGACCAAACGGCAGGACATCATCGTCGCCGCCAAATTCGCCGGGACTTGGTGGTGGCCCGTTGTTGGATGATGATCCTTCGCCATCGAGACTCGACAATAGTCCGTCTGAAGGTGCAGAAACCTGCGGAGCGGGCAACGGGAGAGCCTGGCTGGAGAGCGACGGCACGGCTACTTGGGGTTGAACCAACGACCACACATCTAGAAACATGTTAGACACATCCGGGGTCTCGGAAACGAGGTTGTACATACGTCTGTATCCATCCGTGGCGGGATCATAGGTCAATACACATTTTAGAGTAGGAACTTGTCGAGCTGGCGACGGCACGGCTGCTTGGGGTTCGATTATCGACCAGGAAGCTAGAAATATGTTAGAAACATTCAGGTTATTGGAAACGAGGTTGTGCGTACACGTGTATTGACCCGTGGCGGGATCATAGATGTATGTACACCGGAATCTGGTGTACGTCTGATCTCCAGAGGGCTGGTTGCCATCCATTGTGAGGTTGTGTGATGAAGAAGATGGTCTCGAATGACCTGGCGTCGGACGGCGTGATCTTGTACGCAAGGGACAGAGGCAGAGAATAAGGAGGGCACCGACAAGCCTCAAAGCAGAACCTGACTATGGTAGTCTTCTGTCGAGTGATGAGAGGAGAGAAGAATGAAGACCAACGCCAGTCCCAGTCTCCCAGAGACCCTGACGCTCGTTGTTGTGATCCCAACCCACAACCAGATTTTAGAGGCGTTCTAGCGAACTTCGACCCCGATCGATGGAGAACAACAGAATGACAACACATACCTACGTAACTACCTAGGTACAGGAGCATTGTGGTTGCTTACACACTACCTAGGTACCTACCTAGGTAGGTACCTACCTAGACAGGCACTATACTTGGGTGCCTAGGTAGCCCCCCCTGTATCCCTGTTGTACCTTCCAGAGCTCTGACCTAGGTAGTTATTGTTAGGTGCCTACCCAAGTTCAGTACCTAGTTGACCTAGGTACTTACCTTAGTGCGTGACGGGGGGTTTGAGATAGGGTTGTCAGCAAGGTGTTGGCGAAGAAAGGATGTTGGAAGTAAGCCAAACCATTAAAGAGATGTTGGCCAATATGTTAATGTTAGCTTAATGTTAAAGAATAAATGTATATTAGTATTGATTCGATGTCGAATAATTATTTTAAGTTTCCGCTTCGGCGTGAAAAGTGACCGTGGCAGAATTGGAATCCTACGATGAAATGATATCTCTTTATCAAATTTACGTTGCGTAGATAGCGTTGTGATATCTATTAATTCGATTTTTTAATCTTATTGTGAAGTTCAATTGTGAATTTCAATTGTGAAGCTGATAATAATAAAAATTGTTCGCTCTTTCCTTTTTTATTTCCTTATATAAAAATAAATGGATATGGAATCGTATCCGATATGCCTCCTAACTAACGTACGTTACGATGGGCTTATTTCCAGCATCCTTTTGTCCAGAATACTGTATTTTACGTTCAACACCCTGCTAACAACCCTGTCTCAAACCCCCCGTCACGCACTAAGGTACTACTCAAGACACCTCTATAACTCCTGGACGGTCAAGTTTTAAATGCAGGAGTGTAAAATGTGTCCTTGCGGTTGGAATTTGCCAACCTTGGAAGGCCAGGACTTATTGGTGCCTCCGCCCCACGGCCCAGTCGTCAATGCTGCGGTAAATCGAGGTGGTACCTCGATGCCAGAAAAGCTCTTGAGAGACAAGTCACAATTCCAACGCCGAGTAGGGTTTCTGCTGGACGTTGGCCTCGGAAGAGACCCACAAGACCCCGCGACCCTCCAGTATTTACAAAGCTTATCTGAAGATGGCCAACAGTCTCCGCTCAGTCCTGATATGGAACGGGTTCTCGACGTATATCGGCCCAGCAAGAATCACAAACGACAGCCCCTACGGAATAGCAAAAATCAGCGGCGGAGGCTTATTACCACCGCTTGGTCGACGCATACGCAACGATAAGGAAGATCGTTTTAAGACAAATGCGAGCACTACGTACTGAACTAGCAGCATAACGAGCAAGAGCGTTTTCACCATATTATGAATGCGGAATATAGTGAAGGGATATAATGGTCCAGTTCTCTTGCGGCCACATTTATAGTGGAGTTATCTATAGCGCGACGTTGCTGACTTATCGGGATTGACACAGTCCTATATCAAAAGTCTATAGTCAGAAAACATCGACAAGGGTTTGCAGTGACCACATAGGCACTTTGCACATTTTCACCAAATGTTTTCTAGGATAGCACACTACCCACAAATAAATGTGCTTCTGTCCTTAAACACATCGTTTCCCAATATTATAGTTAATAATATTTTCGTAGAGGTATTTATTATATTTATGGTTATTATATAATAGTTATACGAAAACCTCATACTACAATATTCTTTTTTCTACTATACTATAGCTTTTTAAATTATAACTTCAAGATATTATAGTTGCCAGCACTCGTTTTAGCTTCTTTTACTTAAACCTTTATATAGCAATTATCAGACTCTTTTGGGCGCCTAGTTCATTCGTTTCAGACCGTTCCTACGTTATTTCTCAATAGAAGAGAATGAATCTTCCGGATTCGAGCCTTAAACGAGCAGTCTTCCTCGGCTATATCGTATGCATTTCGACGGATATAATGGTAACCTCTTTCTTTCCAGCTGTTTCCTTCTTTCATGATGACAAGTTTACTAACTTATTCATTCTAGATCGACTGGAATTTGGCTATGACGGCACCTGTACTCCCCGGTGATAGCCATGTCGCCCTCGCTACACCTGCACAGCCTCTTGATACAGCTCCGTTGACCCAAGCGGTGCCAGCACGGCAACCTCTCGCGGCTCCATCTACATCAAACCAGGTAGCATCAACATCGACAGCAGCAACTGCACGCCTTACACAGCCCCTTGGAGCAGCCCCTTCGACTCGGCAGCGGCTACACAGTCCACACAGCCCCCTAAACCAGCTCCATCAGCCCCATCAACGAAGACAGCATCAACCCAGACAACAGCACCTATACGACACGAGTGTCAGTGGCTATTGGATGGAGAACATACATGTGGAATGCTGTTTGATCATTTGTTGGATTTTCAATACCACGTTATCAGAGTGCACGTGCATAAGTGGCGCTCTGTGTGTCGCGAACGGATTGCGTGGACTGTTGATCGCCACGCAACACAAGGCAGTCGACGCCTGTGTTTTGAAGCTCGTCAACGTCATGCGGACTGCGGGGCAGGACGACGTCGTCATTGTACGCACATACACTCAGACAACTGATGCCATGGCTTGCCAGTTACTCGTGTCTGGCAACGACTGGGAAGCTGGTGCGTATTCCATCAAGTCGAACTTTCGGCCAAAGTTTTCCATCGCGCATTGGTTGTCTTGTTATCTGCGTGGCAATAACCCCCCGATGACCGGGCAGCCACTCGAGGCTGATGACCCCAATCTGACTCGACGTTGCTTTTTGGAGCTCAAGACCACGATGTGGCACTGTGGACACCCGCCCCAGGGCATGACTGCAACTCAGCTGACCAGACTCCGTGGTCGACGCACGGCACAACTCAAAGTTGCAATGAACGCCGTTCTCTGCAGCGCTGACATTATATGTTCGATTCCCTATGCCGCCCTGGACAAGCACGTGAAGGATTTCATTCCATCCACACAGTTCGTGTTGGTGGACGAGGCAGCGACCATGCCAGAGGCGTCGTTGATGCAGGTCACGCTCAGACAATCCTTCTTCAGCATAGCGTTCGATCACAAGCAGTTGCCGGTGCACAGTGACTCCAAGAGTCAAGTTGGCATGCCACGTGTCAACATCTTCGAAGATCAGTTTTTATGTAAAATCCCTGGCACAGCGGCTGACGGAGATCCGATGGCCGATCGACATCCAGACCCGACAGATGCGCATGCTGCCGGGTCTAATGGATTCGATTCGAGAGACCTTTTACCCAGGCCATGGGATCCGGGATGTTCGTCAACCTGGCCAAGACGATGCTGTTGGTGTGATCGTGGATTAGTGGCTTGGGGAACAAGGACTCCCGCGCCCACCACGTCCAACACGCCCAAGCGACATGTTCACCACTCCTCCCGTGGGCAATTTCTGGCCAGCGTTCTTGCACGTCGCCGGTACCAACCTCGAGAAAGAGCCGAACACGAGCTCGTCTGTGAACCGGGCGATGTGGGACAAGGTCTTTCCACTGTTGCGACGTGCGTTCTTTGATGAAGATGCGACGCACAAGATTGAGCATGAGAGAATGGTCATCATCATTACCTATAGGGCGGGTGTGGCGTACGTCTCAGAGTCACTGCGATCTGTCGGTTTCAACGTCGTAGTGCGAGTAGATGACGCCCCAGAGGCTAATTCCGACGAGCAAACCATCCAGGAACCGTTGCTTCCCTTTGGCCACGCGGCCCCGGCCGTCTCTCGCGACGTCCCTTTATTCAATATGCCCGATCAACCGCAGGGTGACGAGGACGATCTCGAGCGACCTGTCATCGACGACATGGGACGTGCCCCTGTGGTGCCATACCACCGCCCAGGTGGTATTATAGTCACCACCATAGATGCCTTCCAGGGCCAAGAGGGAGACTTCACCATGTTGATTAGCATGGTCACTGCGGCTTCTGGTCCCAAGTTCCTCGCCAGCAAGCTATGCCTCAACGTAGCCATTTCACGTATGCGACAGGCCTTCGTGATTGTGGGTGACATGGGCACGCAGTACTACAAGCCCCCCAACACCAAGACCAACAGCTCCGGAACAGATATCGATGCGGGTGATCATCGAATTTCGAACCAAAAGTTCAAGAGGACTTGGGACTGGTTTCGCAGAAACAAGCGCCTCATCATTCTTCCATCAACCACTCCCGGCCCGGCCGCTCCTGTTGATAACGCCCCCGGTCCCGACGCTCCTGCTGACGACGCCCCGGGTGATGAAAATGATGGTGCTGTTGTTACAGATGGCCAGAAGGATGCCCCTCTTCTGCCATGCGGACAGGGTTGGTGGTGATTGCCGATCACGCGTTGCAACAAGGTGGTTCGAGACCGCAACATCAACGTAAGCGACGCGCTTGTTGTGCATGGGAGCATGCAAAGGTCATACAAAACGGGCAAGTGGGTAGCTGTCCAAGAAGCAGATACGAAGGGATGCCTGTGAGTGACTTTACCATCAAGCTCTGTCTGGGAATGAGGTAGAGTGTTCTCTGTCTGTAAGGACATAGAGTCGATTTGGTGATCGAATGACGGAGGAGAACGAAATACCTACTAGGTAAATATCAAAATGGGGCTTCTCAAGCAGGTAATACTCAAATACAAACTGCTTCATCGTTCCAAGCTCCTGCCGCCTCTGCCGCGATAGCAGGCTGGTCTCACCAGACCAGCTCCGGTCGAGTTCCTGAACAAGACTCCGATTCCAGCTTGGAACAAAAGGCTTCTTCTTCCTCCAGTTTCCCAGTATCCGCTCTTCTCATTGGCCTTGGCGTTGCCGGCCATATCTCCCGACCATCTTGAGAGTCTTCCATCTTTCGATGGGACATCACAGCTTTCCGGACGATGTCTTGAAAATGCAGTGGGCCCTTCATGAATTTAGTTAGCCGGGTACTATAAAATAGGCTCTGCAGTGCGTGATCACCTTCTCCTTCTCGGGATGCCATTCGCCATTGATAAATATCCCAGCGTTGATGTTCCGTTGCGTGCCTTCGCAGAGACCTTTGTCCTCGTCCAGAACTTGGTGGTAGAAATCGTTGATTTTTGCAAACTCCTCGTCCGTAGAGTTTTTATGACGGTATACCTCGTTCTCGATCCTGCTCGTTGTGGCAGTCACGGGTAACATTCTCTGGATGTAGAACATGTTCTCCCTGTTTCATCCCCAGTCAGCACTCGACACGACTTAACAAGTATGGAATTTTGGGTCGGACGAACGTGATGGTGACGGATGTGCCAGGGTAAAAGTATATGATGGTCCTGCGAAATTGCTTTTCTCCTTGGTCTTTGTTGACGATTTCATGCTCCAACATCCCTTCTCCGTTTGGCTCCACACGGTACTTTGTCAGATCCGACACTCCCGCAATCAACGGGTGCGACGTTGGGCAATGATAACACTCGTTGTAGTTCTCAATGAGCCCCTTCCAGTTGGCATCAAGGCTCATATCCCACTCGTGGTCGTACGAGAACTCCTTCGAAAGATCGAATTTGGTCATTCGCTCGCTGGAATCCACATCCAGCAACTGATCCTCCCACTTCATGCTTGGCCCACCCTCAGAAGCCTCAAAATTGACCCAAACAAATCCAACCTTATCAACGTGAACGTGGACCCCCAGCAGGCCGTGCTCCGACCTCTCAAATCCCTCGACCGTGTCGAAGCGTGGCGCCTTTGCGAGATTGCCCTTCAACCCGTACGACCAGCCGTGATACTTGCAGCTGAGGACTCGAGCCGTCCCGCAAGACTTCTCCACCACGGGGTAGGCGCGATGCCGACAGACATTGTGGAAGCCGTTGATGTTGCCGTCTCGGTCGCGGATGAGAAAGAAGGAAAAGCCGGCGACGGTGAAGGAGACAAAATTGCCAGATTCGACAAATCGCAAAGAGTGCGTCACAAGAATCCATCTTTTGGAGAAGATCGCCCGACGCTCAAGCTGATACATCGCGTCTGAGCGATACCATGATGCTGGAAGGCCGCGTCGTGGCTCGGGGGCGGCCGGTTCACTCTGTGCAAGGCCAAGGAAACGCAACATTGTGAAAGTTTTCTCTGGACGCTGGTGTTATCGAACGGTTGGTAAACCTTTGCTTTCTTCCGATATTGAGGTCAGCGTCTGTGCCTTTTTCCTTTTGTTTTTTTTTCACGCGACGAGAGCAATGTACTCTTTGCTGTTCACGGCCTTGCTTACAAGATTGCAGGACCTAAGTGGTTGCCGCCGGAGCGGCAAGAGTGGGGGACCAGCTTCGAAAAATCATACGTTCTCGGAGAGCGGCGAGATAGAAGTATAGTACGTATTCATGCAGGCGTTCCAAGCTTCAGAATCAACGAGATAAGAGATTTGGCCCTGTTCTTAGCCAACCAGTCAGTTCATAGCTTCAAGATATTGTGTTTGCCGGGAGGAGAAGAATGTCAGGATCTTGTGCCTCCGAGCATATCAACCTGCCCGAGCCTGTATGAGTTCATCTGTAGAGCACAATATCGCATTGCAGGAGCTTTCAAAACAACTGCCTATGACAACAAATTGAACTCACCCATCACCTCTGCACGAGCGCTGCATCGGTAATTCTGTGATAGACATCCGCCATCCAAAGAGACCGCCCAACTAGTACTACACCCAACCCCCTTGGTCGGCCACGCCACTTCAACAATATGCCTGAAATACCGCTCATCGACTTTGCAGGTTCGTGAAGATGACTTGACAACACGCAAATGACGGAATTGCAAACTGAAAGACCCGTCTCTAGACTTCCACTCACCCGATCCCGCTAAGAAGCAACATGTCGTGGACCAGGTCCGAAGTAGCTGTCTCTACAATGGATTCTTTCAGATCAAGAATCATACTGTTCCCCTCGAGAAGCAAGCTGCCATCATGAATTACGCCAAGCGCCTGTTTGAACTCGATCCGCAGGAAAAGCAGGAGGTGTCCAAGGACAACAACACGTGGAACCGTGGCTATGAGATGCTCCGATCTCAGATTCTTGAAGAGGGCACACAGCCAGAGCTGAAAGAGGGTTTCTACATCGGAGATGAGATCTCCACTGACCACCCGTACTTCATCAACAAGAAACTCAACAGCGGACCAAACCAGTGGCCGAAAAGCCTTGGTCCCGAGTTTGCGGAGACAGCCATGGCATACTACAAGTCCACGGTGGCACTGGCTTCGGACTTGCTGAAGGTTCTGGCCCTCTCCCTTGACTTGGAGGAACAATATTTCGCCAAGTTCATGGATGGAGCCGTGGCAACAATGCGCCTTCTGCACTACCCGCCTCAGCCACCTGACGCCGACGACAAGCTGACGCGGGGCATTGGCGCTCACACGGACTTCGGTGCCATCACACTCCTGCTGCAGGGCGAAGTAGATGGCCTCCAGGTGTGGGATAAGAACTCCGACACATGGATCGATGTGAGTTCCCCTCGAGCATACCTGAATGCCATGTCTCTAGATCCGCAGCCTGCTGACGATGAGATAGGTCGAGCCAACACCAGGGGCGCTTGTTGTCAATCTGGGAAATCTCATGTCTCGGTGGACCAACGAGAAGTACAAGAGCAATGTGCACCGGGTGATCAACAAAAGTGGAAAGGAGCGTTTCTCCATTCCCCTGTTCATTTCTGGCAACCCCGACTACACGGTTGAGTGCATATCCACGTGCAAAGCACCTGGGGAGCCTGCGAAGTTCCCTCCCGTCACCGTGCAGGAGGCGGTATCAGCGGCCTATGCGGAGTCGTATGGCAGAGCACAACTTTACAAGCAAGGGTTGAACAAGGCTGTGGTTGACGAGGCACCGAAAGTGCCAACTGAGACGGGACATGGTGCTGCAGTAGCTGTAGCCTAGATATTTGGAGCGAAATTGATTCATCTGTCGTGTCCTTCTGAAACGGTCATGTGTTACAGTTCTCTTGAGGCAGTGCTTGCATCGAGACAGGTCGGTGCCTCGTTAACCCGACATTCTGAGGGCATCTGAGTGCTTGCTCGAATCTGTGATGGCACTGATTGAGGGCAGAGGATTTCCGGCAGAGCTGATGCCGTGAAATTCTGTTGTGACTATCTACTTATTTGTCTATCTATGCAAATGTGATATCTGCACACCCACTCTTGACACCGATAAGCCCTTGTGTAACGGGAACCCACTATGAAGCACGATAGTAGTAGTGAGGCGGGGGATACGTTGCGTTTGTTATAGTACTGCATACTCTCCGTGCCTCTTCCAGCTCGAAGCAGTTGATCCATTATAATCCTGACCTCCATTAACACACACGCAACGAATTAGCCTTTCACTGTTCACCACATTCGTTCTTTGATTAATGATGACCATCCACATGGCTTCAAACGACATGGACGACAGAAAATCTACCAGCAAATGTTCTCCGGTTGACGGTCAACCTGTCCTGGATGGAGTACAAGACAGCCAAGATATTTTCATTGATCGCAGCGCCGAGAGGAGATACGGTACGCACCAAGCTAGGCACCTTGATCAAGCTGCGGCTGTATAGGAAATGGTACTGATGCAGATGGAGCGATCCAGTCCGGAAGCTGGACCTCTGGTTACTGCCTTTTCTGAGTGTCATGTACTTCTTCAACTCGATAGACAGAGTACGACATGCTCCAAATTATCCACCACTCATACAATGCAGTGGCAATGCATCCAGGCTGACTCTCTTTCTCCTAGAACAATCTGGCAAACGCGGAGACGGACGATCTTTCCACTGATTTACATTTCAAAGGACAAGAGTACTCCCTCCTGGTCCTGCTATTCTACATTCCGAATGGGCTCTGCGACATGCCTCTGAATCTACTCACCAAGCAGTTTTCTGGGAAGATCATGCTGCCACTCCTCATGACGTGCTGGGGTGCACTGTCAATGTTGCAAGTTGCTTGCACCAGCTTTGCCGGAATACTTGTTGTCCGACTCCTTTTAGCGTGAGGACCTCACCTCTCACCTCCCTGTTCCTGTTATTACAGCTTGGTAGGAAAAGGTCTGACCATTGTTCTAGCGCCCTTGAAGCTGGATTCTTTGCTGGGTCCGTGTTCTACCTGACCTTGTTCTACAAAAGAGATGAGCTAGCATTCCGCATCGCTTTATTCTTCGGCAGTGCTTTGCTTGCCGGTGCATTTTCAGGTCTCTTGGCCTTTGGAGTCTTCCAGATTCCAAGCCCTCGTATCAAAGGTTGGATGTGGCTGTTCATAATCGAAGGAGGTGAGTTCGTCCAAGACCTTCACCTGACTCTTGGTCACAGAAAAAGCAGGCCACACGCTGACTTGGCGAACCCACAGGTGCTACAGTGCTCCTAGGCATATTAGCCTTTTTCTGGATACCCGCGTCAGCCTCAACCGCATGGTTCATGAATGACGACGAGAAGGCTATCGCCAGCTTGCGAAACCTCCGAGATGGCACTGGGAAGGTGGCCGAGGAGGGCATTCGACTCCGCGACTGCTTTCGAAACTGGAACAGTCCCATGTTCGCTGTGTGGTGTGTCATCAGCTTCACGTATCCCGTGGCTTTCTCCACAACGGCGAACTTTCTGCCCCTGATTCTGAAGCGTCTGGGATTCAGCACCGTCATCACTAACCTCTTGACTGTCCCCCCAAACGTCGTCGGCTTCATCGTCTTGCTGTGCGTGACACGCAGCTCCGACAGGCATCGAGAACGGACCTTTCACATGGTTGGTGCCCTACTGCTCAGTCTCGCAGGTCTTGTAATTCTGTCAATAGTTCCTCCCGGGACCAGCAGCAGAGATATTGGTGTAGCCTACTTCGCATGCTTCCTCCTCTGCAGTGGCGCCTACATCCCGAGTTGTCTGGTCCACAGCTGGCATAACAACAACAATTTGAACGAGACGTCGCGGGCCGCCACTACAGGACTGCTGGTCGGACTAGGAAATTTGGGAGGCATCATTTCTGGGGCAACCTTTCGAACGACCTATGCTCCTCGATACATCCCATGCCTGTCGGCAACGGCAGCTTGCAATGTTATTTGCATCAGTTTTACCTTGGGGTTGGGAGCGTGGATGAGAAGGCACAACAAAAGGAAGAATAGGGAGCAGAACAATGATCTGAGAGCAGGCGATGTAGATGTGGGCGATATGATGGAGTTGGGCACCAAAGATCCAAGATGGAGATACTTTGTTTGAGATCCCGTCAAGATAGGAGGGGGATTAACACTTTATCAGAGGTCTAGTGAGTGGTATAGGATACAGCAGAGGTAACATCCTTGTGATAGTGGGAGATACGGAAGTTGCATGTCCATCAGAGACCTATGGAAGCCCCCCCCCCCCCGGGAAACTTGAACATCATCCGAGATGAAAGGCTTCAATTCATATCACTGAGACTCGGCCTTCTTCTTCGACTCCTGATACTTCCGCATCACCTCATCCGCATTCGCCGGCATCAGTGCATCGGGAAGGGGCGTATTCTTACTCTTAAAGTGATCACACATCTATTCAAGATGTCAGTGTCTCCGAACCAGATGTTACGAACGTCCAAGAGTGCAGTTGTAGAACTTACCTCGGCCATGGTCACCCATCTGACACCTTCGTGCTTATTGATGTGCTCGATGATCCGCTCGTGCATGAGAAGTACGTGGGGGCGTCCGCTCACGTCTGGGTGAATCGTCATGGGAAAGATGAACTCGTCTAAGCATTACTGGTTTAGTTATCATGAATTAGGACTGTGGATCCAAGAAACGCTCACCGTATTCGCGATAGAAGTAGTCAAAGTGGTCTTTCCAGATGTCTTCGACGTCCCTATGACATGGTCAGCCTCTTGTCCTGGGGAAATTGTGTGCGTCTCAAACAACCGGTGAGGGTCGCGCACGTACCTTGGATTTACCCAACCGTGGGAATTGGCAGAGTTCTTGATGAACATCATCGGGGGCAGGTCATCGATGTACCAGGAGCCGGGTATCTCTACAAGGCCAGTTTCCTTGCCCTTGACCAGAGGTTTCATCCTACGCAACGACAACGGTTTAGTACTCATGGTGTATTTACGAACGAATTATTCAGGCATCGTTGGTACAGTCCGAGAAGAGGTCACTCACCAGTCCTCCGCCTTCTTTGTATAGTCAATCTTCGTCCATGTGTCACCCGTACGAAGCCAATAGGCTTGACAGTCATGGTGAGACATGGAGTGATCGTACTCGATCCCGTAGCTGAGAAGCAGGTCGCACCCTTCTTGGCTGGTCTCCCACCACGGTGCCACACTGCCGCGCGGCGGCTTGCCGCAGAAATCCGTGAGCATTTTCCAGGTCTTGTCCAGGACAGCCTTTTGTTGTTCAAAGGTCTATTCATATGTTAGCTTAGCGCAAATAAACGAGGGACGAGCTGAAGATCCAGACGTACCATGTCACTGGGATTCTCATGACTGTAACCATGGAGACCGATCTCATGTCCAGCATCTCGCACCATAGCACATTCCTGAGTATCATTTTTGTCAGCATGGTATTGCAGTATCATGAGATAGACATGACTTGGAGTCCTGGAGTCCAACTGACCTCCGGGAACGTCTCAAGGGAGTGACCGGGGATGAACCATGATGCTTTGATGTTGTACTTCTCAAACAACTTCAGCAGTCGTCGAGTGCCGATCGTACCGGCCCACAGTCCTATGGCCAGACTTTTCAGCAACTCCCAAATCCACTGCGACTCTCCCATGGGTCCTCACCTCGACTAATATCGCTTGTGCTATCCTCGCCACCGTATGAACCGAGCCAGCCCGCCACAGCGTCGATGTCAACACCGTAGCTGATCTGTTGTCAGCATGATCTCGGTCGCTGTACACTACAGGCCACGCCGACTTACCAGACTAGAATCTCCTTTTTGCCCATTTTGATGCTCACTTAGTCAGAGAAAGTTAAGGCTTCACTCACTGTTGAATAGCACAGCTGCGTTCAACTTCGACAGTAGTGCCCTAGAGTGCTGCAAGGTAGGTAAGTTGCTGCTGCTTCATCTGTTTGAGCAGGCGGGACTTCATACTTCACGGCTCCGAGCATACTCCGATTGGACTGTATCTGGAGCTACGAAAACAGTATAATGACTGTGTCACTATAATGCCTGTCAAGTGACACACAAAGCTACCTGATTCCCTATCTCGCAGCGGGTACACTTCCCTATCTCTCCTGCACAAATCGTTCCACCCGGCCGGCGAGCTACAGGAATCCTCGTACTGAAGAGCAAGATACGAAGATCAAGCATGGGCCAAATCACGAAGCACTTTACGTACTGCACAAGTACTATGGTACAAAGACCCACTTCTGCCGCATGCGGTCCCCATTCCACTCACCCCCACTCTTGCCGTTATTAGTGAAGCCGGGGTGAAATACCTCCGACGAATGTACCATACAGATCCACCTGCACACATATCGAGCGTCTGCCCAGTCAACCAGCCGGTCAGGCCAGGCGCGGTGAGATTCTAGATTCAGAAATCGTTGTATATTAGTAGTAAATCAGAATGCCAATAGCACAATATGGACTTACGCTCCACCCCCTGAGAAAAAGTGATCATTGCATCTGTTATCAGGGTTGCTGCAACACGTCCATTACCTAGCTTCACTGTACCAGCATCATGTCTAATAAGGTAAGGCAGAGTAGCTGTGATGAACGCTGATGAACACTGCTGACAATGCCCAGTTCTCGTTAAAAGGCCGGGTGGCACTGGTCACTGGCGGCGCCCGAGGCTGCGGACTCGCTTTCGCACAGGGGCTGGCCGAAGCAGGTGCTGACATTGCTGTCTTCGACATGATTCCAGCGTCACCTGCTTTCGACGAGATTACAAAAGAGCATGGTGTCCGCACAAAAATCTACACGGTGGATGTCACGTCACTGACCAGTCTGCGAGCCGGGTTTGAGGCCTTCAAAACGGATTTTGGCGGGAGGCTAGACATTCTCGTGGCCTGTGCCGGCGTCAACAAGAATGTCAAGATGCTGGACACAACAGAGGAAGATTTTGATCGTTTGTTCGGGGTCAACTGCAAGGGTCTGTACTTCACCACGCAGCTGGCCGCCCAACAGATGATCAGCAGCGGCACCAAGGTCGGCAGCATAATCCTGGTTGCCTCGATGGCCTCGTACATCGCCATCCGGTCGCAGTCCAGCACTGCGTACTGCGGAACGAAGGGAGCCGTGAAGGCGATGGTGGCGCCTATGGCCGCGGAGATGCACGGGCATGGCATCAGGGTCAATTCCATCAGCCCCGGCTATGTGAGGACGGAGATGACGGCGCCGTTTCCCCATCTATTGGAAAGCTGGAAGGACGAGGTCATGCTGAACAGGGTCGCGGAGCCAGATGATATTAAGGGGGCTTGTGTGTTCTTGGCAAGTGATGCTAGTAGCTATTGTACTGGGTCGGATATCGTGGTGGATGGAGGAGTCACTAAATGGTAGGCAGCAGCGCCACAGAAAACATGATTGAAGGCTTCAAACGAAATGCAACACAAGAAGGTCCCATTGCCTGTCCAATTCTTGGAGGCGCACTTTGGAGATTCTCGATTTCAGACCACAGTTCTCTGTAGTAACATGCTGTATCCTCTGCACCATGAAGTTTTGTGGGTGAGCAACGAACGGTGGTCATCCCGGATACGCACAGTACTATATAGTCCATCGTGTTAGTTTTCTCCCCAATTGTTCTCCGCGTGGGGCTTTCTTGATCTTGTGACCTCGAGAGACAACATCTGCAGTTTCTCCAGCGATATTCACATTCACATATTGCCTAGATATTCAAGGAGGTCATCTGATCTGTGCGTAGTACGGGCCCTGCTTCGGGGAAGACCTAGTTGGCCCAATTTCACGATGCCATGAGCATCCGCAAACAAGAGAAATCTCAGTATGTAACTCTTGCTACGAAAGGGCAGGTATGCTACTGTAGAATGGTTGTAGAATTGTGTTCTTGAAGCGATCGGGTTCCCCAGTTGGTCTGTGACTTTGAAAAACCCTGGTGCTCATAATTCGAGAACGCCACGTGGATCAAATGGAAGCATGACCGTGAGTCTCAAACGGCAGTAAAATACACACAAATCCAGCAACAATCCAAAGCGCAGCACTCACGTAGATGGGGACCACCGAATACCCAACGTAGGTTGAAATGAAAGAGGCGATCAGCCCTCCCAAGCGCAGCAGTGTGGCTGCGATTCCAGTACCTGTACCACGAACTGGTCCCGGAAAGGACTCAGGCGTGAAGGCGAACATGATAGCGTATTCTGTATCATGGAAGCGAGACGGTCAGCTACTACAGGGCAGGGTCATCAATGATACGGGGAGCAACAATGACGAGACACTTACCGAAATTGCCGAGAATGGCAGTGGCACACTGAAAGCCAATATCAGCTGCCTCGGTGCCGACCGCGGTGTAGGCGAACAAGAAGACGCCCGTGAGGACAGCAGAAATTGCCATCATCCAACGTCGCCCAAGTCTAGTCTCGACCGCAAACCCAGCAGCGATGGGTCCCACAACACCCACGACGGAGACAATGCAGTATATCTTGTAGGTGTGGTCCAACGAAGCGTTGCCCGAGTACGATGACTTCGTTTCCAGATAGCTGGTGATGAAGGCAAAGTACATCGGGTATGCTATACCGATGATGAGCCATATGAGAAAGGTAACAGTGCTATGCTGAGCCATCTTGCGACCAGCAAAGATCTTGCGGGCGCTCTGGCTACTGTAGTCGCTGAAGTTGGCTTGGATGATTTCCCGATATGACAGGCTCGTGGTTGCTTGCTTGGTCTCGACTTCTGGAAGCGCGCGGAAACTGGCGCCAGAGCCTGCTTGTGCCTCATCGATGGCTCTGAGCATATCAAGAGTTAATGTTTCGGGCTTGCCGTTATAACGAGCAATGTAGTTCACAGCCTCGACAGCCTCGGCATCTCTGCCCTTTGAAAGGAGGAATCGTGGGGACTCCGGAAGCTTGAAGACGAAGATTCGAGTCAACGCCAACGCGATGGCTGTAGCCCCGAGAGTGATCATGGTGTACCGCCTGCAGCCTCAAGTTAGTAAGTACATCGGACAACGCGCTTAGGATCGTAGACTCACCATCCCATGTTGTCATGGGCCGCACAAGGCGCCTGTGTGGCATCGCAGCTGTAATTGGCGAGGAAGACCCAGGCCACCAGCGAAACAATCACCTGGCCCAAGTTCCACCACGCGGATAAGGTCGTCAACAGCCACTGGCTCGTTTGGGGGACAAACTCCAAGAAGATGATACTGTCCACGGGGACATTGCCTCCAGCCGCGGTGCCTATGACGGCCCAGAGCGCGGAGAAGGTCACGAAATTCTGAGAGCCCGCCACGGCGCAGGCGAAAATGCCGCCGATGAGGATGGTGATGTTGAATGCAGGCTCTGAAGATGTATTAGGACGAGTAGAGAGCCTCGAGAGGGAGCGACAACAATTTGTGACATAGTGGACAGTGATACTTACTGCGTCCGATCAGGTCGGCGGTTGTGCCCCAGAAAGACGCACCAACGATGCTGAGAGAAATCAGTATTCATATCCCTCCTCTAATGGATTGAGGCGGGTCATTTGGCATCTACCTACAGGCCGACATAATAAGCCACAGAGCTGAAGCTCAGGTGTGTGATGTCTGTAAACTCGTTGGCCACAACCGGTCGTACTGCTGTGATGCCCTGAGACCAGAAATTGTCTAATCACCCCAGAATCAGCGGACGTTCTCGTCTCAATTTACTTCTCATCACGATGAATTTGTGAGCGGGGCGAAACTAACCCACAACGTATCCAAACCCGGTCACTAGAAAGAGCAGCCACTGGAATCTGAAAGCAATACGCATGTCAGCGGCCAGATTAGATAGTGAAATGACAAGATGCCACCTACTTTCCCATGCCAATGTCTGCTATGTGCTTAGCAACGAGCTCAGATTTGAGCCGATATGAGACGGAGACAGAACTGCCATAGAATTCAGAGCTCTCCTGATCGGGGGACACCACAGCGGAATCTCCATGGCGGATCGAAGGTGCCCCGGCCGTGACAGGGAGGTCGTGTCCCTTGGAATCGACACTTGCTCCGGATTTTGACGACATTATTGGCGATTCAGCACACGAAGACAAAAGTGCAACGGTGTTCTTGTTTGTGACCTTTGCAGTTGCGCTGCTATGGCCCTCGCGGTTCTTATACACATACCGCTATCATGCCGAACATGATAGCATGTTACACGGGCTGCGCCTGGGCGAACCAATGTAGCCTGAACCCTCCGTCATCCTCCCTTGTTCAGCTTTATCGTCAGCTTTATCGGCTCGGGAATTGGTGAGGAAGGGGAGTGTCAGCACTGTCCACGGGTGGGTCAGAGGGCAGCAGGGTTGGGCGGCTCCAAGCGTTGCAATGCACCGGCGGGATTCTTGATTTCGACCTGGGGAAGACCTGAAACCACCTTGTGTGTACCACAATCGCCCTGATATCATATCTGACCGGCCACAAGGGGCCGCTAGAGATCCCCCACTCTCGCGTATTCGCACGTTCTGTGGGATACCAAGTTACGTTTACTGTACTCGCAGGATACGGAGCTCCGAGGTCTCACCACATACGCACAACAGACATCACGCACCACTTGTTGATGTCATTTTGAAGCTGTGGATACCTGCTCTCAAGGTTGACTTCGGCGGACGTTCAAGGTCCCATGTGGCATGATCTTATGCCTGACTACCTACGTGGCCTGCAAGAATCCATCGAAGTACTCGTCTAGAGACTGGGCGGCCCTCTGACCGGCACCATCATCCCTCGTATTGAAGCGCGAAATACTGCCAACATACCCATCCGGTCTTACGATTACGATAGAGACAGATTCCGAGTCCAGTCCACCCACCCACTTCTCTATGCATCTCTGACCTCGAGTATCAAGATGAGGGACGTTGTCGAGATATACGGTCCACTTGCTGCGGCTGAAAGCAGGAGCCAGTGACGCAAGCTCGAACAAGCTTTTCTTGCTTGATGCTGGAAAACAGTAAGCAAAGGTGCGGTGGGGGGTGGTGGGGCGGAGGTAATGTGCTTACTGATGAGCCCAAATGTGAAAAGATCTGACTGTGAGATGTATCTTTCTGGCCGATAATACGCGTCTTTGACTCTTGTTGGCCTCGGTACTTCCTGATATGATCTTGCGGCTTTGGCTGAGAGCCTCGAAGTCAACGAAGACGGAGACAGTACCGTGTCGCTAAAGCTGCGAAGAAAGCCGTCTGCCTCAACCACGTCTGGCGCCAAGATCAAAATGCGGAACTGACCCAAGGCTGGTATGTCAAGCTGAATATCCACAGGATTGTCATCGATGTATCTCGTGACTTTGGCAGGCGGTAAGTTTCGGCCTGGCCGCGCCGCGCCTTGTAGCAGCTTGTCCGCAGTGCCAACCGCAGTGTTGACCGCGTTCTGCTCATACTCCACCCCGACGCCGGCGATAAAGCCGATGTTGGTGCGGAAATTCTCGGCCAAAGCCTTCGCGTCTCCGCCTGCGATACTGTTGGCGTGTTCGTAGTCGAAGTTGATCAAATCATGCGCAATCTTCTTTCTTTCGGACTCGTAGCTTCCCAGGAGCACGTCCTTCTTCGCCAAGCCACGCACAGCCAAGTTCAACTTCCAGCCCAGATTCCAGGCGTCGTGCATACTCGTGTTCATTCCCTGAGCGGCTTTTGGCGAGTGTGTATGCGCTGCGTCGCCTGCAATGAAGACCTGGGGGTGGCGGGTGCTGACAATGTCTTCAACTGTGTCACCGGCATCGCTGAATCGAGTTGCCACGCGTTGGACGACACGGTAGTTTCCAAACCATTCAACCGACAACCATTCCAAAGAGTACGGAGCCATGACCTTCCGTGCCTGGTCCATGACGAATTGTTCGCTGATGGATTGCTCCAGGTTCTTGACCTCAATGTAGAAACGAGTGAGGTTTCGCTCCCGCGGGATGATGAGGACTGACCCATGTTGCTCGGAGTAGACCACGGTCTTGCTCCAGATATCCGGAAAGTCGGTGTCCAGCTCGCCATCTAGCACAGCCCAGAACGAGTCGTTGGGGCTTCCCTGTCCTAATGCATCCGGAATGCACTGGCGCACACGCGAGCGAGCCCCATCACATCCCACCAGATAGTCCGCCAAGAGAGTTGCACTTTTGCCGTCGCTCTTCTCGAATTTTGCTAGGATCGACCGTCGATCTCCAGCGGTCTCGTAACTGAGGGTGTCGAATTTGCTTCCCCGTTGAACTTCGATGCCACTGTATCTCATGTCCTCGACAAACATGCCTTCCACCATGCCTTGGTGGCATAATAGAATAAATGGATGCAGAACGTCCACGGCATCAGCTGGATAGTGAACTTCGCGTCCCACACGGCGGAGGTTGGGTTGTGCATCGGTTGAGTTCTCTGACCTCCACATGCAGATATCAAAGACTTTGACGCCAGTATCAAGAAGTTCCTGGCCAAGCCGAAGCATCTGGAAAGTCTCCAGAGTTTTGGGCTGCAATCCATCGGCTCGCCCAACCGTTGTCTGGTCCAGGCGATCGTCATGGAGCTGGACGTCAATACCGTATCGTGCAAGTACCGCCCTGGCTCATTGTCAACTATGCGATTTAATGAGGGCTCGAATGGTGAACTTACGCCAGCATCACACCGGCAGGGCCTGCCCCCACAACGCAGACCTGGCATCGTCCTGGCTGGCGTCCTGAATGGTTGGTCTCCACAATTGTAGTCGCTGTCATGTTTATGATTTGTTCAGATTTGCTTGGGTGGAATTCTGATGATGTGTTTGTGACACATAGAGAAGTTATAGATGGAGGATGGAGTATTTACTCTGGTATACTGTGTCGTGCAGTAGTCTCACTGTATCTAATATCGACCCTCGTTGAGGGCTGCATCAGGCCACAAATATTGTATAGTGCTTGCAATGGCACCAGAGCCGTCCAATTCTATGCCCATATTGCAAGAGGCCACGGCCGGCAACCGCCCCGCGCCGCAATGGCATCACATAGGGCCTCGCAACCAGGTGTGCTAGGTAGTGGTGCTCCAGAAAATACATCTGGAGCTGCTCAAGTGAGGACGGGACGTTGAAAGTGGGAACCCCCACTCCTGGTGACAGGGCCATCCGAACCCCTGACCCTTGCCCTCTGGACTGGGCTACCCTTGCTACCTTGCTACCCTGGGCTGCCGAAGGTATGTACCTCCTTATCTCTAGTGCCGGATTAACCAAGCAGCCGACTCCAGTCTTCAACGAGGTCGTATCAGACCTTAACACATTGGGTTCGGATTTTGGAACGCAATGGCGCTTGATCAGACCGAAGTTCTTGGTGGTCCTGGCTTGCCACATCTTTTGAACAAGAAGTACGATGTCTGCGTCCAAGAAAACCCCAACGTGGGAAGACGTCGTGGCGGCCAAACGTCTTCGCCGGGCGGAGGCCATGCGTAAAGCTGCAGAAGGAACAATCTCAGAGGGCTCAAAATTGCAAGGCATTTCGGAGCCCACGGACACTCTAGAGGTCGTTGGGTGGCTCCAGCGACGAGAAGTCTCATGCGAAGAATCTACAATTTGGCATCTGAAAAGGTGTGTAAATCTGACCGTCTTGAGTGCCTTGGGAAACCGACTTGATTTGTGGGTCAAGAACTGATGTATTTGTAGACTTGCTCAGATTCACGATCTCGTACGTAAAACAACATGTGCTCCCGTCTGAAGAGGAAAATTGTGCAACTGAAATGTAACTCTTGTGACTCGCGCAGACAAACTGGTAAGTTATACCTTGTGCCGTACCGCATCATACCTTTCTGCGACATTCGTGGACATCGACGATATGGAGAGCACCTTTGAAAATTCGCAGGAACTGACATAATCTTCTAGTGTGACAGAAGCTTGCTTCGACGAAGCTCTTGCTACGGCTACGCATCTTGACAACCACTTCAGACTTCACGGTGGACCGCTGGGGCCGCTTCACGGAATTCCAACCACTCTGAAGGACCAGTTCAACGTCAAAGGTTATGACACAACACTTGGATACGTTGGCAGAGCCAGATCCCCAGCAGCAAGCGATGCTGTACTTGTCGAGATGCTCCGGGCACTCGGAGCGGTCATTCTGGCCAAGAGTAACCTCCCCCAGAGCATCATGTGGTGCGAGACAGACAATCCCTTGTGGGGATTGACAACGAATCCTCACCATCCGGGATACACGCCCGGGGGCTCTACAGGTGGCGAGGCTGCTCTCATAGCGACCGGTGCGAGCATGTTGGGCTTTGGAACCGATATTGGTGGGAGTGTGCGCATACCGTCCCACATGATGGGCATCTACGGTCTGAAACCTACCGTACGACACTGATCCCAAGCAAACCATAACTTTGTCTGGAGCGTATTTTTGGCTGACATTTCTCCTCTCTTTCAACAGAGCGCGAGGCTCCCGTACGAAGGAGTTCCGGTGTCAACTGAGGGCCAAGAGCATGTTCCTTCGTCAATCGGACCCATGGCAGCCGCCCTCGACACAATTCACTTGTCCATGAAGTCCCTCATTGACTTGAAACCCTGGAATTACGATGCCCGATGCGTTCCCATCCCATGGAGAGAAGAGGAATATCGTGAAGCAGGCAGCAAACCCTTGGTATTTGGCGTCCTCTTCGACGACGGAGTCGCGCGCCCACATCCGCCTGTGACCCGTGTGCTGCAACATACTGTGGACACACTCCGATCTGCTGGTTACGAGGTCATAGAATGGAATTCGAATCTCCACATGGACTGTGTTCAACTCATGGACGAATACTACACCGCTGACGGAGGCCAGGATATTCGGTCCGCGATCGAAGCTGGCGGCGAGCCATTCATTCCTCACGTGGAAAAGCTTATCAACCGTGGCGCACCAATCTCAGTCTACAATTACTGGCAGCTCAACCGGAGGAAATGGGCGCTGCAGAACAGCTACCTCAAGAAGTGGGACTCTATCCGGACACAAGATGGTCGGACTGTGGACGCTGTCATCATGCCACCCATGCCCCACACAGCAGTGCCACACGGTAACAGTAGGTGGGTTGGCTATACTAAAGTATGGAATCTGTTGGACTATACAGCTCTTGTGATTCCCGCTGGAAAGGCAATGGCAGAGGATCTTGGTGCCCCATGGAATTTTGAGCCCAGGGGAGACGTGGACGAATGGTCTTTACAGCTTTGGACTAAGGAGCGTGAAGACATGACGCGTCTACAGCTGCCAGTGGGCGTGCAGATCATTGGACGTAAGCTGGAAGAGGAAAAGATCCTGGGAATCGGCAAGGTTGTAGACGACTTGCTGCAAATTACGTATAGACAGCAGAGGAACGATGTCGCGAGCGCAATATAGATTCTTGTGGAAATCTGTATCGCGACAGCATTAAAATTCCCGAGTCCTTCAAACTTAATTAAGACGTCGACAGTACGTACCACAGTATCATCAGCTCTATCAAGGACCACTTGGATCGAGAGGCCCCCAGCGTACTTCAAGGTCGTCCTGTCAAGGTGGCCATTGATCGCCAGCGAGCAGGGCGCAAGTTCGCAGTGCGGGACAGGTACCGAAATTCGAGCTAATAGATGCCCATGGTCTCCACGAAAAGTAGTGTAAATCTCTGAATCGGCAGATTTCGTAATACTGTAGATCGATGAGACCCTGCAGATCGCCCTGCAGGTCTTGGTCACGCCCCCATTTACGACCGGCATGCTTGGTTGTGTAACTCAGGTGGGGGACACAGGTCCACATACCAGTTGTTTGCGGCATGAGTTTGGTGAAGAACATCTGTCTAAAGTCTTGGGACGGAGGCTCAAGAATTTTTTAAGGAATACAATAGTCGCTGGTCTTCCACTTCTCGGTCTTGGCCTACAACACATGAAATATCCAAATCTGCTACGTTTGTCCACCATTCAGCTTTCACACTTTTGCCCTGCACCTTTCAAATCACTCCAAGCAAATCGAAAGATGGGTTCTGCAAGCCCAAGCCAGAACTACCCTGCTTTGGGAGACACAGCACTGTTCAAGCCTTTGAACCTGGGGAAATGGGAACTTGGCCACCGTATCGTCTTGGTTTGTGCCGCCCCTCCCTCAAGAAACTGGAGAAATCGACAGAGGAGGGGGAGCATATGCTAATTTATATCGTCTTAGGCACCTATGACTCGCATGAGGAATGACAAACTCTCCGAGCGTGTTTATGTTCCGGGTGAGAAAGCCGTGAAGCACTACGGAGACCGGGCAACTGCAGGCGGTCTTCTGATCACAGAAGCCACCGACATATGTCTGGGCGCAAGCGGATATCCAGGCTGCCCGGGGGTTTTCTCGCCAGAGCAGCTGTCTGCATGGCGGAAAGTCACAGACGCCGTCCACGCCAAGGGAGGCCTCATCGTGTCTCAGCTTTGGCACACCGGGCGTGCGTCTTCGTCTGCGATGCGTGGCAGCAAGACTGTGTCATCAAGCGACATTCCCATGAAAGGATCTTACCTCGACGGAACGCCATGTGCTGATGATTCTCCCCGTCCGCTCACGATCGACGAGATCCACGACCTGACCGCGGAATGGGCCGCCGCTGCGAAGCGAGCCATCGACGAGGCAGGGTTTGATGGCGTTGAGATCCATGGTGCCAATGGATATCTTCTGGAACAGTTCCTGCACGACAACGTCAACAAGCGGACCGACGCATACGGAGGTTCCGTGGAGAACCGATCACGATTCGTTCTGGAGGTGATCGCGGCAGTATGTGACGCTGTTGGACCGGAGCGTGTTGGCATTCGCCTTTCGCCTTACAACTACTTCCAAGACACAAAGGATTCGGATCCCAACACACACTGGGCATATTTGAGCGAGAAGATCGCAAGTTCTCCCGAGGGTCAACGGCCGGCCTATGTTCACATGTGAGTAGTGAGCTCTTGAGATGACGCATTGCGACCCATGTGCTAATGATCTACTCCAGGATCGAGCCTCGCTTTGATGAAGTGCTAGACGAGCAGAAGAAAATGGAAGCACTTGCAGAGTACACCGCCAGCGATGACTCGAAGGCTGTTTCCAAGCGCAACTCTCTGACACCTTTCCGCGACATTCTCAAGGGGGCCGGGATAAAATTCCTGGCCGCGGGAGCCTTCGATCGCGAAAACGCAGCCCCGAAAATCGAGAGCGGTGACGCTGACTTGGTTGTGTTCGGCCGGCATTTCATCGCAAACCCGGATTTGGTGGAGAGGCTGAGGAGCGGACTCGAGCTCAACTCTTACGATCGCACCACATTTTATGGCGCCGATCCACCAGAGAAGGGCTACAATGACTACCCGTTCTATGCGGATTGCAAGAAGGCTTGAAGGGCGTGCTGTGATTTACGGCACTCTCGATGACCGGAACAGGAATACGGCGCTTGGTTTGGCATAGGGATAAATAAAGATCAATCATGTTCATCAAATTAGACCAATCTAGACGACTAGCAATGGACCGTCCGCAACTTAGAACTTGTAAAATTATATGGATATTCTGTCTTTGTCCTGTGCCACTGAGCAAGAGAAATCAAGTATGCCTTTTGCCATCAACAATGCCGTGGCTACCTAGGTATACCACGTCGAGGGCGCCACCAACATCTACGCCAGGATCATGTTAGCAACTTGCCTCGGTATGGTGAATACTTAGTACTCAAGTCAGTGAGGGCAATGAAAGAGGAGGATGGCTTGAAGGGCTTCTTCCCCAATTCTGGTTGCGTGCTTTCTGACGATGGCTCTGTAGACGCGGCGGTTAGTATGAGCAAGCTCCCAAGAGCCGATCTTAGGTACTCATATATGCAGGATTGCAGCATTGCTCTAGCCTCAAACGCATGGAGTCTATTTGTGTCGTTCAGAGCCAGTAATTTGCATGAAATAGCATTGAATGGGATTGCTAGTCTAGAGGCATGTATCCGTTCTACGCAGTATCATATTGACTGATGAGCCTCATCGGAACCAAGCCCCTAAGAACGGAGACACCAGCGTGGACGATACCCCATCTGACTTTGGAAAGCACATCAGCCACCAGCCAGACCAAGCCATTCGTTCCCTTGCGGCCTTGGCCAGACAACAGCCCTTTCACAGCTGTGTCCAGATCACCCGCGCAGACCATGTCCTTCAGCAGTGCCTCCATTTCCTTGTGGACATCCCATACGATCTCGTCACTGAAGTCACTCTCGTCTCCAGATGAGTCGTCCTCCTGTACTTGTCTGTCTCGAGATTCTGCATCACGGTCTCTCCGACTGGGTTTTGCGTGATGAAAGGCCCAGCACGTCAGTGTGGCCAGATACAAACACCACGGGACGTGAAACAAGTTGGTATCAGTGGCACTCGAACCCGGTTCTTTATCTCCTGCACCTACCTGTGATCTGCCACTACCGGCTACCACGGTGGTCAACATCTTGGCCGCGTGGAACGCAGCGATGGCTGCCCTCTCCTTATCCGACGTCGCCCACCGCTTGACGATTTTGGAGGACCGCAGATAGTCCCGCTGCTGCACCGGTCGCCCAAGGATGTTCCGTGCACCGGCATAAATTTGCACGTCCAGAAAGTCGATGTTCAACAGTGTCTGGGCGGCGTGGTAGATGGCACTGTAGGCTGCATGAAACGAGGACCATTCCGTACGAGTGGCGTCGTCGGATGTGGCTGCAGCAATGTGACAGTATTGATCGAAATCAATCTTCCAAGAGTCGTATGCCTTGCTTATCATGGCTCTCCAGCTGTTGACTCCGAGTGTGGTACTGACCCCTAGCGAGGTCTGGTCCCGCCGCACCATGTCCCATGATATCGACATGATACCATGGAGAACCAGAACAAGACTGAGGACATTCGGAGCGACATATGTAGAGCCTGATCCTTTGGGCCCAGGTACAAGATAGGCTTTCAGTGCGGGTAGAAACAGAGGCCCAGTTGCTTTGGCATGTGTGGACGCAGAAGACGACTCGCGCCACAAAGCAGCCCAGCGCTCGGCATTGGGAGCCTCCCACAGATCCTGACCACATGGTAGTGTACAGCGGAGCTCGAAAGCAGACATGCATAAGCTCTGACAGAACAGCACCGCGTGCTGCGTGTCCCACATGAAGCATAGCAGTGCCAGTCTTTTCTTCTGCTCCGCGACTGCCCATGCACTCCATGCTCGGCTCAGAGCAGAAACGTCTGCATCTTCTGCAGGTGGTGAGGGCATTTTTGTGATAGATTGGCAGTCCGATCTCCTGATCAAGTTGATGAGGAGTCCATGGAAAAGGTGGCTCATGTCGTGCTGCTTCTGCCCGGCTCGGGACTTGCCAAAGCACTCGACAAGCAGGATCGTCTGCAGTGCCCAGAGCTCGGGCGAGGCAGAGAATCCTGCGTGAGCGAATATGCTCGGGCGTATTACATCGTGTATGCAGACGGCCAGTTGGTGGGCGCTCTTGTCGGAGTATGTGGCCCCAAGAAGGATCATGGAGAGCAGGTGAAGAGGCTCCGCACAATTCGGATCGAAAGTATACATGTGGATGAGGGGATATGTGGTATTGAACTGCGTGAAGAACAAGTCCAGCCATGACTGGAGTGAAGCGAGAGATAATAAAGGGTGATCACGGGTCTCAGAATTCGGAAGTTGGTCCGGAATTCGCGGATTCGCCGTTTCGATGACTCTCAGCAGACGGTCTCGTGTTTCTTGGCTTATCCGGACCATGCTTGCTGGCTTTTGAAGCATTGATAGAGGGTGCTCAGGCTCTGGGCGCTTGTGGTCGGTCCGGTGCTCATGGTGAGAGTGGCTATCTGCTTGTCTTTCTGAAGTGCCTGTACCATCTGGCTCCCCGCGTGGTCGCTTGCTCCTCGAAGCAGTCTGTCGAGGCATGTTGTCTGATGGAGTGTCTTTTGTAGACACTTGTTGGAGTTCTTGTTGTGCAGCAGCCCAGCCCGGGGATAGTGTAGGTGTGGCCGAGGGTGTGTGTCTGTGTCGATTATCCTCAACTGTTGAAGACCAGTCTATGTTGTCTGAGTCTGACGAGGAAAGCTGCGGCGGTGGATGCACTGGTAAAGAGTTATTGTGCGCCAGACCAGTATCCCCTGGAAATACCAGCTGATCAGGCAAAGCAGTCCCAGCGTGAAGACCAAAACTCGAGGCGGTAGCTGTCTCTAGGTTGAATAGCCAGTTGTAGTCCAGGGCCGTAGTATAAGGCATATTAAATGAAGAGGCTGTGTCGGGCTGAAAAGCGGGATGGTAGTCGATGCTGTCATCTCTGTACTCAGAGCGAGGATTGTGTTCCGATGTCATCGGCAGAGGGAACTCATCGTATGGAGGCTGGGAGAAATAGGCAGAGGCAACGTTATGAGACAAAGATGAGGACGCTTCGAAGCCGTCGACGAACAGAGATGGGTTGTTGTCGTCAACCTCGCCGCCAAAGCTATACGTGTGATATCTACCTTCGTCCGAGACGGGTGGTGAAACTACTTGGCCTACAGGCTCAAGTCCAGGACGACTGGGGGGTGTCGTCGCGACTGCATCGGTGCGAGGACGTTTGTCCACGACAGTGCCATCCGGGCCTTTCCAGGCGCGCTTGCGGGTATCAAGAGTACCGTGGCCGGGTCCACCAGCTTCAGCGTCTCTTTGTTCATGCCGGTTTATGTGCCTCTCTGATGGTATTGTTAGCGACTGGATAGTCACTGAATAGCCTGGAACACTCCGTAGCTTTCCTGGGGAAAATGTTGCCTACCTAGGAGGTCCGGCCTTTTGAAAACAGCACTGCATCTGGGACAGGTCGAGTCGATAGTTGTGTGGTTCAGGGCATGGCGCTGCATGTGCTCCATTCGAGTGAAGCGCTTGTCGCAGCCTGGGTGAGTGCACCCGAATTTCTTGCCCTGGGCCCGTTTGCCAGTGCTGTTGCTGCTGCTGCTGCTGCTGCCAGTGGGGGCAGTTTGAGTGCAATTCTGCGATGCGACCACGATAGCATCCTCTAGAGCTTGAGCTTGATTCATTGTCGATATGCGGCGAGAAAGGGCATGGAACGTGTTGCGTTGGCGCAAGGGTGGCGTAGATGGGGGACAAGTTAGATCTTAGATGAGTACTGTAATGGCACACGCCACAGGCCTGCATGTGCTGCAGGATGGCCGATCTAGGCCTGGAGCCGGCATATGATAGCATTGCCCACTCGTGTGTATATTCCGTACGGATACGGGGATACTTTGTTGGTAATGCATTATCAGTTCCCCACCTTTCCTTCAGCAACAAGGGGTCGTACAGTGCTGAGTGGACCTTGGTAAACCCCCATTTCCGACACCTCCATCTTGTCAGCCGGACAGTGGCATGGTGATACGCAGTGCAGTACAATCTACTCATGGTAGTCGAGACTACTCCGTGCAAGCGACCGGCTCATCGGCCAGTCGTATTCGGAATTCCGGCGAGATGCGAAAGGCTGCATCTTGATGGCAGCTTCTCTGTACTGAGTCCGTAGACGTGCAAGGTGGAAACCTCCATCGCCCTCTGTGTAAACGCCAAACTTGGTTTGAGTTCTTGTCTGATAGTGTTCTCAGATCATTCTTATTCTTGAGATTTTCAGGAAAAAAAAAGCACTTACTTGCTGCAACCCAGCCAGTCAACTTGACCCATTGACACCCCCCTCCCCCAGGAATATCCCCCCGCAAAAGTTCTCCCAAACACTAACATGGACGTATGGGATCAGAGTCCTTTCCAGGAAAAGATAGACCGGGACGATGACAGTCGGCTAGAATGCATCGTCGTTGGAGGTGGGCTGGGTGGTCTCGGCGCAGCCATCGCAATCCTTCTTGCAGGGCACGAAGTGACCGTTCTTGAGGCTGCTTCTCAGATAGGAGAGGTCGGGGCGGGTATTCAAGTCTTGCCTAACTCCGCCCGAGTGCTTCGCTCCTGGGGGGTGACAGATGCTCTTGAACCCTTCGCTACCAAGCCGTCGGTCTGCAACTTCATCGGATGGAAGGGGAACCATCTTTCGGAAATGGACTATCGGGCATATGCGGAGGCGAGCGGCGCTCCTTTTTGGGACTTCTACAGGATGAATCTGCACAAGTGTTTACTCGTATGTTTTGGAAATTCTTTTAAGCTTGGGTGATTTCCAGCATTCCCAGATATCTCAGGCCAACCGTGGGTAAACAGGCCTCTTACTGACCCTGAACCCATCATTTCACAGGACCGAGCGGTGGAACTTGGGGCCAAGATTGTCACAAATGCAAGAGCGACAGATTTCGAGGTCTCAGAGACCCCCCGTGGCCAAATAACTACCATCTCTGTCGCTGACGGACGGACATTCTCAGCCGATCTTGTTGTCGGCGCTGATGGCATCAACTCCAAGCTCCGCGAGGTCTTCTTGGGACGAGAAGACCCCCCAGTCCTCACCGGCGATCTTGCATATCGCCTGCTTCTCGACGTCAACAAGATGCGCGAAGACACAGATCTTCGTGGCTTCATCGAAGAACCACAGGTGAACTACTGGGTGGGGCCAGGCAAGCACGCAGTAAACTACGTCCTACGAGGAAAGGCCGCGTCCAGCGACAGCTACCTTACCGATCCTAACCTGCTATTCAACATGGTTCTCCTCGTCCCAGACGATCTGCCTGCGGGCGCTAATACGCTCGAGGGGAACATCGAAGAGATGCGGGCACATTTCGCAGACTGGGATCCGCGCATTCCCAAGCTCCTGTCCCTCTGCGACTCGGTTCTCAAGTGGCGACTGATGATCCGGCCCGGGCTGGAACCAACTTGGTCGCATCCATCCGGGGCGTTCACGATGCTCGGCGATGCGGTCCATGCTACCCTGCCGTATCTCGCCAGCGGGGCAGGCATGGCGCTGGAGGACGCTGGTGTGTTGGGCCTCTGCCTGGGGCGGATCAGGACGCGCGATGAGAAGACCAAGGCGCTGGAGGTCTACGAGGCGTGCAGGCGTGAGAGGACGGAGGAGGTTGTGCGGCGGGGCACGTATAACCAGTGGATATACCATCTCGATGATGGTGCGGAGCAGCGCGCGCGAGATGAGCGGTTGAAGCTTTTCGAGGAGAAGGACAGGCAATGGTTGCAAGGGAAGAATCCAAGCTTACCCGCAGTCCAAGAGACCGGAGAGGACCCGTTTCCCTGGAGGTATCACGGTGTTGGCCGCTGGTTGCTGACATATGACATGTGGAAGGACATCGAGGCGAAGTGGCCTAGCTCGTGAGGAAGCAAAGGAATCGATCCGGTTGTTTGTCGTCAGCGCAGCCTTTTTTTCAACCAAACACTGAGTAACATTTTATGAAGCAGACTCATCATGTCTCCACTGATGGTGTCCACAAGTCAACTAACCGTCAAACCGTGACATTGATTACTAGCTCAATATCTATGCCCAGAACTTCCACTCTCCTTCCATCATCCCCGTGGCCCTCTGTCCCATCTGCCCAGTCAATATGCTAGACTTTCCTCTTCTCAGGAACTGACCATCTGAAGTGGTCCCTACCACTCCCTGCCCATCTCTGTCCCAGGCAAGCTTGCCCCTAAGGAAGACCTTCCGTGGCCAGTTGCGAACCTCAATACCCTCAAATGGAGTATAGTCGATCCTGTGATGAAGCATATCGTTTGTGATCTTGATCTTCCGATCCTCCTCATCCGGACTCACTCCCTGGCCCGCTTCCGGATACCAAATTACAATATCTGCATCAAACCCCGGCAACAGACTCCCCTTCCGGTCTCCCAGCCCATAAAGCTTCGCAGGATTCGTCGACGTCAACTCCACAAACCGCGGCAGCGAAATCCGAATCTTCTCATCCTCAAACTTGCGCTCCACCGTCGGGTCAAACGTCCGATCAAACAATAGCGGCAGCCGCGTCTCCATCCCCGGCAGCCCATTCGGCACCGTCCTGAAATCCTCATGCACCTCGCCCCCAGCGTCCACAGTCGCACTCTCCATCGCCCGCCCCTTCTTCCCACACGGATGGTCGAACGCCGCGGGCGCATGGTCCGAGCTGATCACCGTGAACGTGCCATTGGCCACGCTGCGCCAGATCTCCTCGACATCCCCGCGATCATGCCGCAGCGGCGGCGCGCAGATGTTCTTCGCGCCCTCCACATCCCGCGGCCCGCTCCGCAGCGCCGAGCTCACGAGGTACAGGTAGTGCGGGCACGTCTCCGCGTGGACGGGCAGCAGCCGCGCCTGGGCGTCGGCGACATGCGCGACGGCGCGCGGCGCCGACATGTGCACGAGGAGCAAGGGCGTGTCGGTGACCTCGGCGAGGGAGATGGCGCGGTAGGTGGCTTCTGCCTCGGCGAGCTGGGGCCGCGCGACGGCGTGGAAGAAGGTGCCGGTGTTGCCGGCGCGGGCGAGGCGGGCCGTGATGGCGGCGATCATGTCGCTGTTTTCGGCGTGGACCATGGTGGTGATGCCGAGGGCGCGGGCGCGCATCATGATGTTGAACAGGTCGGCGTCGCCGAGTTTCATGGGCTCGTAGGTCATGTAGAGTTTCACGGAGGAAATGCCTTCGTTGGCGACGAGCTCGGGCAGTTCTTTTTCGAGAACGGTCTCTGTTGGGTTGGTGAGGATGACGTGGAAGCCGTAGTCGCAGTACGCATTGCCTGTTGCTTTTTTATGGTAGGCTGCTAGTGCTGGATAGATTGAGTCCTCTTCGCGCTTTTGGCTGGCGAAGGCGATGACCGTTGTATTGCCTCCTGCTATGGCGCTGCGGCTTCCTGATGTCCATGTATCGCCAGTTGGTGAGTTGTCTTGCTCAATATGGACGTGAGAGTCGACTCCTCTATTTTGATGATTAGCTGTGTACATCTATTATGTGCTCAGGGAGAAGGACACACACCCGGGGGTGATGTAGGCACCCTTAGCGTCGACAACGTTGGTCCCAGGGCTGGCCTCCAATTCCTGTCCGATACAAGTGATTTTGCCATTTTTGATACCGATGTCGAGACCCAAGGGAAGGACCTCGGCGGCAGTGACCTGGTACAATATCAGCAGCCTACTCTCAACACTTTTTTTTTTTTTCTTTTTTTTTTTTAAGAAAAAAAAGAAGGTTGGAAGCATGTTCCAAAAACTCACAATGCGACCATTCGTGATGATGGTGTCGAACATCTTAGAGAAGATCTGAAGAAAAAAGTCCGATGTTTACAGGATTCTATGATTTTGCGAGGAAAGGCCACGAGGCGAGTATTATCGTGTAGCACGAAGTGGAATTCAGCCTTCTCAATGTGAAGTGATATTTCCAAGTAGACCGGGGGGAGGGGGTGCGCAAACGATGAACCAAGGCCACACCAAATATTTTTGAGTGGACACGGCAGCGATTCAACACAAGCTGCGATAAGAACATTGTTGCGTAAAGTCAACTATATTTGCGAGTGGACATAGATATGGCCACCGGGATGGGAGCCATCGCTGGTCACTCTTCCGGGCGGGGAAAGATAGTCGATGCCAGCGGGCCGGAAACCGGCCGGCTTCGCTGTGCGTTCGGACGCAGCCAGAACTTCGGAAACTCGGCGGCCAGCCGCTGTTGTTATAGACCTGGACTGACACAAGATAATTGAAAGGGAAAGATGAAAGAGGGCTCACCTGATTTCGGATTAGCATATTCAAGTAAACACCAGCGAGGCGTCTTCTCAAAACTTACCCGACAAGCCCCTGGTCCATCTCACCATTTATCATTCACCATTCACAATCCCACAACACCTTCCCTCACACGCAGCAACCATGGCCACCAAGCACACCCCACGGCCTCTCACCATCGCCATGGCCCAAATGGGCCCCAATCAACTCGCCGACACCCGCGCCTCCATCCTCACCCGCATGCTGGCCCTCCTCAATACCGCCGCCACCCAGGGCGCCAAGCTCGTCGTCTACCCGGAGCTCGCCCTGACCACCTTCTTCCCGCGACACCAAATCGACGACCCGACCCAAAAAGCCGCTTTCTTCGAGCCCGAGTCCCACGCCGACCCGCACGCCATCACCACCTCGCCCCGTGTGCAAGCGCTCTTCGCCCGCGCCGCCGAGCTCGGCGTCGACATATCCCTGGGCTACGGCGAGCGCTGGACGGACGCCGAGGGCAAAGTCAGCGACTACAACACGGCGTTGTATTACTCCGGCACGGAGAAGCGCGTCGTGAGCAAGTACCGCAAGGTGCATCTGCCGGGCACCAAGGAGCCGATCGCGGATGTCACCGGCCGCGGCGTCGAGCAGCAGCTGGAGAAGCGGTGGTTTGTGCCGGGGGACCTGGGGTTCCAGGCGTTTCGCACCCCAGGATTGGTGCCGGGTGCTTTGAGCGCGTCGGCGGCGGCGGCGGCGGAGGGCATTGCGGACACGTCGGGCAAGGGCGACCCCATCGTGGGCATGGTGATCTGCAACGACCGGCGCTGGGCGGAGGCCTGGCGGTGCTATGGGCTGCAGGGCGTCGAACTCGTGCTCGACGGGTACAACACGACGGCGTATGCGCCCCAGTACGACGGCTCGCGCGAGGAGCAGGAGGCTGAGGCGCTGTTCCACCACAAGCTGAGCTGCCAGAGCGGGAGTTATACGAATGCGTGCTTCAGTGTGAATGTGGCCAAGTGCGGGATCGAGGACGGCGGTAGTTTGATCGCGGGTAGTGTCATTTTCGACCCGAATGGGCATGTGGTCGCGGAGAGTCAGACGAAGGAGGACGAGTGCATCGTGGCGACAATAGACTTGGCCAAGTGTAGGAAGGGAAAGGAGAGGGTGTTTGCCTTTGATAGGCATAGGCGGACGGAACATTATAAGAGATTGGTGGAGCAGACGGGGGTCATTGAGCCGCCTTTGCTGGGCTAATTAGAGAGAAGAGTTCAGAACGTGTTCATCGAAGCAGTCAGCATGAGGCAGGAATCTATCTACCTTTGGGCCATAAAGCAGCTGATATGGAATATTGACTTTTGCTGATCCCCTTTGCGCCCCGACGCCTGCGCTATAAACAAGCCACTGATAGTGGCTTTGGCGTAGTGAATCCATTCACCACCGCCTAGGTGACAGAATGGATTGCATGATAACCTGCGGCCTGATCCTGGGTTTTGAAAAGACAGACTTGACCTTCTCACCTCGCACGGGGTTGCATGCTAAATCCGGAGATGCCCAAAACACCGACAGAGATAGTAGTACCGCGCTGTGAGGGGTGAACACATGGCACTCCGAATGCAGATATCGTACGAGAGTCCTGGGGCCCTCTCCTCCAGCTGCGAGCAAGTCGATGAATGACTCGGGCTGTCAGGCTGTCTGTGCCGACAGTGGGCCATACTCCAGGCAAGCTTGGAAACCTCTAGGGTCGACGGTGTTGGAATGGCCAAGACGACTCAAGTAATCACTGCCAGCCGCGCATATGCAATATATGCATAAGATGCCTGGTCCAGTGGATTACCTCACGCCACACGGCCACCCATACCGCTCTTGAATCCACCAAGCACCGCACTCCATTGGCTGCTCAGGCTCTTGTCGTTCATAGACTCCGCGTGTCGACCAGTGACGACCCTCCGCATTAAAACCGTGTCTTTCGCATTCCGAAGCTTTCTCCCATTGCCACTTGTCAGGTAGTCAGTGAACCACTGCTCCTCGGCCTTGTCGAGTGGCAGGCTGACCAGCTCGGTAGCCCGGGAGGCAATGTCGGATCCACCATGTCCACCATGTCCACCAAGGACAGACTTGACCAGCTGCTGGAAGAGCAGCTGTCTTGTCGACTCGGACTTTGTGCGGGAGAAGTAGAATGCTTCGGTCAGGCTCGTTTGTGCCATGGCTTCGAAGAGGGCAGACAGGGCGCCGGAGGTTTTGAGAACGGGCTGGACGGTGTGGTAGTACGCGAGTGCATGGGAGTAGTCATATTGTTTGCCGGTCTTGTCGGCATTCTCAACGAGGATGACAATGATATCGTCTGAGAACTCGGGGAGAACGGAAGGATGTGCGAGGTAGCCCAGGGCGCCCTAGCAGAAGATGTCAGCAAGAGAAGCCCGTGCAAGCACCTTGGCATTGGGATCATCGTACAGCGAATTGTCGGCGGTCCATCATCCACAGGCCCTTCATGAAAATCTTGTACTTGTCAGGGACTGCGAAGTTGTAGGCGAAGCTTTCTGCCTTGACCAAGTGGGTTGTGAGGCTGTCGTAGTCGAGGATAATGTAGTAGAAGACGGCGAGTTTGTGGGGGACCGACATGAGGCTGTTGGCGCAGACTTGGCCATGGAGACGCTCCAGGTCTTTCTTGGTGCGTGGAGGATATGCCGAGCCTGAGGAGAAGAGAGACAAGTAGACAGTCAGCTTGGACCTCACGAAAGTTTGATGGTGACCGCCCACGTACTCTTGATGCCGAGAGTCTTCAGCACCCGATCTATAAAGAGCGTGCCGTTGAACTCCTTCCTCATCACCTCGATCTCCCGGACAGTTTCGGGCTGCTCGTATGGGAACTCCCACTCGGGCTTAAAGACCCTGTGGAATTTGAGGTAGTCGTCCATATTGTTCGTGGCGGGCGCTGGTTGAATTGTCGCAAGAGACTACTCGAATCGCAAGTCGCGGCCGAATTGTTTAACGTTGATCGGGAGTTTGGGGACGCGACTGGCTTATCGTGCTGTTAGGGCCCACATACAGATTTGAGTTCGCGGACTATCAGATAAGCCTGGTGCCGGGGTACAAGCTTGGGTGCTCTAGCAGACGAGACGCGTGTTAGTATGCGGATTCTGTGACGCCCTTGCCAATACTTTGGCAGTCAAGACGTTGAGGATAGGACAACTCTAGCACATATTATTGCTGAAGAAATTACATATATTACTTTGTACTTTGTATGTCTATCTGCTTAATTCCTCCTAGATTGTCTCCAAAGCCCTGAAGTGGCAGAGTGGGACGCGTTGTGGCCCTGACCCCTGCAGCGACCAGGTTTAGCGCGTGTTTACAAAAACAATCCGGGATTTGGGGAGGAGCAACAGTCTGCGCAACCACCACCCGCAGTGGACATCCACCTGTAGACCCCTCTTCCAATCCACTGTTCTGAGCCTCAGCAGGTAGACAACAGCATTCACCAAAGCGCTGTTCACATAATTACTCTTTCTTGTCCATACCAGACTGTGTCGTTCCTTGCCTGCTCTTTGCCTGCTTTACACACGTACTATCCATCGTGCCCATCATGTCGACGCGACCAACGAGACGTGCCGCCGCTAAGCGGAAGCAAATAGTCGAGGAAGACTCCGACGACGAGCTCAACGACTCTCCCGCCGCTGAAGAAGAAGAAGAAAGCGAGGACGACTTCACACCCGCTCCCAAGAGCGCCCCGCGCAGGTCTCTCGGCCGGGGAAGGAGGCAGACTACACAACCGCCCGCTGAGACAGAGACGCCTCCGCCCGGTGCTTCCACCGGTCGCAAAGTTGCGCGCGGCAGAAAAAGTGTCGCGCCGCGAGCTTCAAAAGCAGCAGCAGACGAGATCAGCACTCCCACCGCAGCCCCTGCGCGGAGGCGCGGCAGACCAAGCAAGAATGTCGTCAAGGAGGAGAGCGTTGAACCCGAGGGAGTCACCGCACCCGTTGCCGAGCCCGAGCCTGAGCCCGAAGCAACCATACAGCCCACGACGGAGACAGCCGACGCCGAGGAACAAGACGAGAATGCTGAACCTAACGACACTGCCATGGACGTCGATGTAGAAGAGGAAGAGGAGGCGCCGGTGCAAAAGAAGAAGCCGACCGGGCGCAAACGTAAGAGCGTTGCGCCGGCGGCACCTGAACCACCAGCAAAGACACCCACGCCTGCGCGCCAGACACCGGCACCTGAATTGCAGCCCCCAGCATCGGACGACCCGTTAGCTACACCCAAGCCGTCTGCTTCACCCAATGCAGATCGATTTCAAACGCCGCTGGCCGACATCACCGACGCTGCCGGCAACGAACAACGACGCCCTATCGAGGATACAGTGCTGCTGAACACCGTGAAGCCCATCAGGCCGCTCGACACGGTCATGGACAAGCCAATGGATATTGTGCTCAAGTCGCGTACCATGGTTATTCCCCAGGTCGAGGACACCACTCCCAAGCCCCGCCTGGTCATCACCTATCTGATTCTCAACAACTTCAAGAGTTACGCTGGACGTCAAGAGGTTGGACCCTTCCATGCGTCTTTCTCCTCGGTTGTTGGACCCAACGGATCTGGCAAGTCCAATGTCATTGATTCGCTGTTGTTCGTGTTTGGTTTCCGCGCAAGCAAGATGCGTCAAGGCAAGCTGTCGGCTTTGATTCACAACTCTGCTCAATTCCCGAATCTGGATTTCTGTGAAGTTGCTGTACATTTCCAAGAAGTCATGGATCAGGTATGCTCTCCCACCGCGCTGGCCCTGCCAACTTCATACCCGTGCTAATCTTGTGTTCGACAGCCTGGTGGCGACCACGAGGTCATTCCGGACTCCACACTCATCATCTCTCGCAAAGCCTTCAAGAACAACTCGAGCAGTTATTACATCAACGGCAAGACATCGAACTTTACAACTGTCACAACCTTGCTTCGGGATCGTGGTGTCGACTTGGACCACAAGCGATTCCTGATTCTCCAGGGCGAAGTCGAATCCATCGCTCAGATGAAACCAAAGGCTGCCAATGAACATGATGACGGCCTGCTGGAATATCTGGAGGACATCATCGGCACATCCAAATACAAGGCACCTATTGACGAATCTGCGGCCGAGGTGGAGACGCTCAATGAGATTTGTGCTGAGAAGAGCGGCCGTGTGCAGCATGTCGAAAAGGAAAAGAGCAGTCTCGAGGACAAGAAAGACAAGGCCTTGGCATACATTCGCGATGAGAATGAGTTGACGATGAAGCAATCTGCTCTGTTCCAACTACACATCAGCGGATGCAACGACAACTTGGCCGTCACACAAGAGGCTATCACGCAGATGCAGGCCCAGCTCGACGAGGAGCTCGAGAAGCACCAAGGCAACGAGGCTATCATCAAAGAGCTCCAGAAGAGGTTTTCCAAGGGCAACAAGAGTTACGAAGCCCAAGACAAGGAGACGCAGTCGTTGCTCAAGGAAATGGCCAAGTTCGAGCAAGAACGGGTCAAATTTGACGAGAAGCGCAAATTCTTGACGGATAAGCGCAAGAAGCTCGAAAAGACCATCACCAATGCCGAAAAGACAAGCACAGAGGCAGAAGAGACCATCGAGGAGTGCACGGAGGAGATCGAGACTCGCGCTCAAGAGATTGTCGATCTTGAGCAGCAGATCAAGGATGAGGAAGCCGAGCTCAATAACATCAGAGAGAGCTTGAAGGGCAAGACACAATCCTTCTCAGACCAGATCGCGGCCAAGCAAAAGTCTCTGGAGCCCTGGCAAGAGAAGATCAACCAGAAGCAGTCAGCTATTGCCGTGGCCGAGAGTGAACTCAACATCCTCAAGGAGAAGGCAAATGCGGGTGCCGTGGCTCTCGAGGAGTTGGAAAGCAAGATCGGGACGATCGAGACTCGACGCCTTGAGAGACAGCAGGAACTCAAAGCCTACCAAAAGGAAAAGATCGAACTCGAGGCAGAGGCTCAGGAGGTCGAATCTGAACTCGCCCAACTCGCAGAGCAGGAACCCAAGGTCCGCTCCAAGGTCTCCAACGCACGACAAAAGGCCGACGAAGCTCGGTCAAGCCTGTCAGCGACTCAGACCCAGGGCAATGTGCTGACAGCATTGATGCGCATGAAGGAGTCGGGCCGTATTGACGGCTTTCACGGTCGTCTTGGCAACTTGGGTGCCATCGATCAGAAGTATGATGTGGCCATTTCCACGGCCTGCGGTGCACTCGACAATTTTGTCACCGATACCGTCGAAGCCGGTCAGCAGTGCATCGAGTACTTGCGCAAGACAAACATGGGACGTGGAAACTTCATTTGTTTGGACAAGCTCCGGTCTCGCGACTTGTCGGCCATCCAGACTCCGGAGAATGCCCCTCGGCTCTTTGATCTTGTCAAACCCAAAGACGACAAATTTCTACCGGCTTTCTACCACGCACTCCAGGATACTCTCGTCGCAACCGATCTCGTACAGGCCAATCGTATTGCCTACGGCGCCAAGAGATGGCGAGTTGTCACTTTAGACGGCGAGCTCATTGACAAGTCGGGAACAATGTCTGGTGGTGGCAACTCCAAGAAGAAGGGCTTGATGTCCTCGAAGCTTGTCGCCGACACCACCAAGGAACAAGTGCTGAAGCTTGAGGGCGACCGTGATGGTCTTGAGCAGAAGTTCCAGGAATTTCTTGAGTACCAACGCGAGTGTGAGACTCGTCTGCGGGACCTCAAGAATAGGATTCCACAGCTCGAGACCAAGATGCAGAAGAACACACTCGAAATCGAGAGCTCTACGAGGAACCTGGCTGACGCACAAAGGCGTATGAAAGAACTTGGAAAAGAGCACCAGCCCTCCAAGACGGATGACAGCCGCATCGCTGCCCTTGAGAAGGAGATTAAGAATCTCATCAAGGAAGTCGAGAAGTTGCACGGCGAGACCGCCACCCTCGAAGAGGAGATCAAGGCTCTGCAGAGCAAGATCATGTCTGTTGGTGGTGAGAAGTTACGGGCGCAAAAGGCGAAAGTGGACGGTCTCAAGACGGAAATTGCTTCGCACAACGACGATGTATCCAAGGCCGAGGTCAAAAAAGCGAAGGCTGAGAAGCAGAAAGTTAAGCTCGCGAAGGATCACGCCAAGGCCACGAAAGAGCTCGAGGCTGCTGTGCGGGATCTTGAGCAGCTTGAAGACGAGATTCAGAACTCTGGAGACAAGGCTGAGGATTTCAAGACCCGTGTCGAGGAGGCACAAGAGGCTCTTGCCGCCAAGAAGGAGGAACTTGGAGAAGTAAAGGCGGAGCTGGACGAGAAGACGGCGGAACTCAATGCCACGCGGGCCAAGGAGATTGAGATGCGCAACAAGCTCGAGGAAAACCAGAAGGCCCTTGCTGACAACCAAAGGAAGGTCAAATACTGGGAGGACAAGCTTGGAAAGCTCCAGCTCCAAGACATTGAGGATCTCGAGTCTGCTGGCGCGCCGAAGGCTGCCGCCAATACCGAGGCCGAAAATGGTGAAGATGAGCAATCCGCGGAGGACGGCCAGCCCCATGCAAACGCTGACCAAGGAGACTCGGACACGGAAATGACCGATGCCGGTGCTGCTGATGAAGAGGAAGAAGCTGCCGAGAAAGAGATAGACACTACCATTGTTCGCGACAAGAGGACCCAAAAGACTCTGCCTCGGTACAGCAAAGACGAGCTCGCGGATATGAGCAAGGAGAAACTTCAAAGTGAGATCAGCATTCTTGAAGAAAAGACCAAGAACGTCAATGTCGACCTCGGCGTGCTGGCCGAGTATCGCCGCCGTGTCGAAGAGCATGCGGCTCGATCTTCAGACCTGCAATCCGCCGTGACCCAACGCGACACGGCCAAGAAGCGTTGCGACGAGCTCCGGCGTCTGCGTCTCGAAGGGTTCATGGAAGGCTTCAGCATGATTTCGCTGCGACTGAAGGAGATGTATCAGATGATTACCATGGGTGGCAATGCGGAGCTTGAGCTTGTCGACTCGCTGGATCCCTTCTCGGAGGGCATCTTGTTCAGCGTCATGCCGCCCAAGAAGTCGTGGAAGAACATCAGCAACTTGTCTGGTGGCGAAAAGACACTGAGTTCTCTTGCACTGGTGTTTGCACTGCACCATTACAAGCCCACGCCGCTGTATGTCATGGACGAGATTGATGCTGCGCTGGATTTCAGAAACGTGAGTCTCACCCTTTGTCAATATGCCCCCGGCCCCCCGCCCCAGACGTGATACGCAGATGGCTAACGTCCTAATTCAGGTGTCAATCGTCGCCAACTATATCAAGGAGCGAACCAAGAACGCCCAGTTCATCGTCATCTCGCTTCGCAACAACATGTTCGAGCTCGCTGCGCGGTTGGTGGGCGTGTACAAGGTCAGCCACATGACCAAGAGTGTCACGATTGAGAATCACGACTACATCATTGGCAGAAGGCCACCACCGCCGCCACAGCAGCAGATGGGCCTTAATGCGACGCAGACGGTCAATTTCACGCTGAGCCAGCCCTGGAGATGAGATGAAGGGGCGTTGTTTGTTTTAGGTATGATGGGGAAGTCCTGTTTCGTGTGTATGACTACAATGTGTTCGGTCATTGGAGCAAGTGGGTGGGCAAGGTCTGGGGATACAGGACTGGGAGGTTGGCTTTGCATGACTTTGTTCGTTGGTTCATCAATGATTGTACGGAATGAATTCTTTTTGTGTGTTCTACGTCTCCGTTGGATTTCCGTCCAGGCCACTGCTGCTTTCAAGGTTCATTTGACAAGCTTGGGGCGGCAAGGCCTAGGCTTGATGCGCTGTTACAGCTTGTTTAAATCTTCAGCTGTCCCGACACCTTCTGCGCTTGATGATAAGGCATCAGCAGGATTGAGGGATACGGGGTCTCCCATCTTCAACATGATCTAGGCACTGAGTGTTCTATCCTCGTCAGGGGTCGAACTTCAAGGGTGGTTAGCTGACCTCGTAGGCTCCTCATACCCCTGTCGTCAATGTGCCCGGCTTCGCTGGCGAGAACGGGATGGCCTTCGGGAATATCCCTCGTGGCACCCCACTATCAAGACCAGAAGCTGCTGATGGCCAGCAAGGAAGTCGGAAGATTTTTGCGGAGCTCCGGAGGAAGTAGGATGAAAATCGGCGTTGTGATTGCGCGTGTTTTCGGAAGTAAATGCCGGTATACCACCTCGCCATCGCCTGGTAGACGGCTGTAGAGAGTCCGGTCTACTCACCTAAGTGCCGGTCTCAACGGATATAGTTCATGACAGATCGGGGAGATTAGGAAAGAACTTAAATCGTTTCGCAGAATGATAGATAACCGGCATCTCAGGCAACACGCTGACTACCGGGAGTACTACCGGTATTTTCGAGTCAAGCGGTAGAATTCTGGTATTATCTCCTCTACCAACGACTATCTCGTCTCCACCAATATTAGATAAAAAGTCGCACGCTGTCTGTAAAATCTTGTCTGCTTTAAATTTTCCAGTCAAAAGTGTGCACGATCTGGATTTTGTGTATGTGAGCCCCTGATCGTCAGATTTGTTGGAACTGCTCTGTGAGATGGCCGACGCCGTTCGACTCCGCTTTTCAAGGCTGCCTACGAAAGAAAGCCTCAAACAACGTCTCACATCTTCCCAATCATGGAAAATCGAATTGCCGCCCAACTCCTTCGCCCCAGCCGGCAGCTTCTCCAACGCCGACACAGACCCTACACCGCCCGAACGACAGACGTGGAAAGCCTGGACCCTGATCTTCTACTGGTTTTCTGATATCCTCACTATTCAGGGATGGGAGTCTATGGCCACGATCATCGACATTGGACTCACGTGGAAAGAGGCCATATGGTGCACCTTCCTTGGGGACGCCATCATCGCCGTTCCAGTGGTTCTCAATGGACACATCGGGACGCAGCTACGCGTGCCATTCCCCATTCAAGCACGCAGTAGCTTCGGATTTCAAGCGGCGAAAGGTGTCGTAGTGGTGCGAATCATCACCGCTCTATTTTGGCACGCACTGCAGACATACAGTGGCTCCACAGTCATGGTGCAGGTTCTGACGGCAATGTGGCCTTCGTTCGGACGCATTCCCAACATCATCCCCGAGAGTCAGGACATCGACTCCAAGACGCTGCTCGCACACTTCGTGTTCTGGTCGTTTCAGTTGCCCTTTGTTCTCATACCGCCGCATCGCATGAAGTGGTTCTTCTACCTGAAAGCCACGTTGATGATCGCAACCTCGCTGGGAATTGTGGGATACTTGGTACACCGTGCCGGGACTTCGGGGGAGATCTTCGACCAGAGACCGGCTGTTGACGGGAGTAGAAGGGCGTGGCTGACGGTCTACATGCTGTTTCAGAGCGTCTGCGGCTGGGCGACTATGGCGACGAATATTGCGGATGTGTCGAGATACGTCAAGTCGCCAAAGCACCAAGTTGTGCAAGCTGCTAGTTTGCCGCTGGTGGGTTTGTATATCGGAGTTATGGGCATGATAGCCTGCAGTGCTACCAAAGTCGGTATGTTTGCTCGATTCCACTATGGCCTCCAGCTCCCTCCAGAACTTCTTGAGGACACAGGAACTCTTCTGGCTTACAGCCGTCTACCCTCGAGTCCATCCCAAGAAAATAGGTATATACTAAGAAAATTATCAGTCTACGGCGATTTCATCTGGAGCCCAGCCGAGTTGCTAGAGAAGTGGCAGAACAGCAGCGGAGGTCGAGCTGCAGTCTTCTTCTGCGGCATGTCATTTTGCCTAGCTCAAATCGGCATCAACATGAGCGCAAACGTGGTCTCACTGTCAAACGACCTGAGCGGGCTGTTTCCCCGGTATATCAACATCAAACGAGGCGCTTTGCTCGGTACGCTGATAGGTGGCTGGGTCATGGTGCCGTGGAAGATCTCTGGGTCCGCGCCACAGCTGGTCACCTTCGTCAGTGCTCTTGCGATTTTCCTTGCCCCGATTTCCGCCATCTTGATCAGCGACTACTTCATCGTCAAGCGGAGAGCCATCGATGTGCCGGCGCTGTATGACCCGCACGGCCGCTACAGGTACTGGAAAGGGACGAATTTCCGTGCTGTGGTCGCTTTGCTTGTGGCTGTTGCTCCGAATCTTCCGGGACTGGCCCACGATGTCACGCCATCTTTGCACATAGGAGGTGCCGTCTACATCTACTATCTAAATTACGCTGTTGGTTTTGGTCTTGCTGCCTTTGTTTACGTGCTGCTCAGTGCTGCTTTTCCACACAGGGAAAGCTTGGTCCCCCGCACCATCTACGCGCATGGCGCCTCCGGAATAGACTCAGAAGAAGGCAGCTATGAGATTAGTGGAGCCAAGAAAACCGACGGGCTTTAGCGTGCGATGTATAGAGTTGAAAAGCACAAGCTTAGAGAAAGCTGGTTGACTTGAGAAAATTCCTGGCAGGCTGGCACTGGCTAAAATTCCTGATGAGCATTCTGGATTTGTGGGCTGCGGTATACCAGAGCGGTCACACCATCTCCGCGTCTCCACCTGGAAAATTTGAACATGGCCAAGTTCCAGGAAAGATATGTCTGGCATATCGAAGGCCCGAGTCCATAGAGAACGAATACCTTTGGATGCGACTTCAAGCGAAGCAGGACCTGCTTGATTTTTGTGGAAGCCTTGCCTGTTTACAAGCATCGGTTAAACGGTGAAGCGATTTTTGAGATGAGTGTCCAGTTTGAAGGCGAAAAATGCACCGTGCGTTGAGACAGTTTGCTTTCAACTGCCGGAAATCTTATCTAAGTCACCCACAAAAAGTAATGGCGCCATCGACCCATTGCCTTCCGCCATGCATATTAGCGTGCAATTCAGTAACGCAGTGGGCCAAAATGCAATGGAACCACGTTATTATATGCGGCTGTGCGGGTATCGGTAAGATTGTGCATGACGATGTCTGGAGGGGCCTGAAGGGGGTCTCGAATTTGAATATATAAGAACCAAGATGATGTTCGTGGCCAAGAAGGCGCTCTTTCGGTGGATGCGAGCGTGCCGCTGTTCAACTCTCCTGCTCCTCAGCTCAAGATGTATCGGTCCTTGATTTCACTCGCTGGCCTGGCGGCATCACTGGTGCAAGCGGCCCAGCCAAATATCCTGTTCGTGTTCACCGATGACCAAGATATCGAGCTTGGGTCCATGCAGTACCTCAACGCCGTGAGCAGTCGCATTCAAGGAGAAGGTAGGTTGTCTGCTCAGATGACCTGTGGCTACCCAAGTCAAGATTCTAATTACACATTACTTACTCACTACTCAGGATTCACATTCAACCAGCACTTCACTACTGTGGCGCTTTGCTGTCCTTCGCGTGCAGCGCTGTTGCGTGGCCAACATGCACACAACACCAATATCACGAATGTGGTACTACCGGGCGGGAGTTTTGCGAAATTCCAGGCCTCTGGTGAAGACGCCAACAACCTGCCTCACTACCTGAGTCGAGCTGGGTACAGAACTGAGTAAGACCTTCAAGAGACTGAGATGTAATGTCTGCGGAATGGAAGGCATGCTGATTCTGTTCGCCGGGCTCAGATACATCGGAAAGATCATGAACGGGTACGCAAACTGGAACTACGACACTCCTCCCTCAGGATGGGATCGCTTCGACGGAATGTTGGACCCATGGATGTACACATATAACACGGCAGTTTTCTCGGTCGATGGTGCCACACCGCGGTACTACAACGGCTCCTACCTCCAAGATGTCGTTCGCGCCAAGGCAGTCGATCGAGTGGAGAAGCTCATCGCAAACGACACTGCCGCCGGGCAGCCGTGGTTTCTCATGGTCGCCCCAACAGCTCCTCACCAGACCTTCAACAAAACAGGCGACTGGCCGCCAGTGCCAGCTGCTCGCCACGCTCACCTCTTCCAGAACGTCACGGCGCCTCGCACGCCCAACTTCAACCCGGTGGTCCACAGCAAGCCCTCTTGGGTTGGCAAGCTTCCGTTCATGAACGACATCACCATTCAAAGGGTGGACGAGACGGCACGAGCTCGTGCGCAGACACTGCAAAGTGTGAATGAGATGGTAGACCATTTGCTTGATGTACTCGAGGAGAAAGGCCAGCTCGAGAATACGGTCATTGTCTACAGTGCCGACCATGGGTACCATCTGGGACAACATCGGGTCCCGTGCGGGAAGACGCTTCCTTATAAAGAGGACACGCATGTGCCTTTCTTCATCCGTGGTCCTGGAATTCCCAAGGGGTTGAGTACAGATCTGCCATCCAATCACATTGACATCGCTCCCACTCTGCTAGATATAGCCGGTACGTATCCTCGGGCCTCTTCCTTTTCCCCTGTTGCTTCGTCCTGTATCGTGAGACCTGCCATTTTATTGGCGCCAAGGCCGAAGGAAATTGATGGATTCTGTTCATGGCACATGTGTGCTTCGGAATAGTTGGACTGGGAGGAAATGGCTGACTTCGCTGTATAGGAGTGGATGAATCGGAATGGCCAAGCTGGCTGGATGGTCGCAGTCTCCTGCCATACTTCAACGCTAGTGATTCCACCACTAGTTCGTCTGGGCTTGACGTCAACTACGTCGAGACAGTGAACGTTGAGTACTGGGGCAACGGAATCATTGAAGCCACTGGTGTTGGCTACGACAATACTAGCGTTGGTGAGTGATTTCCGTCCCGACTGGAACTCCTCAATTTTTGACAGGAGCGGGCCAAATCACCTCGTTCACTGGGTCTCCTTCCAAAGTTAGGCGAATGACCTTGAGTCTTCGATGACATTTTGATCCAGCCATGAATCCTCATGTGACTACCAATACCCAGAGGCTGATCAAGAAATTCTACAGCAAACAACACGTACAAGACCGCTCGCATCATCTCCAAAGATTACAGTTATATGTAAGTCCGGCACCTGAAGTGTTGATACTTAGCAGTGACTGACCTCAATAAACCCAAATAGGTATGCAGTGTGGTGCACTGGAGAGAGTGAACTCTACGACACCGTAGCCGATCCATACGAACTCAACCCCATCTCCGCGAACAGTTCTACCGAAGCAGCTCGCCTGACCTCCCGCCTGAACGGCCTCATGCTCTTACTAAAGACCTGCATCGGAGACTCCTGTCGCGCGCCATGGACTGTGCTCCACCCGGACGGCTCCGTCAAGACCTTAGCCGCTGCTCTGGACCCCCGTTACGACCTCTACTACGCATCGCTGCCCAGCGTCCGTTACGAGGCTTGCGCCGCGCAGTACAACCACGACAATGAGGCACCCTACTTCTTGTCCAACTACTCCGTGGCATTGGCGGAGCTCACGACGCCGCACCAGGACGCAGCGGATTATGGCGCGGGAACGGCTGGGCAGGCGGCTGATACCATCGGATGGAATGGGGTCTTGAACGGCGAGGTTTACGAGGACATTGCCACCATGGAGGCACGCGCCCGGGACTTGACGCCGGAGGAGCTCGATGGGTCATCTGTGGAGGTCAAGTTCAGCTATCTGTCGTGACTCCCTGAGGCACAGCAAAGACTCGCAGGGTTATGAACTAGCATTTGGGTCTGCCAGAATAATGTAGCTTTGTATATAATCACCAACCTCGGAACATGTCTGTCCACTGCAAACAAAGACGTGCGCTCATCAAGCATCGCAGATGTGATCTTCAACCAAACCGTCTCATGCAAGGTACCGGAGGCATGAATGCCAGCGCCGATACACTATCCCCGTGACAGAGACAACGGCAGAGGAAGCTCACCCCTCCCTAAATTTCGTGTCTATACGGTACTTGCATCCAAGTGAAGGTTAATGCGGCGCAGCAAGCAGCCACCCGCTTCGAACTTGCAGATCTCGCCTGTAGCAGCATATTATTGGCTTGCAGTGCCGCAGTCAGCCCCCAACGCCACAGATCTATGCTTGAAAGACACTGGTCCGGACAAGTTCCGCGGGCCTCCACTGATCCAGTCGAATATTTGCATCTGCAGCCGCGTGATGCAGAGCAACATCGTCGTAGATTGGTGGTATCCAATGATCCGACGGCTGCATACATGCTTGCAAGGTTGAGTATGCACGTTGGTTCAGCTCGTTTTGGAAAGGGTCTCCACCACGTTGGAACATTAGCCTGATGTTTCTCCTTCCCCGGACTGTGAGACTGTTCCCCGGGTTTGCAATAGACCTACTGTATTTGGGGTTTCTTGATTCTCTTCCTTTCTCCAGCTAGGCACAGTGGATTGTCTTTGATCCAGGTTTCTTTCGCTTTGCGGCTCGGGGTCACTCATCTGGAAGAGAGAGGTTGCGAAAATGGCCGACGACAATCTGTCGAACGGCACCTGCTATTGGGCCCCCTGGTCGGAGACCATTGAAGACTATATTCCATGTGGAAATATTGCTCTTGGTCATTGGCCCTGTTGTAAAACCGGCGATGCGTGTCTGTCGCAGGACAATAGTTGCTTCAATGCCAGGTGTCAGTACTCCTTTCCTCCCATTGTTCCACGCACATCTTCATGTTGCCCCAGCTACTAGTCTTCACAAAGTGTCCTAATTTCCTCGTCCGTTCATCAGCAGGAAATACCTACGTGGCAGGATGCACCGACGAGTCATACTCAAGCCCGTATTGTCCAACAAAGCACGGCTTCACCGATCAACCATGGGTGGCATTATTCCAATGCGAAGGGCTCACGGCCGAGGGAGACACAAACTGGGCAGGATGCAAAAACGCGCCAGTAAACGAGACGAGCCTCACTGTGCTGCCTCTTTCGCGATGCACTCCCTACTGCACCGCCAGCGATCCACTATTCGTTGGCACCTCGAGTTTTCCGGCTTATGCTGTAAGTAACCACCCTCAACTCGCCTCTTGTCATTGTTGCTGATCACCACATGTGCTAAAGACCCTGCCGACTGTCGCTGGAGGATCTATCACATGGGCAAATGGCTGTAAGTGATCATGAGGGATGCATGACCTTGTGGGCGGCTCGAGGAACTTCAGTTTGAGAAGGCCGGCAGGGTGGCACTTGGTGCATCCGATTAGCTGCTGATGGTGCCACTTGACAGTCGACCCAGCGGTTAGGACAGGCGTAACCGCTGTCACCACGGCCGCGGCGACAACGTCGCCAACTTCGACCTCAAACTCGACCCCAAGCTCAACCCCAAGCTCAACCTCAAACTCAGTAACACCGAGTGCAACAGCGACTCCGGCAGCCGCCAGCAGCGGCCTCGATACGGGCGCAAAGATCGGTATCGGCATCGGGTCTGTCGGCGCTGCCTTTCTCGCCATCGCAGTCGTCCTCCTGGCGCTCCTGGTCCGCCGGCGGAGGAAGAGAAGAGCACAGGCGCAGGATGGGCTGCAGCACCCGACGGACGTTAGCCAAGTTTCGCCCGGCTTCGACGCCCAGTGGCAAGGCGGCACAGGCAACAAGCCCACAGATGCGCTGCCGTACACGGGATTCAAGCATGAGCTTCCTGCTGACAACCAGGGTAGGCACCTGAGCAGCGAATTGCCTGCGAGCCCGCACCAGAGCGCGGTGAGCCCGAATCTCAGCACGGCGAGTCCGCATTTTAGCACAGTGGGACCGGATCATATGTCGGTGTCCAACGCGTCCACGTTGATGCCGGGGGATCGTGGTAGTGTGGGCTACGTGTCGCCGCAAAGCACTGGCAATGGCGGATATCAGGCAGCTCATCATGGCCACGGGTACTCGGGTCCAGTGTCGGAGATGCAAGGGTAAGGCAGAAGCGCTTGTGATAGTGGGCTTCAGTGCCGGTCGCAAAACGCCAACTTCAGGGACTAGAGTTCCTATAAAGTGGTCTTGCCCTTGTTCATGTGCTGGGGAAATTATCGCTGTGCTCTCATCCCACAAGACTGTGTCAGCCCCAAGGTCATCATGTGTACTTTGTCGGTCACTCGGTGGTTGCCATCCTTTGGACAGATCTAGGTGAGCCGGAGAGATGGTCGAGATTTTTGATACCGAGTTCCAAAGACCTGGCGGGAAACTGGAGTTGCCCATGTGTAGCCCTTGTAACGGTAGCTCCTTCTCTCGTATACCTGAGCATCCTTCAGTAAGAAGCCATCATCTCCAGAGCCTCGGAGAGACTAACAAGAGCATAGTCGCGACCCAAATTTTGTATTTGTGGCCTGCACCGTGAGAGATCCTCGGGTGGTCGGTAGAAGTGAGGTTGAGCACCGTGGCTGTTTAGCTCGGAGTCCGATGCTGGCTGATCGTTTCTATCGAAATTTGGACCGAAATTGAAACATTTCATCACTGACGCCACTTTGGGAACCCGCCTTACCCCAAGCCTCGGAGTCACCACACGGGTCGATTCCAAAACCCACAAACAGCTTCCCCTTGAAATGCTGCCACAACACCGATTGAAATAACTTGGTCTGAAATTGATTGGAAAAGAAGGGCCAGTCGATCGCCTTGTTCCCGTCAGGAAACCACGAAGTCCGCGGCGGCTCCGAGTCAAGCCACCGGGAGGAGGCCCCAAGTGGTGACCGCCCGATCTTCTCCTGGAGGATGCGCCGCAACGAGGCCTCATCGAAGCCCTCGACAGTGGGGTCGCCGGCGATGCGCAGTACACGCGACCAGGAAGGATTATTTTTTCTCATCGGAAAACGCCCTGTCAGTAAGGTGCTGAACCTTGGGCGGTGGAAATGCACCAATACGGAAGCCTGTTGCCTTGTGGTGAGCGATGAAACGCAGGGCCGCTTGCTCGGAGTTGAAGTCGATGATTGACCGGTTTTCCATTCCAACTGGGTTAATGGATGCGGAGGGGACCATGCCGAATGGACCGGCGGCAGCAATGGCTTGCATGATGTCGGTGAGGGTACAGGATGGGTCCAGGTGGGTGATGCCTACAGCGCGGTAGTAGACGGGCTTTCCCCCTGCCTGAGCTGGCAGGTCTGGGTCAGGAGGCTGGAGTGAGCGGGCCCATTGCTTTTCTAGGCCATTGTAGTTGATCGGCCTGGCGGAACTGTGGGGCGAATTGCTTGCTGCGGGAAGATCGAGATGTGCGTCAGTTGGATGTAGGTCTGTATTGGTAGTGGCACTGGTGGCAATTTTCAGATGCTTTTTGGGATGAGGTATCCAATCGTCCGTGGCAGGCGCTTGTTCAGGCAGATATGGTTTGACGATTGGCAGATGTTTGATTCCAGAACCGTGGTGGCCTTGTTCGTGAGCCTCAACTCGTCTTGCATACTTCTCCAGTCTTTTCAGACGAAGCTTTTCCTTCTTCGGGTTGAGGCGAGTAGGGCTAATCGTCACGAGCTGTCGGCGGTCCGCAACCTTGACGGATTGTGTCAAAATAATCGAGAACAAGAGGCCAGCTTTGCGCAGGGAGGCCAATCGTTGATGAGGCATGGCATACGAAAGGTAAATGTGGTGTGGTGTTGTGTTAGTCTACTGGGTACGTACCTAGTAGCTAACCTCATCAATCGGAAGAGTTGGACAGCTCGTCTGTCCCCCGAGATAAGTCTTCAACAAGGATCAGCTTGAAGAGTCGATTAGTCATTGACAGGGGTCAAACTCAACGTCCATCGCTTGCCCCTCCTCCGTCTCCATCTCCTTCATCTTACCCAAACTTCAATTGATGCTTTCTGGTGCTACGAACTCCTTGGGTTTGAACCCAGCGGAACCTCATTTTATGCCAGTTTTTTCGATTCAAGACATGTCTCCCAAGATCTCAGCCAAGGCGCGTGGCATTCGAGCACTGTGCGCGGCATGGTGGATCATTTGTTCCCAATGCAGTCGAGACATTTTTTGAACTTCTTTGCCGCAAGTTGCAATAACTACGAGAAGCATTGCCGAATGTTCCGCGTTGGTCTGGACTGAGCTCGGCTGCGTTGACCCGTCCCTCAGTAGTTGCTGTTGACCGGGACTCTTTGTCCGCCCAGTCACTCACCCATACCCAACCCGTTCACAACCTATCCACGGGAAGATGCCGCTAGCGACAGAGCAGCACCAAATTGAGTCGAGGATGTACGCAGAGATAGCCAATGCGTTTACTCTCCATTTGGATTTGCATTGTTACATCCGCACCGGTGGTAACACCCAATCTCGCAAACTGAAGAGCCACTGTGCAAAGTCCAGACGACAAGATGCCAGTCCGCTACAGCTACGGCGTTCGTAGATCCCACACCTTCGACCATGACTCCATCGGTCGTACAAGGCCTCAAAGCTCAGGACAGTATGCAGGCTCGGAGTATGGTGGGAGTCGCTATTCTCTCGACTCAGAATTTGTCCCGACGCTCTCACGAAGAGTCACGGCGGAACAAACCTTGTCACCAGGTGACCCGGTATCGTGCGTTCAAACGCCTCTATCGACTGCTTCGTTCACAGAATTTGATCTCATACATAATCTGCACCGAGTCTTAGAGGAGGATACAGCGACAGTACGCGCACTTGGGGACGTTTATCGCCAGCGAGACGAGCTCACCATCCCCACGGTGTTTAGCCTTGACACAGATGACTCTGAATTTAGTGATGGGCTTCCAAGCTGCGAGGTGTATGAGGTGGGGCCTGATGCTGTGGTAGCCGCATGGCATCCAAGTCGGCCTTATGTTGACGATGACGCCACGGAATCATCGGCCGTATGGGATTTGATTAAGGCACGTACCATATTCAGAGACGCTGCATTACTTTAGGCACAGGCGTTGACTTTAGGCAGGATGTAAATCTCAACGAAATTGCTGTCGGGAGAATAACGTAAGTTTCCACCTCCTGTGGGCTCAAGAGGAAGATACTGACACAGCCTGGTAGGATTCTTCACCAACCTTCCGCGACACGTTTTGCAAGCATACACTTGACCATGGGACAGCACTTCGACATGGACGAAATCTTCTCTCACCTCATTCCGGTCGATGCTAAAAACAGGAAGATCGCATCATACGCGCAAAAGGCGTCCCGGCCCAGGCCATTCCACCGAAGTGCATTCTGTTTTGTGTTCAAGTACTACACATTAGCGGACGAGAATGTGGCACCACTTGCATGGCAACGCAGCTGCAGAACAAAAGACGAGGCTTTAGCAGATCAGACTGCAGCGGACCACGTGGATGTCTCCGAGTGTACCTCGATTGTGGCGCTTGCTTTCGAGAGACAAGCCATGGGGCGGGACAAGCAGCATGTGGCTCTTCACGACCCTTTTCAAGTCCTCAACATTCGATGCTTCCCAGACAACATTCGCTCCGAAAGCACGTTTGAGAGCGAGCTAAGCTGCAGCGGCCCCCATGCCCTCCTGCAATGCCTGGCCATGGAGTACAAGAATGCGGTGACACGATTTGCGAAATTGAACGAGCAGATTGCAGAACTGGTTCTGCCTTCGGTATGCCCACTACCCCATGTACATGACGACGGCACCATGCGAGAGCTGAGAACTAACCAAGAGCTTTCTGGATTAGAGCGAATTCATTTTCGACCTCGAACTCCGCGACAAGCTTCTGTTCGAGGACGTTGACTTCACTTACAGTCGTCGTTATTTCTGGTCATCAAATTGTCTAGCCATGATCAACGATAGCATCAGATCGATGATCAATGCGTACGATGGGACTTTCTCTGACAGGTTCTGGCAAAGGAAGGACCCTTGCTTGTGGCCTCACCCAGATCCGGAGAGTGCAGAGGGACGGTGCTACTTGGCCCAACTTAGTCCGGTGCGCTATGCGCTTGAGTGCTCAATGGATGACCTTGGATCACTGATCAAGGCCAACACCGACCTCAAACAGCAGATCGAAAGTCTGCGGGAGCAGCTCTACAGCGGCAGTGCAGTCAAGGAGAACAGGATGGCCATTGAGCAGGGAGAGAACATCAAGATTCTCACAGGCGTGTCGATGCTGTTCCTGCCACTAAGCTTTGTCATGGCAAGCAGGACCTCAATCCAATTGCAGCCGTGAAGTTCCACAAAGCTGACCATTTCACCCCGATCTCACAGTCTGTATTCGGCATGAATGTGATCGAAATCTCCCCGAACGACTGGCGCTTCGTAGTCACCATGATCGGCGTCTGTGTGCCCTTCTTCATCCTCATCTTCGTCATGCAAACACACGCGGGCATGACTCTGTTTAGACGCGCGCGACTGTACATCAAGGGCTTCGGTGAGACCAGGCGGCAGCGCGCCGTCACTCGCCGGGAGCAGCGCTCTCAACTGCAGCAGACAGAGATGATCAGAAGGCAGTCGTGCGCCACGACAGTCGTCGCTGGGAAGCGTGAGAGTGTATGGAAGTTTGATTCAACCCGGGGCACGAATGCTAGACACTCGTTTCGACTGGGAGACAGTTGGCGGGCCTGGTGGACGGGGCGAAGGGTGGCAATGGACGATGCTGCGGGTTCGACGAAGGATTCGAGTGTGTAGGGTGTGTGATGGAGTCTGCGTGCCCACCTGGGCAGTACAGTACAGGTTGGTTTAATACATGGACACAGCCGTGACAAAGGCTGTGGTGTTCTTCTAGCATCTGTAGTGTGGAAGTGGAGTACAATCCTCCGTACGGAGGGTCCACAATAGGATTCTGCGCGCACTCCTCACCATCTGCGGACTTGAATCTGGTGAAAGATTGTGAGTGTGAAAGCGGATGCGATTGGGAGTTGTCTCGCTAATCCAGACCCCATACATACACGATTCATTGACATGCCCGCTACTGAGTTTATCGCAGCTGGCCGAGGCGACTGAGCTAAAGTCCGAGTCGCGCTCTCACACCGTGATTTCTCGGCGTCATGCTGGGCAAGGGGTCTTTATCATGCGTGCAATCTTGTCAAACGTTGTAGAAAACGACAGCATTGCCCCGGAATCCAGTACTGAATGCTCCGTGAAGTGGCGGCGCTCATGGGATATTAGCACTCGCGCGCCAAAACAGAGCAGGTGAGTATTTCAGAGTATGTATGCTGCAGAACACGGAGTGACGCTCAGCTGAACTTTGAATCTAGAAACTCGACTTGCAGAACGGCCAAACGACGTGTCCGTGTAACGCAAGTACCCGTGGAGGTGCCCATACTGTATCGAAGCCTGCAGGTGAAGATCTTGGGCCTGAGCTCTCATCAACCATTGAGACATATCGAACATGTTTCAGCGTCTGAAATGGCTGGTCTCTTATCCGTCCCAAACGAGGTTCTCCTCCATATCGCCAAAATTGGCTTCACTGTCGATCGGTCCTCGCATGACCCATCCCGGAACGATGACAGACCAAGGCGCCTTGGGTCGCGTATCGCCGAGTCTCCGCCTGATCTCTTTCATCTGATGCTCGTCTGCCGCAAATTTTTCGACATGTTCCAGCCGATGTTATACAGCTACGACAAGAATTACGAGGGCTCTTATGCGGTTACTTGGGCAGCAGAGCATGGAGTCATCGGGACCCTGAACACCGCTCTGGGTCATGGGCTGAGAATTCGAAAGGCAGCCGTGACGCCCACAGCATTCTGCAGCAGTCCCCCTACGTCAGTTGGTTCGTAGCCCACTGCAGCGCGCCGTGGCTTCCGGTCAAAACGAAGCCGTTACCTGGTTCCTCGACCACGGAATCAATATCAAGTGGGCTATTGCATTCGATTATCAATGCAGCCAGTGCAAGGGACCAGTAAGAGAACAGCATATCAGCTTGCTGCACGTCGCTCTGTGCTGCAGAAACACCTCGACGGCTCTGCTGCTCATTTCTCGAGGCGCTTCACTCAAATACCGGAGCCTATTACCATTCGAAGCTTCCAGAGACCCTGTGGAGGGGTGTGCATTGCTTGAAGCAGCGTACTATGGCTTGGGCGATGTGGTTGCGTTTCTGGTACAAGAGAAGGGCCTGAACCTCGCTGAGGTTGCTTCCGGAAGCTATGGCGCACTTGCACTTGCGGCCATGGGTCCGGAAGACAGCGTTGCCTGTGTCCAACAGATACTCGACATCGATGCGAGTCTCATCAATGGCCGCGGACAAGGTTGGCGTCGGACTCCACTGCGCCTTGCAATCAAGCATCGCAACTTCTCGATTGCGATCCACCTTCTTAACGCTGGTGCCGCCTTCCTTGCGGACCATCCCCTGTTTGAGAATCCAGATGGAGACTTCTTTGGACCGATCGGGTATCCGAACCCAATCTCCGATTGCTTTCTAGGCCGAGGCTGTCCCAAAGAAAGAGAAGCATCAAGACTTGCTTTTCTCCGCAGACTTTTGGAGCTTGGAGCCAATCCCAATGAGCCGTATTTCCTTGATCCAAGCTCTGACGACGGTTATCCTTCGCCCAAAGAAGTGCTCGGTCTTGTCATACAGCACGGCGGCGGGGTTGTGGAAATCGAGACTCTGCTCCAAGCAGGTGCGGCACCTGATATCGGGTCCATCAATTGTGCTTACCTGGATAGCGACGTACTCCGTCTCATCATGAGATACAGGGCACGTATCGACCGTGCGGCTTTGAGAAGCATCTTGTATCCATATGAAATGTTTGCACCAGACGGTTCAAGAGACACAGATGAAGTTGGAGACGAAAGTCTCGCCATTAAACTGGACAAGGTTCTGGGCTACGCCACCAGTGAGAATGTCAGCGATGAATTCCTTATCGAGATGGCTGAGGAAAATCTGAATGCCAAACGCTACGAGCTGTTCTTGGTGACAATCCGCCACACGTCTTGGGCTCCCCCACGTGCTATTTTGTACTCTCATATCCGGAACATCCTGGTACCTGGCCAAGTGTACCTCCACAACTACTTGGCGCCTGCGACGGGCGAGGATGATGATCTCTACGACGACGCGCGCATGGAAGGTGTGCGTCAGCGGGCACTTGAGCGACTTTTGGCCTCCTTTACACACACACGGGACTCTTGTCTCCTCCTTTTCGCTGCTATGAAAACCAGAAATCTTCACGCTACTACTCTCTTCCTCGACCGCGGAGTGACGAGAGAACCGGTGAACAGCGAGTATCTACCAGGTCTTCTGGTAGAAGCTGCACATTGGGGAAGGAATTTCGTGATCAAGCGTGTTTGGGACTCACTTGCTTTGGTTCAGAAGCATCCGAATTTTGTGGATTTGTGCCTACGTGAGGCTGTCCTCTTCGGAAGCTATGAGGCCTCTCTTTTCTTTGTGCAACGGGGTGCCGACCCGTTCCGCAAGATGGAGGCTCATGAATGGGATTGGCTGATTGGTACCCAAAGGGTGTTTCAAAAGGTCACACACAACTTGCGGGACCGACTCGATTCTCAGGAAGTAATGAGCAATAGCTGGCTTGGTATTGCTTCTCAGACGGCTTGTGGCCCGTCGATGGAAGACCCGCTGCCACATATGGCCAAAAAGGATCATCTCTCTCATTTGGCACTCTCTTCCGGTGATTGGGTGTTCTACAACGACATGATCTCTTGGTCTTCTCCACTTCAGCTGGCTGTATTATGTGGCTGGGCCCACATTCTTCCTGCTTTCTTGAGCGTACGGAAACTTCCGGACACTGCCCGATCTCAGGATTATCACGTGCCCTGCATGTTGACGCACGCCGAGGAGATTCAAGATGTGCTGCTGCAGTACGGAATGACTGTCTCTAACAAGGCATGTGTGACATGAGGGTTGACTATGACGGAATTGGCACATCAAACTGTCGGGAATACTACCACTCTCATGATGCAGTACGCAGAGAGACGAATGGAACTGGAGCAAAATTCAGCCGCAGTTGGGTGTATATGAGGACGATGAGAGATACGATACTGGGCAGTGTCCTCATTGTGTCTCGAACAACACAAGGACATGGCGGCGCTGAGCTTTAGATCGGCGCAGAATCCTAATTCCAGATCACTCAAGGATCAGCAACCGTTTAATTCCATCTCGTATGGGACAATGCTAGCAAAGCTACTCACACGCGAGACTTCAACTCGACACCTGGACGAAAGAATGACAAGCAAGCACTCCGAGTTTGACGACATGCCTTTCTGAATGTGAACGATGGTCTCCAGTTACATAAACCTACCTAATATGGCAATTTGATGAACTAGAGCTGTACAGGGCCAAAGTCAAGTGCTCACAAATCACGCTATATTTGTGGGAGTGGGCAGGTAGGGACATCGCCTAAGGTTTTACTGCGCAAGAAGACATGTCGTTGGAGTGTAGCCAATCACAGGGCTTTTGCTGACGAAGAAATGTAACCCTAACCCTCGAAACTAACCTCGATCCACACTTGATAGCATTCATTGGTCTGCCAAGTCACAAATACTTCGTCGACCTCTAATCCAGACACTCTCTTCTGCGAAACCGTATCTGAGATTCCTTTCACATTATCACTAGATTGAACCCGTCCAATATTGCACCAATCGTCCAGCCGCCTTCAGCGATCAGCACAAAGCCTCCGGAGCCCTTCCTCTGGTCGAGCTGGAAGGGTGGGAGGTGGACGGTCGAATTTCGCCCACGAAGTTTCTCCAGGAAAACAGCAGCTTATTTGCAATTCACGGCTTGCCTGCTGACTCACTCGAGGATATCCAGGCCTCTGTTCCTAGCCTAGTCCACTTCCGCAACAGGCGCGATGGCCTGGCCTGCAACATTTGTCCTGCCTCAGGAGCTGGTCGAGTCTCAGATTTCCATGGTCGAGCTACTCATGGCTATGTACCCTGCGCCGATATCCATGGAGGACGACGTTGATATTTCGCTGGAATCGGCGCTTGAAAGAGCAAGAGAGTGGTGTGAGACTTCAGATCAGGGTCTTGACCGGCTTCCTGTTAGCTTCGATCTGACACTAACGGTCCCCCTCGACTACGGCCCAAGTGACGATTGCCAGTCAATACAGATGAGCGTATCAGTTGCCCTCCGATCACCAGAAAAAGACCCTACTGAGCCACCGCCAATCACATACGCAGTACGTCAACCACACTGGATGTCACGGGCTGAGGTGTCGAAACTTGGGAGCGAATTACCTGTGGGCGATGTAATTTCGGCGTTCGACTTTGTGAAGGAGAATGCCCACAAATTCTTTTCAAAGGATAAAACAGTCTCACACATACCTGCCAACTCCTATGCAACGGACAGCGGGCCTCTGCTCAGGGTCTGGTTCTACTTCCCCTCCCTTTCCACCCGGGAGAAACGCAAAGATCTCGTCACCTATGCGTCCAGATATAACTTGACAGGCTTCGTTCTTGCCGGCAAGCCTGGAGTGTTGTGTCTGGAAGGTACCTCAAAGAGTGTTGACGACTATATGAACGCCATCAAGAATGAAAGCTGGGGTGATATCCCCAGCCACCAGAAGAAAGTGAGCGAACGGTTCCGGGAAGAGTGTGGCGAGGCTGGCAGGAAGTTTGAGGGTATGCGCGAGATCACAGATGACCTGGGCGAGAGGCGAGGCACGCGGAAAAACAGAGGTGACATGGCAGCTCTAGAAGCATTCCTCACAGAGCAGGGAGTCGGCGCCTCTTTCTCCAAAGTCATCATGGGAGCCTGAGCACGGCAAGCCTAGAAGTCACAAGCGACATGGCAGCAGATGATCTGTGGGTTTCAGTCACTAAAGTAGTTATTCACCTCAAACGACAATCTGCACTATCCTTTCCACCAATTCCTACGCTCACTGCATCTGCCAGTATTCATCCCGCGTCCGCCTCACTGTCAAGTCAACCACCAAGAAGAGAAACGTGGAAACTTCGCCACCAGCAAATGAGAGTGATGTTATCGAGAGAGACAGGACGGCTCAGTGTTGAAGGAATGTACCAACACGAACACGGTGAGCAGTCAAAATGGGAAAATAAACTTGGGTGATGTCCCAAAATGGATCACCGGTGAGCCAACAAGTCCCATCGCCGAGGCCTCCACCCCATCGCAAAAGCCAACGTCGCTTAGGAGAAGGTGACAGAGCGGGCAGTGGCGCAGCCGTTGGTGTCGATGATGGACCACAGGCCACAGTTGGCCTGAGGAATGAGGCCAACCGAGCAGCCAGGCAGGATGCCGGTCAGGGTCACAGCACGACCGAAGTTGGCAGCAGAGTTCTGGACGGTGCCAGCGAAGGGGGTGGTCTGGCCGTTGACGATAGCGAAACTGATCCAGCTTGTTAGCACCGTCATCATCTCAAAAGAGAGGATACCAGGCTCCCATCAAAAGACTTACCCCTGGAGGCTGCAGGTTCCACCCTGGCGAGCCTCGATCTCACGCTTGGCCTCGGCGGTCTCCTCGAGGTTGACCACGACAGTGGCGACCTGAGCCAGGTATTCGGTGGAGACGGCGCCCATCTCGGCCTCAATGGTAGCGACGGTGGGGTAGGTGCGGGCCTGGAGCGCGGACGGGGCGGCGCTGACGAGGCCGGCCGCCAGGGCGAAGAGGCTGATGATGCTGGAGGAGTGCATGGTGGATGATTGCAAGAGCGAAAGTTCGCGAATTGGAAAGAGTGATTGGTCTTGGTTGAGCTGAAAGAGTGCTGAAGATCTTGCTTTGGCTGATGATGGGAGAGAATACAAACAGTGAGGAAGGAGGCTGCCTGCCTTTATATAATTTTTGCTGTCCCCATGAGAGCCTCTCTTCGTCCCAGGAGAGATCATCTCCGACAGGACACCCGCGAGATCCGAGCACATCGATATCCGATCATCTCGATGGTGTTCTATGATGCTGTTTGGTCTGGTTCTCGCCTTTGACAGTGGCCTGTAAGGGATCCGGAATCTCGGCTTCCTGCTTCTTCCAGACATCGCGCTCAAACAGCACAAACCGCCTACTCTAAGTAGCATTATGTTGCTGCCAAGACGTAGGACGTGGGACTATTGACAGACGCGCTGCGCGTGCAACATTCACAGATTGCAGGATGTTGTAGCCTTGGGTTGCAGCTAACACTATCCACGGTGAACTATAAGACACAACCATTGGGAAACAAGGCTTTGACGTTGGCGCCGGCGCGTTGGCGTGGGACGGTTAGTTAAGTCTTCCTAGGGGCTTGTAGACTGGAGCGAATTGAGACCGAATGTGGTGTTGCCCGTATGGACAACCTTAGGAGTGTCTAGGTTTGAGTCACCCCGATTGTTGCACTCAGGAATGAATCCAATCCTTGCACCACGGACTACCACCTAATGTGTTTCCATCTTGCTCCCAGCCCATCTGGAATTTGTGAGGCCAGGCGACCGAGCACGGCTGAAGGTGTAGTCAACGCAAAAAGTACCAGCTGATGCTCAACGAAGGTAGGTACGCAGGTACGCATGGCCATCAAGAAAGCGACGGCAGTATCTACGGTGTATGGCCTGCTATTGAATGCAATACGTCTGAACTTGAATTGAGAGTCGACTTCGCGTCTATGCTTGTCTTTGAGTATCGCGTGGAATAATCATACCTTCCTAAAAGCGACATCTCGGCTATCAACAAGCGATGGTACGGCAGCATACGTATACCCTCTGCCGATTCCCTTGGAGGGTAGCGAACCTCCTACTATCTGTCTCGGCGTCTGTTTTAAGAGTTGTCAAAAGCCTAAAAAAGGGTTTTTGTATACCGCAAGTGTCTGAATCATTCTTTCGCATGCTGCTCAACTTTGGTGCGATTGGCTACCCAGGCAGGACGAATTCAATCGAGCATTGAATCTCTCTGACTGAACACCACAATCCTCCGAGCTCTGATCCATATCAAGCGGTCCTGAGGGTACCATTTCTGCAAGGCACCCGTGGACTCCGTCTTAACCGTCCATTTTGTATTGCTTACTTACTATGCAGCGCTCATGAACATAGCATTAGTACTGCATCATGAGCCCCTCTTCTGTCAGACAATCCCATGATTGTCTGCCCAGGTGGGAGTTCGATCCAGAATGTGCGTTCTAAACCGGGTTCCCCACCATGGACCTACTTGCTACAACAGTGGAGTCTACTCAGCGTAACTCTGATCAAGTTTGAGCTAAACTTAATCTCAGAAACCTTCCCGTTTTGGCCGCAAACCCGTCTGGCAGGGACAAATGCAACGCTGTACGTTCCTGCGCTCCTGAAGTTCCCGCGATGGACTAGGATGAGATATCTAACTTAAATCTGGGATGTAACACTCCTCACGCTGCGTATCGATCAGACTCCTTCGCGTCAGCCAATGCACGTTCTAATATCCTTACAGTGCCTCACTAGCGTAGCGTCTGGTCCACCTGACACCTAGCTTCGACCAGTCGCTACTGTATATGGTTTACTTACGGGTGGGCTGGGCGGAGTATTGCCATAAGGAGAGATCCATTGAGACAGGAGAGTTTCAACGCGAAAGTGAGCACCTGCAATGCTGCGTGAACATTGCCTGGACCCAATTCTTTAGGCTGATCGTCGCACATTGACGCAGATTGCAGTCCGCGGACAGCGAGTGTTAGGACGACCTCCATATGTCACTGTTGTAGTAGAGATGCTGTCAAACCGCTTAAGCTCTGGCCATGCTACGAAGCGGTGCAACTTGAGCAGGTCCTTTCTACGATTTTCTGCAGAGTAGTCGATCCAGAACTTATCAGTATCCCTAGAAGCAAATCTAGACTGTTTGCAGGTGATAGTAACCTTGAGAAAGCAGATATACAATATACCAATGCCAGTACCCCCACTTCTCAGTCCGGCAGCTTCAGATTGCGTGGAAGAACGCAACCTTTTGCAAAAGCCTTGAAGTGTGCGCATCATGAAATTTCAGGCCAGCCAGGATGAAATTGGAGAACTTGGGCAGCAGCGCCTGGTTATGAGCATGCGATACACTATATGTGTTCTACTCGAGATATGTTCATGACCATGAGCCTCGTTCTGCGTTCAGCAAAAGCCAAGACCTGTCACTTACGATATATATACAACATTCCCTTGCTTTTGTTCCGTAACCTGGGAGAAACAAGCTTTCCAATATCTTGCCTTGTTGCCGTACAATCAGACGAGTAGAGTGTTCATCTTATTCGCCCACCTCGGAATACAACTGTCGCGCTCGATCCTAGGCCCGTACTTGGGTAGCATTGCAGTGACTGGCACTGACTGGCAAACTTGTCCCGGACTGTCAATTCTTCCGTTTCTCCTCAAATCCGGAGGTTCCGGAGGGACTGCGACTTCTCAGAATTTTGGGTGTTATGTGGCAGTGGAAGCCGTCCAACCTCGGAACGTACCAGACGCGCTTGGACAGTGGAGATGCGGAGAAGTGAATCAATTTCGTTCGGAGCATCGAGATTCTTTGACGCGGCTCGCATTCCAGAATCCAGCCTTGTCTACAGGTCCGAAGGCAGACTTGAGCATCGGCAATGAGTCTGGAAGGTACTTTCACCTAGATCAGTGCGAATGAACTTGGAACCCATATTCCATGATTTCGTATCTATCTGGGTGCGGTACAGCCTCGATGTAGGTGCCTTGCCTCGTGAGGAGTGACTGGGCGGCTGAAGAAGCAATGGACAGCTGGCAATGGAGTTGAAGTGTCTGTGACATCCATGGATGTGATCCTGACGCAGCGCGCATTCGATCCATCACTTCATGGCTGTGTCTTCCCGATCTCTAACTGAATGGCGGTGCCTTCGTGCCGACTCACATCCACGCATGAGGCATACCTGCTCAGCTATCTGCCACTTTCGCCATCAACCTAGACACATTTACGTTCTAGTCACTTGTGATTAAGCCTTAAAATACTGGCATTACTTGCATCCCTCTAGCATGATCTGGATGGGACTGCAAATGCAAAGACCAGACTTCTCAACCCAAGATACTGGTAGCACGCGGTACAAAGGTGTGTACAGTGCAATCCAAATTCCCACAGGACTCTCGCCGTTGCATAGTATCATATAATGTAAAGCTTCTAAGTGTCGAGCTAAGCGTAGTGTATTGCACTAACCAAATTACCCGATTAGGATCTATCCCGGGGCCCGGGGCCGGAGCTTGGAGCCGGGGCCGACGACCTTGAAGCCGAAATATTCGGGGGCAAGCCGTTGGGGAAGATCAATGTTGAGCTGTGAAGGAATCCAAGAATAGCACCGTGCTGATAAAATTCGTCTGCATCGTCGCATCGAAGTGGATGCCCAGATGCTGGTGTGGAGCTGCGTACAACTCATTCACTGATCTCCACGTTCTCCTCACCTGGGCATCTACTTAGTACTCACTGAGTAACCGAGGTTCCAGCAGCCCCTTTGATAAAGACATTTTGAAACCTCCCTTTCACGCTCTCTCATACCATCGCACGTAACATACAGGCCTCCCTAACCACTTGCGAAGATGGCGGAATTCCAGATCGACAAAAGCGACCTAGTGAGTCTGGCCGACAAGGTCGTTGTAATCACAGGCAAGTATACAACCCCAACACATGAAAACTTCACCTACTGACCCCCATCACCAGGCGGATCTTCAGGTATCGGCCTCGAAACAACCACCCTCCTCCTCTCCCTCGGCGCCTCCGTCGTCATCGGCGACCTCAACCCGCCCCCCGCGGCCCTCCTCGCCCAGCACCCCGCGCCGCGCCTCGCCTACCACCAGACCGACGTGTCCTCCTGGGCCTCTCTCCGGGAGCTCTTCGCCGTCGCCGCCGCGGCCCACCCGCGGGGCATCGACCACGTCTTCGCGGGCGCGGGCATGGCCGGGTCCAAGGCGGACTACCTCACGTCGGCGCTCGACCCGGCGACCGGCGAGCTGCTCGAGCCGTCCGCCGTGACGCTCGACGTCAACCTGCGCGGCGTGATCAACACGACGTACCTGGCCATGCACTACATGCGCGAGCAGCAGGCGTCGGGCGGCGGGTCCTCCGTGGTGCTGGCGGCGAGCATGTCCGGGTGGGTGCGCTTCCGCAACGTGGACTACAGCACGGCGAAGCACGGCGTGCTGGGGTTCATGCGGGGGCTTGTGGGCCCGCTAGCGGAGGCGGCGGCGGAGGAGCAGGGGAAGGGGAAGCGGATCCGGATCAACGCTGTTTCGCCGTCGTGGACGCGGACGGGGCTTTTCTCGGATGCCGTGTTTGAGGAGGCCGGGTTTGGGGATGCGTTGCAGGATGCGGAGGCGGTGGCGCGGAGCGTGGCGGTGCTGATGGCGGATGATGCGAGGCATGGGCAGAATGTGTACTCGCGGCAGGGCAGGTTCTGGGAGGTGGATGAGGCGTTGCTTTTGAAGGCGGCGAAGGAGGTTTTGGGGGGTGTTGATGAGGATATGGTGAGTTTCTTCGATTGAGAGGTTTTCTTCGGACTTGTGCAAGGATAGCTCAGTGCTCGAGCTGCGAAACGTTCATTTATCTTTTTGCTAACAGGAATCGCAAACAGGTCCTCGCGAAGTTCGCAAAGTTAGCACAAGCGAAAGCCAAGGAAGAAGCAGAGAAGAAGACAGCAGAATAAGCGCAGGCGAGCGAAACAAAGCCGGTATAGGCAGACTAGTGCCTATGACTGACGCAAGAAGAAGATTGGACTCTGCCAAGTATACTGGGTTAAATGTGCAGGACACAGGGCACAGCGCTGTGATCTCATGGACAAGAATGTGGAGTTCGAAAACTTCGTCTGAGAGACACGGAGTAGGTAGCAGCCACTTGACCATAGCCAGGCGGTCTAGGCTGAGTCTTCGCTGTAAAGCTGCACGGTCACTGGGCCGTTGCATTCAAAGGGTACATACATATTGAGTGTGTAAGTTGATTCTAAAGTTCTTTGTGCAGGCGAAGCACTCCGCAATGCTCTCACGGCGGGCGTGGCCTATGGCGATCGATCATATCGTCGCGTTACGCAAGGCCCGTTTCTCCGGTGGACTCTTGCCATTGCGATACTGCCATAGTCGGCTCAGATCCTTCACCTTGACCTTGTCGGGCGCCAGCCCCAGATCCCCCCTCACTGTCCTCGCAGCAACAACAGGCGACTCGCCATTGTACATCTCGATACGTCCCTTCCCGTCGCCTTCACTCAGATTTTCCTCGCCCTCAAAGCAGTCCAGCCAACTCGCAATAACGCCTTCTCGTTCCGAAGCTTCCTCCGCGCCCTTTTTGGCGTCATTGCCGCAGACCGTCACGTAGCTATCCATGAACGCGTTCCCGGTCTCCTTGGCGCCGATGAATTGACCGGTGACAGAGTCGCGCTCCAGCGGGAACATGCCGTCGAGGTAGTGCTGCACGAGCTGGTGGCCTCCGCGACCATCCGGGCTCTGGTAGTTGAAGAGGCGGCCTAGGAAGCGCGGGATAGTGTGTGAGGCGGTTGGTGTGGTGGCGAAGTGCAGAACCCCCCAGAGGGCGACAAAATCGGTCGTGAAAGCGTAATGCTCTATGTGGTGAATGGCGCGGGATGACTGCGATGTGAGGTGAGTTTTGGTGGGCGTCTCGCTCACGAGTGCGGGCTCCTGGAGCACGCCGCTGTTGTTGATGGTGTTTATGGGAGGTGGAGACATCGGAGTGGGCGGACGGCGATCGAGGTTTCGAACGGTTTCATGGTGTCCACCATCTGCATGACCGTTGCCATTGACCATCACTAGGCCCTCAGATGTCTCTTCATTCATCCCTACTGCACCCGCAGCTCCCTTTGTGGCCATCAGTGGCCTCCCCTCGACCTTAGCCTGACTGCCCACTGTTCTAAATGGGTTGTTGAAGTGATTGGCCGCGTTGCCGAAAGTGTACACCTCGAGCTTCGCAAGCAAGTTCTGTGGCAACTCCTGCAGCAACCAATCCAGCACCAGCCCTCCCTCGATTCCGCCCTGTGAGTGCAAGATGAATACCACCTTGCTGTATCGTGGGTCGTACAGCTTCTCCTTCATTATGCGGTAGCACACACGCACATCGTTGGTGGCGTACGTGAAATTGCGCTGGATGAGACATTCCACCACGTCGAAGATGATGCCCGAGGTTCTGTTGTGAATGCCCACAATAGGGCGGCCGAAGGTAAGTGCCAGACGATTCAGGTTGGATTTCATCCAGTGCGAACCGACAGCGACCCCGTTGAGAAAGACCCATTGCTCATGGGCGAAGCGAGGTTGGTCTGGTTTTGCGTATTGTGGGTCGGAGTAGAAGAGGATATCCTCCCCGTTCAGGAGAGCGCAAAGGGCTTTGTTCAGGATCATGAAGGCCCCAATGCCGAGGATAGTCACCCATAGTGGCAGGAAGATGGCGACTGGGAGGAGGAGAAGAATGAAGGCCAGCTGAAGGACGACAAGAATTGCGTGGATGAAGACGCAAAAGATATTGCCCCAGGTCGGTGACAGCTCGGACAACGGACCTGAGTCGGCAGGTCTGTACGGGAAGATGATATATGGTAATGCCCATATGTAGTAGAAGAAGTAGTAAACGTCCCACGCGAGAAGCTTCCAAGGGCTGTCCGTATAACTGTAGTTGATGACGGTCTGGTCGCCTACTTGGCTGCCGAAGAAGTCGACCTTCTTAGGAGAGACTGGCTCAGCGGCTAAAATGTCCCGACGACCAAGAAGCAGTCCGGTAGGCGTGCTTCTGGAGGGCGAAGCAGACATGCTGAATGACAATGGAGAAACAAACGACAAACGGAGCACCAAACGCGGAAAGAGAAAGGAGAAGATGAAGATGAAGACGAAAAAGAAAAGAAGACAGAGAGAAGTGGCCCAATTTGGTTTCAAAAAGTGCCCGAACCAGGAGGTCATATGCCCTCTGCTCACAAGACCGTGAGTACCAGGCAGCACACAGACAGTCTTAGAAAGGGATAAAAGAAGTAGTAAAGTATGCACACCACCTTTTGAGGCTCAGCCCGAGTTCGACGCAGAATACTACCCACACAACAAACAAAACAGTAGATCGGAAGCACCGTATTATAGAAGGCTGCGGTGATCCTTTGCTGACGCTGGCAGTGCCAACAACTTCGTTCTTCTCATCTGCAAGTTGGACTTGGCGGTGACTCGCAGCGAGCAAGCGGGTCTTGATGATGTCGTACCCCGTTTTAAAATTGCCCAGCATTTGTTATTCTGCAGGGCTGAGAGAAAGCGCTCAAGCGCTGCAACGCGTTAGGCACCCGGAACAGCGCCCGCGGGAGTTGCAGTTCGTGACTTCCCCACCAGAACCCGGATCCGATCTGCAAACACTTCCGCATTAGCGCTCACGCGTAATGGTTCAACGGCCTCAACTGCGCTCGCTCCCAATGCGGGCAAACTGCCAAGAGTAGAAGTCAAGTCAGCAGATTTTGAAAGGTGAGCTGAAGCTGAGAAGAGTGAGACCTCAGCCACTTTGTTGAAACTTGAGCAATCAAGTGGGCTGACACGCTGAAGATTGTTGTGTCACAGGAGGGGCTTGGCTTTGGGTTTGCTGTTAACTATCTCAAAACAAAATAATGCCTGGACTGGATTCGGCCATGACATTAGTCGAGATGATGGCTTTGAAAGTGAGGCCTTTCATCTAAGGCCATCCGATCTCTGCCGTGTAGAGTGGCGGCCTCTTAAGCCACATATTTTGTATGACTGCCTGTGATGAGCACCTTCTTCCCACCCTTCCCATCACCGCCCTTCTTCCGGATCTCCACGCTCGCGAACGCCAAGTTCCTCCCCAGCTTGTTTAGCCAGCACTCGACCTCGACGGTGTCGCCGACTCTGGCGCTGCTCACATAGCTGACGTGAATATCCGTCGAGACGCCGGTCTTCTCGCCGCGAGACTTGGCCACAATGGCCATTCCGGCGATGAAGTCGATGATGGCTGCGGATGTGGTGCCGTGGATGCCACCCAGGGAGTTTACGTGGGTTGGCTCGAGAAGCAGCTCGCCGGTCACGCGACCGTCGGCGGCGGCGGAGGTGATGGTGATGGTTGGGATGAGCAGGGCGTAAGGCTGGCTTGCGGTGATTTTGTGCGTCCAGACTCGTGAGACGTGTGAGAGGACGGATGCATCATCGTCTGTAGGGGGTACACTCGGGGTGGGTTCTGCCATTGTGAAGGGCTGCTTGAGTGATCGTAAAGCTTGGTGGTGCAACGGGTAGAAGAGTCACTTTTCTTCCTTCGCATAAATCTATAAAGACCTGAGTCATCAGCTCTACACTATTTTCAGGGTCCTTTCGGCTACCGACAACTTGACGACGGCACCTTTTTGGTGTCACTCCAGAACTTGCAAGGGTGAAGCTTTCGAGTTTTCAGGGATTGAGGCCAGGATCAGATCGGCGGGAATTGGCCGATTAGCGGGCCATCAGGCATGCATGACCCCTCCACAAGCTCGGTAGGCCCCTGTGCTGTGGTACCTAGGTAGGTACCCCGCCAACCTTATCACCATCATCATTGCTTCCTTCCACTCCCTCGTAAACACACCATTACAGTTCACAGGTCTGAGCTGCATCTTCTTCTTCTTCGTGTTCTTCTTATTGGTCTACCATCCAAAGTAATCGTTTGTATCAGGATCTGCTCACTTCGCGAAATAGATCGCCTCGAAACACAACCATGGCCACCCCCGCCCACTGTCTCTACTGCTTCGAGTCCCTGGCGGCTAACCTCGAGCACCGCGACTCGCTGTCCCTTCCCGACGTGCAGACCTCCTACACCGCCTACCTCGCTCAAAAAGAGCCCTCCAAAGCCTCCCTCCCTTCCGACAAAGTCACCGACCCCGACGCGCAATACCCGCTCTTCGTCACCTGGGACCAGCAACAGCCGGGCCAGCACTCGCCCCCAACCTACCACCTCCGCGGCTGCATCGGCACCTTCTCGGGCGACGCGCCGCTCGCCACCTGCCTCGCCGAGTACGCCGCGATCGCGGCCCTGCAGGACCACCGCTTCGCCCCCGTCGCGCGGGCCGAGCTGCCCAGCCTGCGCTGCGCCGTCACGCTGCTCACCAACTTCGAGGACTGCGCCGACATGGACGACTGGGTCGTCGGCGAGCACGGCATCAAGATCCGGTTCCGCGTCGGCGGCGCCGCGTACTCGGGCACCTACCTGCCGAGCGTCGCGCCCGAGCAGGGCTGGGACAAGAACGACACGCTGTACAGCTTGATGCGCAAGGCGGGCTGGCAGGGCTCGCGGAGCAAGTGGAGGGAGGTCGCCGAGACGGCGGGCATGCAGGTGGTGCGGTACCGCGGCGACAAGGAGGAGGTGGACTACGCCGAGTACAAGGAGTGGAGGGACTGGGTCAGTAAGAATTGGAAGCAAGAGAGCTGAGAAAAGCTGTTCTTGCTCTTTCAGAGTGACGATTTCTGTGTTTTCCCTGGTGTTCATGGCGTATTGAGGTAGGGCAGGGCATGCGATATTCGACGGCTTTGGAGGCGTTCCAGCAAGTTTTCCTATGTTCCAAACTGTTTCTCTCGTAGGCAAGGTGCACGTTGAACATCACTGACGAAAGCAAGAAACAGTTCGTGTCCTCAAATACATGTCGCTGATCATAAGGCCCGAAGTTACCACTCGTATCGAATCCTCTGAGTTGCTCCTTAATTGTGTTCAAACTTGCCCTCATCTGTACTGAGCAGACACGCAAGCACTGAAAAATGACTGCTTACGCACCTAGGACTTGGGACATTATTTCGTACATGCGCCATGATAGACATTCCTCGGAGTTTCTCTGGCATGTCTCCGTCGTCTCAGTCCTGCCTAACCGCGCGAGACCCTTCGTCCTCGTCTGCGAACAGAGCGCTGCTAATAGGAACTCTGGCCTATGGTAGCAGCCAACAATAGGTCCGGACGCCCTATCGTATGGACTTCTGTGTACGCACACCCCTGCACCTGCGCCGCTCCAGGCAGCCAACAGTGGAGAGCAGTGCGGGTTAAAGACCAGATACTCACCAGGATATATATCTCTCCTGCCCGTTCCCAGTGCACCACCACGGCTGGCCATCGTATACAGCCTCACATAACATTTCAAGATAACTCCGATGCCAAGCGAGAACGCCGTCAACTCAGCGAAGGCTGTTTACGACGCTACGTTGAAAGTTGCTCCGGCTCTAGTCGAGAGGTTTGAGACGTTGTATGACGCCTGGAAGACGACGTGGTTCGCCCATGACAAGGAGTTGTCGTTAGATTAACCCTCCTCGGCTCTCTTAATTTTCTCATTGTGTCCTGTCTCTCCTTCCTGGATACTCTAGAGCTAATGATCCAATGTTAATGCCAGCACCCGCGCCAACGGCCCTGAGTTTGACAGCCTCGTCTCGCTTGGTCCCAAGATCCTGCCCTTGGTCGTGTACAAGTTGACGACCGCATCCGACTTCTTCGCTGTTGTGCTGTACAATGAAGTTGAAGGCGACAAGACATACAAAGTAGACCTGAAGGACAAAGACGGCAACGAAAACACAGACGACGAACACGCCCAACTCCAAGCCGCAGCCAGCCTCCTCCTGGAGAAGAACTTTCCGCGAATCGAGGCCGTTGACCAGAACATCGACCTCTGGGAGCAGTACATCACCACCGATCCAGTCTGCTTCAATAATCACAGCGGCGCCCGCTTCGATGGCGATGGCTATTGGAACCTCGTCGGCATGGGCCCCAGCATCGTCACGCCGGTGATGCTAAGATACTACGACGACCCGAGCGGCTGGTGGTACGACTCGCTGCATGAGCTAGTGCACGGTCACAGGGGCTATGCGCCGGTGATTTTTAAGGGTGTGAACTTTGCGAGATGGAAGATGTGGTTCGAGGGAAGCAGGTGATTGATGTTCCTGGCCCAAAGGGAAGGGGTACGAGCTATAGCGGGCGATGCTGGTATCAGGCTCGATTCAAGGTGGATATCTAGGTATGAACTTCGGTGATTCTAGCCTTATGATTCAGATTTGTTGCTATGACAGTCTAATAAGTACCTACCTAGGTAAGTACTTATACCCACGTGCGCTCCTCGAAATGAATTGCTAATAATCCTCAGCCTTTCTGGGAGGATTATTGAGGATTGCACCTGAGACAGTGAACATGCCACCAATTTTCTCAAGCATATATTCCTGATAGTCCAGCACTGCTCCCTTGCCAGTCCATCTCGTATGCATCTTAGTATTGACCCACTTTGATGACGGGCCAGTCAATATAGTGTCCCCTTCAAATAGATGGTCGTAAGCCTCTGGGAACGCAGGTGTAGCGTAAAACGTCTTTGCTTCGGTGTTTGTGGCATTCGCTTTGACCGCTGCGGCCTCCCGTTCTTCCAAAGCTATGATGAAGTCGACGGCGGTATCGAGCGTGGTCTGGATCGCTTTCTTAGGCCCATGTTGCAATACTGCCTGTATTTTATGGTCCTCGATGCCATCGAACGTAACTGGCACGCTGAGCTCCGGGTCATTCTCGCCTGTCAGAAACAGACAGACAGGTGTTTTTCCAACATTGAGAGAGGAGGAGGAGTCGACCTTCGTATCCATCTTTCCACAGCTCTCAAGTACATTTTCCATGCAGAGTACGACTCCGACCGACCTGAAAAGAGGTGATCGCGAGTAGTGGCGGGCGAGTCGCTGCGGTGTCAAGACCCGATGCTGAAATTGCCAAGAATAGACTCCTAAATTCGGCTCGCGGCGATCATGCCTAAAGGTGTGGGTTCGAACCCACTCGGACAGTGGACTGAAGAGATTCTTCGCGGCGGACTTCTCGATCCACTTGGTCATATGGTGCTTGCCCCTGTCGATGTAATGAGAGAGTGCTTCCGTGGTTAAGCACAACGCGGCAATGGCTTCTGCAGAGGGCCTTCCAACGTTGTCAGAGCACAAATCCATCGGGACGATCATTTTGAGGGGAAATTGGTTGAACTCGACGTCGCTCTTGCTATAGTCAAGGATTAGCATGTTACCTAGTAAGAACTTCCAAGGTTCTGTTTGGGGGAATGTGCGAAATTGGGCCTTGAGCCCTGGGAAATGGATTCAGTGACCAGACTTTAAAAGCTCTACTTACTATGGACGAAACCATTTGGCGTCAAAGTAGCCGCACAGAGACCGTTTTGTATTGTCTCCCACTCCGTTGCAACGAACATGACCAGGAGCCTTCGGAGTTGGGAGTAGGTAGAAAGGGACAGACTTGTTGGCGAGCTCAAAGAAGTCATCCCACCACTTCTGATGCTCCTTGTTCGCAACCCGCGGTCCACGTTGCTTCATATCTGTAGTCGGGCCCTGCGCTTGCTTTCGTTTGCCCGGCTTCGAGTTCCAGCAGAGGGTATGGTTGTCAAAGCCGTTCTGGATCACCATGCGATGAAGTGCTTCTCGCCACCTACGCAGATGGTGCAGGAGGTCTTCTTTAGACAGTTCGTTGTTTTCGAGCTTGCGCTTACCCTCTTTTTCTGCTGCGAGCATGGAATTGTACTTTCCATCTACGCTGCCCGAATTAGCATCGATTGATAGGCTTTCCTGGATCCGCGCCTGGTAGTGATCACAAGACTGATCGCTCTCCATTTAAGATGTTGGTCGATGAGATGTCAAGGTTGGTTGAGGATGAAGTTGAGGAACAGAGGTTGAGGAACAGAGGTGGAGAATACAGATGACTGGACAAGTCCGCGAGGGTAGGCTTGGTGTACCACGGTTGATGAAGAGTGGGAACCCTCTAGCCTGCAATGATCGTTGCCGTTGAGATACCCATAAACAAACAAGTCCGTCGTACCTGCCGAACAAGAGTTTCTGTCGTGGTAGAAATAGGGTGGGTAGAATACGGACGTTGTGTGCAATACGGGCGGCTGGCGTCGCAAACCTTATTATTAGCTGAGCTCCGACGTGTCCAAACTACCTTAGGTACTTACCTTACTTAGTACTAAATAAGTAGCCCAGCGCGCACACTACTAATCAAGGCCGCTTCCCTGATATCGCCTGGCGTGCACCGCCAACTGTCTTCTGGGAGCACTCGCAGTTTGTCACGATGTGATTGGAAGCTCGAAACTCGTAGCTGTAGACCAGAATACATTTAGTCCTATCCAGATGCGATATTTCGACCCTTGCAAGCCACCTGCCAGACCCAGACGCCTGGCTACCTGAGCCCCCTTCCCCCTTTTCCCTGACAAAGAGACCCGGAAGTAGAAACGAGCACATCCAGTCCGTGCTGAGTGGTATATAGAGACGCGTAACAGACAACAACAGAGGAAAAGAAATACAAGAACAGAGACCGTGTAATCCCGCGTGGGCGGGAAATCCGAGACACACAAAAGCAGGTCGGCCGTGTCAAACACCACTACATCTTGAAGGCAAATCATCAACGCAGGCGGCACGTCCCGAGCCGTCCTGCGCTCCATGCTGGGCCTGGGAACCCTCACCAGCACCTCAACTTGCTCCAGAAGCCGCCTCCATCCCGCCCCGACTTGCGCCCTGATCTGCCGTCAGACTTCTCCCCGTCACCATCAGGCAACGGACTCAACGGCAGCGTGGCGCCCCTCGTAGCCGCACCATTCCGCACACCGCCCGCTCCTGCACTCCCGCTGACACTCTGCTCAGGCGGCGCGTCCCCCATCTCCGCCTGGCGCCGCGCCTCGACGACCCGCCGCACAATGAGCGCAAACGTCTCCTCGATATTGACCTCGAGCCTTGCACTCGTCTCCATAAACCCACAGCCGCGCCGCCGCGCCCAGTCCAGGCCCGTGGCGGCACTGACCTGCCGACTCTCGCTCAAATCGCATTTATTGCCCGCGACGAATTTCACCGGCGGCACCGTCTTGGCCGAGCCGCCACCGCCGCCAAACTCGCCCGCCGCGGCGCTCGACGCCGACAGCCCCGCCTTTCGTGCACGGCTGGCATTGTCCAGCCGCGTCTCGACCTCCATATCGATCAGATCGTTGAAGTAGCCGAGGGCATCGAGCGAGCCGGCGGAGGTGATGTCGTAGACCATGAGGAAGGCGTCGGCGCCCAGGTTGCTGCTGGCCCACATGCCGCGGTACTCCTCCTGGCCGGCGGTGTCGGTCAGGGCGAGGTGGTAGGTGGCGCCGTCGATGCGGCGCGTGACGCTGTAGCTGTCCTCGATGGTGGGGTCGTACTCGGAGGTCCAGGCAGAGCGCACGAGCCGCAGGGTGATGGACGACTTGCCGCAGCCGCCGTCGCCGCAGATGGTGATGGCGATGGGGATCGGGCTTGCGCTGGTGGCGGTGGTGGCGTTGGAGGCGCCGCGGGTGCGCGCACCGGTCGAGGTGCCCTCTGCGGAGGGGGGCATGTTCGTTGTGGTGGCGGTGGTTGTGCGGGGATTGTGTCTCGAGGGTATGCGGAGGTTGTTGGGGGCGTCTACGCCAGATGGGAGAGGCGGGATGTTGTTTGGCGACGAGGACGGAGATGCTGTCGGCTGTGGTGCGAAGATGATGGAGTGCTTGCGCGTCACAGAGAAGAACTCGTTGGGGGCTCGGGCCGCCAGGATGACGATTGCCGTCGGGAGTCAATTGGAATTGTTGTTAATGAGCGTGGTGGGAAGATGAGGCGCCAGGTAATATCTCTGTGTCGTCCAAATACTGCGTACCACAGTACGCGATTGGATCCTTATCGAAGACGAGACGAAGTGATGTCAGTATCCCCCCAGATTGTTTGGGTCGACCGGCAAATGCAACCTTGAGATGTGCGCCCAAGATAGCACAGGCTGATTAGGACGAACGTGCGCGTGTTTGTTTCAAAGGTCGGATCGTCAAGTGGCCGAGGCGTGGCAATGCGTTGGGGGAAGTAAGTAAGTACTCGGTACTAAGTCCTGACACTGACAGGATGAAAGAATCGGAACGACGAGACGCGAGGGGAAGGCGCAGGCGCAGGCGCAGACGCAGACGCAGCCCTCGGAGGGAGCGAGCGTTGGAAGGAAGGTAGGTGATGATGATCGGAGGCTACTTTCGCAGAAGCAAATTAAAGATGAAGATGACCAAATAGGGCTGGTACTGTAGCGTCCAAAGTGGATAAGTATAGTGTCAGTCAGTGCCTTGGTACTGTACGTACTGTAGTACTGTTGTTCCCGTACAATCCTGTGTGCTGCTACTTAACGGAGTATACTTCTGGAGCTCGTGCGTGTGGGGTCAATTTCGTGTTGCGTGCGCTGGGTTGAAGTTTCAAAATCCTGGGCCCGAAAACAAAGTTGCAAGAAAAAAGCTATCCCAACAAGTTGCTTCCAGAACAAATCTCGAAGAAATGGAAAGAAAAGAAGGGAAAAGGAGCAGGAAGAGAATAGCACTTCTTCCCTCAATGATCCATGTCAGACTGCAAGCCATGTTTAGCCTCCTTCCCCGAGATTGACCATGCAGCCTTACTGAGATGGGGTATGAGACAGGGGTATCCTTACTCTTGACATTCAACCGTATTCAGTAGACAAGCACTGTGCTCACTATACTACCTTACTGCAGTACAGAGTACTTAGTACTATATAAGAATAGAATATGCTCCGTACACCTGCTAGATCCGACCATGACAATCTTGCCACTGCTGTTAAGAATGATGCTATCTAACTTTGATGGCAGACCAGCTAGTTGAGACAGAACCCCTTCTCACCACCTGTACTTACATCTACTGCATAGTGCTCGCTTGTGAGGATGGGGCCGGGGAAATTATCACGCACAAGCATCTGAGATGAGGGCCGTATCAGGCTCGCCTACCATAGATCCGTGCACTAAGAATGCTTAGTTATATTTGACAGGTAAACATAGCGAATAGCTTCGCTTATTATGCACGTGAAGACATAAGCTATCTTAGTTTGTGTACTTGATGCAATGCATGCACATATTTGACAGCCGTTTCAGCATCGGCGCCGATCTGCTGCCGAAGTGCGAATATCCGTGCCGTACCCCTCCCGGTGCTTCGGGAATTGACCACACCATCGTCAAAGTGTCTCTCCACCTACAGCAACAACCTCACAATTCATAACAATATTAGGAATCTTCGCACAAGCACGGGAGCCCATCAAGAAATTCATAAAATACAACCTGCAATTTCCAATAAACCCGTTCATCCGTCACAGCCCGCTCACATCTCATCCAGCTCCAACGCCTAAAGCCTCACTAATCAACCAACCAAGCCCTCCCACCACCGCAACAATGATCACCGGCCTCCACCACATCAACCTCGTCGTGCCGCCCTCCACCCTCCCCGCCGCCACCGCCTTCTACGGCCACACCCTCGGCCTGACCCCGCGGCCCGTGCCCGCCCTGCAGCGCGACACCCTCGCCTGGTTCGACATCGGCGCCTCGGGCCAGCAGGTCCACGTCGCCTTCGGCCAGCCCGCCGACTTCGCCTACGCCTCGTCCAAGCACCCGTGCTTCCGCGTCGAGTCGCCCGAGGCCCTGGACGCCCTGCGCGAGAAGATCTGGGCGCACCACGAGCGCGGCGGCGAGGGCGCGCCCCAGGCGTGCGACCGCCCCGGAGAGGAGAGCAGCGGGTCCAAGGGGAAGGAGTACCCGCAGCGGTTTTTTGCGAGGGACTTTGCGGGGAATCGGTTGGAGTTTTCGTATGTGCCGTGAGAGGTGGTGGTTTGGGGGGATGCTTGAAGTCTCTGAACGAAGTGCATGGCCTGTGAATTCCTTGTTTCTGCGTACAGGCAGTCTGTGGGTTCCTCCAGCTTCCCAGCACAGCATTCTCTGACGTTTGAAATGATGAATCAACTAGATCTTGCGAAACAAATAGCTTATTAGTCCCCAGATATTCAGTTTATCCATGTTCACGAACGATGAACACTACTTAGGTATGCTTACTAACTTATGCAAAGAGTATCTTCCGCAGTCAACTCGGGTCTATGCCGGAAGCGCTATCTCTGATCAGCTCATCGTCACAAAGCAGAAGCTGAAAGACCCCGTTCAGAGGCAGATAAAAGAGTGCACTGGACTGTTGGGTATATATCGATAGTCATGGACAACGGCTTGCATCCACAGGAATTAGACGGCCTAGAACCAGTGGATAAATAATATTCCTTCTGCTGTGAAGATGCGCATGTATTCGACAGCAGTCTATATTTCTAGTGGTTGATGATGTCTAGGGCCGTGGCGGAGAATATACTGGAAGGTATCCTCACATCTAACCGTGTAATGTGTGGGACTTCAGGAGACAGAGACTCGGAGGAAAGTGGCCGAGTGAAGCACAAAGGCAGCCATATGACCGTATGAAAGAATCCTAGGTCGTATCGACGAGCCGGTCCGAGAAATATATAGTTATAGACTTGGTTTTGTTTGGGAGTCACCTGTCTGAATAGGTAGTGGCACGCAAAGCAACCATGATTCATTGGGCCCTCAACAGCGCCTTTCCAAAGATCAGAGAGGAAGTCTTTCCCACTGCTTGTTGTCATCTAAGTGATCCCCTTGGATAGTTGTCACATATTACGGTAGAATCATGTCTGGCGACTCTGGCCAGGGGCAATGCCACCACATAAGTACCTAGGTATAGTCATGCCTTCGGTTGCCAATCTTCCGGAGTCACTCGCCCTTGCTGAAGCACAACGGAGGGCCATGCAATTAGCAGATGGTTATCGTAGGTATTTCCTACTGTATGGCGAGGGAGCACATGTTTCCGTAGTCGAAGTGCACTAAAAATGTACTTCATATGAACGAAGAGCATGTCGTTTTGTCCGCCTCAGGGGGCCCGTGCAGATAACAAAATCCCCCTCGTGCGCGAATATTGATGCGCTCGCCCTAGCACTCCCCGATCGAGCGCACAACGCACAGAAAAGCTCATGTACAACACATCAGATGCACACATCAGAACGCTCAGCTTATTCTTGTTTCTGAATTTGATGAGCCTCTTCTTCGATTTTCATTTGAGGAATCTCACTGCATCTCGCGCTGACAGTCGCCGAGACGCCGTGCTTGAATCTCCGATACAGGAGCTCAATTTTCTCGTGCCAATGCTAACATTGGCGTCATGATATAAAATCAGCAGTGCCGATCTATTTCCGTGTCCACGCAAAACCACAGTGAACATCTACAGAATATAGACCATAAAGCTGGATCTGCTTGCCATTTGCCAAACATTTGCATCGATCCATCCGTAATGGAGGACGCCACCAAGGTAAACGGCGCCCATGAGCCTCCACTCAACCGCGCCGATGAAGCCTCAGAGGTGAGTCTCCCTTCCCCATCTTCTCACTCAACCTCCAGCTCAGAACCCTCCCTAATCCTCAATCCAGCTCATCGACGCCGTCAAAGCCCTCATAATCCCCTTCATCCGCGCAGCTGACACATCCGCCACGGACCGCGCAGCCGGCCACCCCTCCTCCACCACCACAACAACCAACGCCCTCATCGCCGCCCCCTCACCCCTCACACCACAAGCCCTCACCACCCTCCTCACCCCCCTCCTCCCCACCCAATCAGGCACTGGCACCCAAGGCCTCCTTACCACCATCGCCACCCTCCTCACCCACTCCGTCAACACCTGGGACCAAGGCTTCCTCGACAAGCTCTACGCCTCGCCCCACCCCGTCGGCTTGGCCGCCGAGCTCCTCCTCGCCGCCCTCAACACCAACGTCCACGTCTACTCCGTGTCCCCCGCGCTCACCGCCCTCGAGAAGCTCACGGCCGCCCGCCTCGCGGCCCGCTTCGGCTTCACCGGCCCGCACGCCGGCGGCGTGACGTGCGCGGGCGGCAGCGCGAGCAACCTGACGAGCCTGATCGTCGCGCGGGCCCACCTCTACCCGGAGACGAAGACGAAGGGAAACGGCGCGCGGCGGTTCGCGGTGTTCACCTCCGCGCACGGGCACTACAGCGTCGAGAAGGCCGCGACGATCGCGGGGCTCGGGTCCGCCGCGGTGGTGCTCGTGCCCGTCGACGCGCGCGGGCGCATGGACGCCGCGGCGCTCGCGGCGCTGGTGCGCGCGGCGCGCGGCGAGGGCCGCACGCCGCTGTACGTGAACGCGACGGCGGGCACGACGGTGCTGGGGTCGTACGACCCGTTCGCGGCGATCGCCGCGGTGTGCAGGGCCGAGGGCATGTGGCTGCACGTGGACGCGTCGTGGGGCGGGCCGGTCGTGTTTTCGGCGGATGGGCGGCGCAGGGCCAAGATGGAGGGCGTGGAGCTGGCGGACAGCGTCACGGTGAACCCGCATAAGATGCTGGGGGTGAACGTGACGTGCTCGTTCTTGCTGGGGCCGGATATGCGCGTGTTCCATGGGGCGAATCGGATCGATGCGCCGTATTTGTTTCACGGGGCGGAGGAGGATGGTGAGGGGGAGGGGGCTGATAGGGAGGAGGTATGGGATCTGGCGGATTTGACGCTGCAGTGCGGGCGGCGGGGGGATGCGATTAAGCTGGCGCTGGCGTGGGTGTACTATGGCCCGGATGGATTTGCGAAGCAGATTGACGGTGCGTTTGAGATGGCGGCATTGCTGGCGGGGGAAATTAGGAAGAAGGAGGGGTTTGTGCTTGTGGGTGCTGAGGAGGGGCAGACAACGCCACCGCCGTGTTTGCAGGTGTGCTTTTACTATCGGTATAGTGACGAGGATGAGGGCAAGGGGAATACGGCGAGGACGGCGAAGATGGTGAGCATACTGAAGGGGAGGGGCTTCATGGTAGATTATGCGAGTTTTCCGAAACAGTTTGGTGGTGGAAAGACTGGCGGAGGAGTGTGGAAGGGTAGCTTCTTTAGAGTGGTCGTCAATATCCAGACAAGACGAGAGACAGTGCTTGGCTTAGTGAAGGCGCTGGAGGAGGTTGGGAAGGAGATGGATGAACAGAAGTCGTGAGAAGACGGACGTTGAACTCATAGACGTTATAGATAGCAGAGCAGCAAGTGGCGCAGGTCACAACATGAGACGCTACAGAGTGCGGTGTCGCAGCAAGGGTCCAATCATCTGTCGTGTCACTCAAGCGCCCCAGGGTACTATAGAGCTCATAAAAACTCGTCTTGCAACCCTATTTGCAGTATCGCGATGTCACGCATGATCCCTTCCGGAACGCCAAAACCATATCCCATCAGCCATGAAAATATTGCCGTACACTCCCCATACAAAGCAAGCACATCACAGAGTCTTCACACTCTCGAAGAACGGATTGCTCGTCAGCTTCGAGTCCGCCTTGACCAGCTCCCGCAGCTTGGTGACCATCTCGTCCTTAGACATCCCCTGGTCCTTCACCTGCTCCCTCCATCGTACCAGCACATCCTTCAGCAATGCGCTGCCTTCTTCAACATCCTGCTTGCTGTAGCTGCCCGTGGCCCCGGCGCCCTCCTCGTGCTTCGTCGTGAAGTCCTCCAACTCATCCGCCTTCCTCTTTGCCATGCGCACCACCTTGTCCGGGAATCGGACCAGCTCCGCGACGTGGATACCGAAACTCTGGTCGCAAATACCCTCGTCGACCTTGTACAGCAGCGTAACCTCTCTCTTGGCGTCTTTTTCTTTTCCGGTGCCGCTGATATGCGCAGTCACATGCAAATTCCGCACCTGTGGGTATGTGTCCGCCAACGCCGTCAGCTCATGGAAATGCGTCGCAAACATGGCGAAACACCCAATCTCCTTGACAATGTGCTCGGAGATGGCCCATGCCAACCCGAACCCATCGTACGTCGAGGTCCCGCGGCCGAGCTCGTCGATGATGATGAGTGACTCGGCCGTTGCGGACTTGAGGATGTTGGCGGTCTCAAGCATCTCGGCCATGAAAGTTGACACGCCCTTGAGCTGAGAGTCGGAAGCGCCTACTCGCGCGAGGATCGAATCGAATATGGTCAGTTCAGCTTCACTGCATGGCACGAAGCATCCGACCTGAGCCATGAGGGCGATGACACCAATCTGTCGGATGTATGTCGACTTTCCGCCCATGTTGGGGCCAGTGATGATGAGGAAGGAAGACTTGTCGCGGGTGAGGGTCACATCGTTGGTGATGAACTGCACGTCGTCTTGCATCTCCATACACGGATGGCGAGCTTCTTTGAGGACGGTCTGACCTTGCCCTCGAGGGTGAATGGTTGGCCGGACGTAGGAGATAGGTGCGTGAGTTGAGCAGTGTGCGAAAGAAACGATGACGTCCAGATGAGCCAAGACACCTGCCAACTTCTCCAGTACTGGGCAATACGAAGCCGCAACGCTGACGACTTCGTTGACCAGGCCGGTCTGAGTGCGACTGTAGTTGGAGCTCAGCTGGTCGAACTCCCGACGGTAGTCAAGAAGCTTGTTGGTTGTGAAGTAGACGCCGTTCTTCTGGGTTGAGCATTCCTTGTATTCCTTCTTGTTGCGAATGCAGCCGGCCTCCGCCCTCGTTAAGCGCATGCACCAGCCATGCACTTTGTGGTTCTCCAGAAAGATTTTCTTGTCCTTCTCCTGGCTGAGATCATCGGCGGCTTTTCTGAATTCTCTGTCCATGTTGACCCGAAGACCGTCTAGCTTCTTTCTTATGATCCGCAGACTGTCGTCAAACTCAGGCTTGATGATGAACTCGTGATTGTCCATGGCCTCGAGGTCCACCGTCGTCTCCACCATGTCCTGGAGCTTGACGAGACTATCGGAAAGCTCGCGGAGTTGGGTGGTATACGCAGCATCCAACGGATCGCGATACACTTCATCCATGACGCCCTCGAAGGTGCCTATGAAGCCAGGCAGACGGATGACAGCCTGATACGCTCGTACAACGTCCTCGAGGTTCGCCTTGTTCCGCTGGAATTTCTTGGCTAGCCGGTAGAGGTCAGGGATCGACTTGAGGTGTGTCTCCTGCATGGTCTGTCGAAGCTCGGTGTCATTGATGAATGCCTCGACCAACTGCTGACGTTTTTCGATCTCGACTTTGTCCATAAGGGGTTGTTTCAACCACTGTGACAAAAGTCGACTGCCGACAGGTGTTTTGCAGTGGTTCAAAAGGCCATACAGACTCATGGTCTTCGATCCGTCTCTTGCGCCGGGCATAAGATTTAAAGCTTTCAGAGCAGCAGCGTCCAGCTTCATGAACTGTGAGAGGTCATGTTGGTAGAGCTGGTACTGCCCAAAGTTGGACGAATCCTGTAGCACACTCAAATATTTGATTAGAGCAGCTGCAGAACCCATGGCCAGCTTCAGGTCAGTCTGTGGAAGCATGGAGGCAGAACGCTCGTCCTTCAACAGCCTGGCCAGGTCCTGCTCAATATCTCTCGTCCCAAAGTCGGTCATGGGCCGTTCTGACATGGCAATGCCACAGTTGGTGATGATCTGCTTCAATTTTGCCAGCTCGGGGTCCTTATCCTTGTCCCCTTTGTCAAACTGAATCAAGCACTCCTTGATGCCGAGCTGAATCAGAAGGGCCTCGAAGTTGGAGTACAAGTCGTTGTCCAGGAATTCGCTGACACCCAGCTCGCGCACGCTGGCATCGGCGAAGCAGACACCAACGCTCCTTGCCTCGGAAGCTCTGGCAGAGAATTTGACGGCCATGATCATGGGCGCGCCGTCGAATTGACCACCCAGCTCCTCTTCCACATCCTGTAAGTTGCCTGGCGAGGCCTGCTTGACGATCTTCCAGTTCATGCGGCCTCCGGGGGAAGCGTATATTTCGACTCGCTTTCCCAGCTTGAACAGGGCCTCTCGAAGGAATTGACGAAAGACGGTAACGGTCATAGTCACGGAGGGAAGGCCGGTGCTATCATTCTTGCCGAGATGACGGACGACAGAGGTGGTCTTGTAGACGGTTCGGGCGATGAAGTTGGCATCTTCGCCGTGCGAGGTGTACCAATCACCGCGATCAAATATGCGGACAGTGTCGTCATCACGGGATGGAAGACCCTTGAAGTAGCGGATAAAGCCATGCTCGTCGTCGACCTGAAGAATGAACAGAGGATTAGAAACGAATAGAATCTTCACAGCGTGATAATGGGCGCAGGATACGAGGCACAACGCGTGCGTACCTTTAGCTCAGGTCGGGAAGACATGATGGGCGGAGGGAAAGAACAACGCGAAATGGGTAGGAGAATTCAGACAGTTCCCATATCAGTACAGGCAAAGCAGAAGAACAATTCGAGAAGTGAGAAGAACAATTGTAAGGAACAAACTGGAATTGGATGTGGTCAAAGAGAAGACGGAACTCAACGCGTCTTTCAATTTGGAGACGCGACCTGCTGTAAAGTTCTGCAAGGATCAGGGGCTCCAGGTTTCAAGGGTCCCCGCAAAAGGCCGGAGCGCAATCGGCGAGTGCTAGAAACTCCAGTCTCCTGCTACAACTAAAAAGTGCTGGTCGTGAACAAGCTTCAATTAGGTACTCCAATTCTGCACCAAACCACCACCTCTCGTCGCGACAAGCTATCACTCTGCCCACAACTCTTCATATATACAATGGAGACTACAGATAAATCTGACACCACTGCGCCTGCAAGCACCGAGCTCCCTGCACAGGAGCTTCCAGCTGCAATTTCCAACGAACCCAATCCCAAGAAGCGCCCACTCGAAGTCGACGCAGAGGTAGCTGCCGCCAGCACAAATGGAAATCTTACTTCAGCCGACAGTACCGATTCGAACAAGCGAGCACGGATCGACCCAGGCTCAACCACAATCACCGCCGAGAACGAAGCCAATCCTGCCACCGAAGCAGCCAGCGCCGACAATGAACAGCCCACTACTGCCACCGCCGACGCATCCGTCGCAGACACTGACGAGCCGCCCAAGATCTCCAAGAACCAGCTCCGCAAGCAACGCCGTAAGCAAGTCTTTGAAGAGCGCAGAGAGGCCCGCAAACAGTGGCGCAAGGACAAACGCCACGAAAAGTCCGCCGCCAAGCGCGAGGAACGAGAAGCACAGGCAGAGGAGATGATGCAGATGCTGAGCATTACAAAAGAGGATGCGCTGAAGCGAATCATCCAGTCGGAGCAGGCCAAAAACCACAAGAAGCCACTTGTTCACAGGCCTGTGCCAGTGGCCATCATCATCGACTGCGACTTTGAGAAGTACATGCGCGAGAACGAGCTGGTGTCGCTGGCCAGTCAGGTCACTAGAAGCTATTCTGTGAACAGGTCCAGTCCCTACATATCGCACCTGATGGTCAGCTCGTGGGGCGGAAAGATGAAAGAGAGGTTCGAGACGACGCTCAAGTCGCACCACGAGCAGTGGAAAGGTGTCAGCTTTGTGGAGGGCGACTTTGTCGAGGCTGGGAAGCAGGCTTGGGATGTCATGAACGGCCCTCGCGGTGGCAAGCTTTGCCCAGCGTTGGGAGGGCCGGCCGAGGATGTGCAAAATGATGCGAAGGCGCCTGCTAAGGAAGAAGCTGAAAGCCAGGACCAGGAGTCCAAGACTTTAGAGCCCCAGACTTCTGACGACAAGCCTGCTGAAGTCAAGGAGACGGCTACGGAAGCTGGCCCTGAGCAAGCCACAGACGACACCCAAACATTACCGCCATTCTCGACAGACTCTATTGTCTATCTTTCCGCCGACTCTCCCCACACTCTCGACAAACTCGAGCCAAACACCAGCTACGTGATCGGCGGCATAGTCGACCGCAATCGGGAGAAGTTCCTGTGCCAGCGACGGGCCCAGGAGAAGGGCATTCGCACCGCCAAGCTTCCCATTGGCGAGTATCTACAGATGTCGAGCAGGAAGGTCTTGGCCACAAACCACGTCGTGGAGATTATGGCCAAGTGGTTGGAGACGGGAGACTGGGCAAAGGCGTTCATGGAGGTCATCCCCCAGCGGAAGGGTGGACAACTCAAACACGGCCAGAACGGGGATGACGGGGAGGATGCGAGAGATGACGACGATGGCAAGGATGATGATGACGAGGAGGTGGTCGATGCAGGCGAGGACAAAACCGAGAGTGGCGTGAAGGAAGCGAGTGCTTCGGTCGAGGCCGAGGCATGAAGCCCAGACAACGCCAGCCGGCCAACATCACTATTCTGACACAGCACACAGGATAGCAGCCTATAACGCTGGATAGAGGCTTGCAACACCCAGAGAGACGTTGGAGATTGTGGCTACACTTTGTGTCGAGCTCGGTGGATTCGGCACATCTCTCTATATGTAGACCCACTACTTGCTGCATCCGGCAGGTAAGTGGATTGGATGGTAGCGACCGTCCGCCCGAGAACACCGAAAAATATGGCTAAAAATACTTCTGCATAGGGCTCTGAATAACACTGCTGATTCAGTATCCTGCATCAAACACATGAGGCTCTCCAGTCTACCTGACAGTGGCTCGCTTGTTGGCGACGACCTTCTCTGAATGCTGCGTGCCGGAAACAAGCCCGCGACTGCTTCAATAATATCCAAACAGTTTGGTCGAGTGGCTTTTCGATGCAATAGCGGTAACTTCCGGCGCATCACACCTGCGTCCTTGTCGCCCTGTCACCCTCCTAAAGTTTCGGACGGGAGTTTTTGCCGTGTCCGAACTCTGAACGCGGGCCTTTTTTCTAAACTTTGAACACATGATCAAAGGTCGCATTTAGAGTGACCAAGCTATACAGATTTGCAGGTCCGCAATGCTTGTCCCATTTACGCAATCGGAGGTTGAATGTTCCAATCTCTCGGCACCAGCGCCCCCCTTCTTGTACGACCTTGGCACAGGCCGTTTCATACTTGGCTTTGCTGGGCACCGTCCCATTCGAGGAGGTGCTTCTCTAGCCTGGTGCGCCTAGATCGACGGGCTAATATGGTATTTTCACAAACAACGGTCATGATTGACGCGGTCAAGATAAGGGAAAGCGACGAACGGTGGCGATGCACCTTCTTGCGGGGCATATGCCCGAGGCCTGCACTTAGCCGATGAGGTCGTCACATTGGCAATGATCACGCACAATGAAATATATAGAGGGGACGCCCTCTTGAGCATCCCAGAAAAAATGCTGTTCTAGCACCTACTGTAACTCTCCTTCATTCGTTTTTGGTTCTCAGTTCATCATGGACAGTTCTTGGAAGAAGCTCTTCGCGAGCGGCCTCGCTGCCGCGTCTCTCGCCGCCGCACAGGGTGGTCTCGTGGACGACGTGAGCAAAAACAACACTCTCCCCCAGTCTGACAACAGTATGCTAACATTCACCCAGCAAAAACTCCAAGACGCCATCCTCGTCGAAAACTTGCTCGCCCACACCCAGGCCCTGGAGGACATCGCATACGCCACTCCAAATCGCAACCGCTTTGTGGGCACCGAGGGACACAACAACACAGTCCAGTACATCGTGGACCAGCTCGAGGCCCTCGGCGGCTACTACGACGTGACCCTGCAGCCCTTCAACGCCACCGTCCAGCTCGACAGCAGCGTCACCTTCATCGCGACCACCGGCAACCTCTCCTCCGAGGCCTTCTCCTACTCAGACAGCGTCTCCCTGACCGACACCGCCATCGTGCCCGTGGCGAACCTCGGCTGCTCCGCCGCGGACTTCCCCGCCGCCGTCTCGGGCGCCATCGCCCTCATCTCGCGAGGCACCTGCAACTTCGCCGACAAGGCCTTCTTCGCCAAGTCGGCCGGCGCCCTCGCCGCCGTCATCTACAACAACGTCGAGGGCGTCGTCGCCGGCACGCTCGGCGGGCTCAACGCCTCCTTCGCGCCCACCACCGGCATCTCGCGCGCCGACGGCCTCGCGCTCCTCGCGGCCTCCGCCAACGGCACGGCCCCGCTGACGGCGGCGACGCTCGACATCGCCACGGACATCCGCACCGCGTACAGCTTCAACGTCATCGCGACGACGACGTACGCCACCAACACGTCTGACATCCTGTTCCTCGGCGCGCACAGCGACTCCGTGGCGCCCGGCCCGGGCATCAACGACAACGGCAGCGGGTCGGCGGGGATCCTGGAGGCGGCGATCCAGCTGGCCAAGGGCGGGTACACGGCGGTGCCCACGATCAAGTTCGGCTGGTGGACGGCCGAGGAGGAGGGCCTGCTGGGGTCCACGGCGTATGTCAATGACTTCGCCAGCCAGGAGGAGCTGAACCGCATTCGGTTGTACCTCAACTTCGACATGATCGCCAGCCCGAACTACATCCTCGGCATCTACGACGGCGACAGCAGCGAGTTCCCCGATTTTGAGCCCGGCCCAGCCGGCTCGGCGGAGGCGGAGGCCACCATCACGGCATGGTTCGACGCGCAGGGGTACAACAGCGTCGCGACCGCCTTCACCGGCCGCAGCGATTACGGGCCGTTCCTGGACGCGGGCATCCCGGCCGGTGGTCTGTTCACCGGCGCGGAGGTGGTCAAGACCGAGGAGGAGGCAGCGCTGTTCGGCGGCGAGGCTGGGGTTTCGTACGATGTCAACTACCACCTTGTTGGCGACAACGCGACCAACATCAACGCGGAGGCGTTTGAGATCAACGCCAAGGCTATTGCGCACACCGTGGCCTTCTATGGTGCTGGGTTCGACGGGTTCCCCGCGAGGAACACCACGGCGCTGGCGAAGAGGATGACGCCTGGCAGCGTGCTGCACGCGCAGGAGAAGAAGCACGCTCATCCTCATGACCACTCCAAGAAGGACGGTCAGCTCAAGACGAGGGCGAAGTCTGCTGGCCATGGACATGATGGTTGCTACCACCACGAGAAGGATGAGCTTTGAGTTCATGTGTACATATTAGTGGCAAACTGCTAAAAAAGCGTAATGAAGAGATGCCATGATATTATGAATACTTGAGGGACCACCGCCTCAAACCAGTCTATGCCTCGTCATTATGATTCTAGGTGTTAACTGCCATCTTGCGTGGCTACTAACGCGTGATGTTCGAAGCTTGCGAACCACTTCGTACTGCTCCTGAGACATGCCTTATGGTCTTGTTCCCATTACCATCCGACTCCCGTGCATACTTGATGACGCTCAAGGATATGGAGTCCAAGCAAGTTCCTGCGCTCACTTTTAATCTTTGTTTACGAATTGAGAGCTGTCGCGGCTAGGTGTATACCGGCAAGACCTGCTCGTGAAAGCCAAGCCTACTCTGCGCAGCCGGTGGCGGAGGCCAAAAGACCTGGATTTCCCCTTCATAGGGAATCATAGCCACCTCGCTCTTGCAGAAAGAGCAGCGAATGTGGGTATTGACGAACCAGCGGCAGAGAAACGGAATGGGCACAGTGATGAGACCGCAGACGAAGCAGCACAGCGTCGCAGACAACCTGTGGTAATGTTGACAGTCAGCTCCCCGATCCCTCCTCCATGAGCAGCGTCTCTATTGAGAAGGGGGACCTCACCATTGCGCCGCGGTGTGCTCCCGTGTCACCAACGTCCTCGTCTGTTGGTTGCACCAAGGGCAGTCGATCCATGCGGGTTTGGCTGTGAGTTTTGGTAGCGGAGTCACGATGACTTTCGCATATGTGCCTCCAGATGAGTGCGGTAGTGCCGTGGGAGCGCTCGCTCGCATGGGCTGATAGAGTGCTGGAGGAGCGGAAATAATGCCGTCTTGTCTACGAATGCTAATCAGCCAGGGTCTGATTTTGTGCGTTCCTCGCAAGGGGACGAGCATACAAGGGATGGAAGTAAGATGATGGATGCGGTGGGGTCAGGTCAGGTGTCGTCACAAAATCCGCCTGGGTCCATGCTGCAGCGGCTAGTCCGATATCTGTAGACATGGTGAGAAGATACCCCAGCTAGAGCTTGACGATCGGTTTCGAGGTGGCTGTTGGAGTTGTGGGTGGCAACAGCATGAAGGGATAGAGGCGTATATTATGTGCTGAGCAGTGCTAGGGATGATGCAGATGAGAACTCCTGTCATGTTTGCCATGGCTACAATGGGAGAAAGATGGCATGATCACCAAAAAGCTCTGTGTGGTCATCGCTCCTGCCGTGATGGCTCAGCTCAACCGGATGTTCTGCTGACATTCGATGATGATGTCCGAATGATCCCGGACTCAGTTTCTTGAGCCGCAAAGATGTAGGTAGAAAGGTTTGAGTTTTAGGCCTAGCTTGAGCAATTCAGAGACTGCAAAAGGCTAGGTAGATTGAAGTCGTCGTTGCCAGAGCCATCACTGAGCCAGCAGGCCCTCGATACTCACAATCGAATAGCTCACAGTATTCGTCGTGCTCGGCGGCAACCGCCCGCCTCCCATGATCAGCAACTTATCACCGTCCTCCTCAAACACTCTCAAATGCCTTGTATAGCTCACCGGCGCCGGCGTGCTCCGCTCATACCACTCCCCGGCGTCCCCCAGCGCCGTATTCGTAAACACCGTCGCGCTGCCACCACAGCTCACCACCAGCGTGCCGTTCTCCCCGCCCACGGGACTCCAGACAATGTAGGGCGATCCGTTCGGCACGCGGCCGGTGTTCTTCGCCGTGATGGTGATCCCCTCGCTGTCGTCGAACTTCAGGGGGTCGCTGTTGATGCGGTACGTCACGGGGAAGCCGTAGCTGCCGGTGGTCGGGTTGGTCGTGCCCCATTCGTAGGCCATGATGTAGTCGCCGGTGGGCAGCTGGGCGATGGTCGGCATGCCGGGGCGGTCTGTGTAGGTCGGGTATGCGACGTCCGTGACGACGGGGCCCCAGGTCAGGCCGTCGGTCGAGGTTTGGTGGACGAGGTACTGGCCGTAGGTTTCGTTCTGGCGCTGGTCGGAGTAGTAGATCACCAGCTGGTTGTCGTAGAGTCTGTAATATGTGAAATCAGCATTGATGAATGTGCTGAATCAATTCCTCCCAAGACAAGATACGAGATGAAGCGACTCACTTGATGAAAGGCTCCCACACCGGAGTCAACCCATTGTTCGGTAAGGCCTCCCCACCAGCAGTAACATGGCTCACGAACTCCCACGTGAGCCCACCATCCCGCGACGCATACAATTCGATTTGCGTCAAGCTGAGATCCGTGGGGATGCTGCTCCCCGACAGTAACACCGTGCCCTTCTCGAACCCAGCAAAGTCTTCCTCCAGCTCATACAGAAACGGCTGATACCTCAATCCCCAGCCATTCACCTGGTCCGTCACATTGCTGATATGAGTCCAGCTGGCGCCGTGATCCGTCGAGCGGAAGATGGGGAAGTAGACGAGTGGGGGCTCGGGGGAGTAGTTCTCCCATGTAGCGAGCAGGGTGTTTTGTGTTTGAGTGAGCTCGACGGTGCGTGCGTAGAGGACGCGCGGGTCGGTGTAATCTGCGTCTGGGGTGTAGAGGATCTTGTTGTAGTCTATTATAGGGACAGTGCTGTTGCTGCTTTGGGAGGACACCACGGGGCTGACTACAGCAATCGCGAGGGAAAGGAGGGTTGACCTCAGTGAAGAAGTCATGGCGTACGGTAGACTGCGCGAGATCGACGAAGAGGATAGATAGTATGAACCAGACCCTCGGAACACATGGCCCTGGCGATCAATGCTACCCTTCGCCCATAATTATACTTATACATTTAGAGTTCATGGACCTGCATTTCGCCGCTCAACAGCCGCATGACCGTGTCTCGGTCTATCTCCAACTCCTGATCGTGAGGACCTATACCCTCAGTCGATGCCAAGCATGGAGTAAAGACTTATACGGTTCACAGCCCTCAATAACCAGTCTACTGTACGGAGTAGGACCTCCTCCAACTCGGTGAAGGCTTGGGGAACGTTGCAGCGAAAGTGGATGTTCAGCAGGGATTCAGGGGATGAGGCCCGCTGAAGATCTGGGGTAAAATGACGAGGGGCCCATTCCAGCACGATGCGCGCCAATGGGTATTCAGCCCTCCCTCTGCGCGCATCATGATGCTATTGCAGGAAAAATTGTGCGCGAATTCCCACCGCCGTCGAGACACCGTAGCACTCACTTGGCCATGGAAAATGTCGAAATGCGGACATTGCTAGAAGTTGTCCAAGATTGTGACAAGTGAGTTAGTGGCTTCCTCGAGCAGGCCGCCGGCAGGGGACTGGACAGTGGACGCACCTTCACTCGCCTCACCGTCGTGGTGCAATGTAGCTCAATGTTGGAAATAATATCACTGACTTTACTAACACCCACCACAGCTTTCCCCACCCCGACACCTCGCCCCCCACCGCCTACCAAGATGCCCTCAAAACCCTCTGGCGCTTCTACCTCCCGGACGACCCCCGGCCCCACGGCATCCTCACAGACTCCGTAGTAGCCCGGATGCCCTGGACAGCCGAATTTTACCTCACCGCCACACCGCACAAACAAGTCCAACTGCTTTCACCACCAGCCACAGCAACCTCCGCCATCCAGTCCCTCATCGACCTCGCCCGCCGCATCCAACAATTCCCCCGCCTGGGCAAGCCCACCCCCGAGGAGCACTTCCCCGTCCTCGGCGCGCGCTTCCCCCTCACCATCGAGCGCAGCGCCTTTAGCCTCTTCGGCATCATCGGGCGCGGCGCGCACATGACCATCTACACCACCACCACCACCACTCCTACTCCCACTTCCACTCCCGCCAACAACAGCCGCCCGTCGCAGCAGCAGCAGCAGCAGCAGCAGCAGTACCACTTCTGGATCGCCCGCCGCAGCACAACCAAAGCAACTTACCCGGACATGCTAGACCAGCCCGTCGCAGGCGGCGTGGCAGCCGGCGAGACGCCCTGGGAGTGCATCGTCCGCGAGGCGGGCGAAGAGGCCGGGCCCGCGGTGGCGGAGCTGGTCAGGGAGAGAGCTGTGGCGGGCGGCACGGTGGCGTGGTGGAATGTGAGCGACGAGAGGGCGGGCGGCGAGGTCGGGCTGATGAATCCCGGGGTGCTGTATGTGTATGATCTCGAGGTGACGGGTGCTGAGATGGGGGCGGAGCTGAAGCCGGTGGAGGGGGACATTGAGGGGTTTAGGTTGATGGGGACGGAGGAGGTGGTGGCTGCGTTAAGGAAGGGCGAGTTCAAGCCGAGCTGTGCGGTGGTTATGCTGGACTTTTTGGTTAGGCATGGGCTTGTCACGGCAGAGAATGAGCCGGAGTACGGGGAGATTGTGTCGAGACTGCATCGGAAGCTACCTTTCCCCATGAGTCCGGACGACATAGCACGGTGACATATTCTACTCCAGCCTTGAAGCAGACTTGCGGTGAGAGGGGCGCAATCCCATGCCTTCGTAGCTGAATGAGCGGCACGCACATGTGCGCCGAGCCGTTGCAAAAGAACAGTATGGATAATAACCCCGAAAACGCCGGCTTCATGACTGCCAAAATGACAACCATGAGAATATCCTGAATATCGTAAACTCCACATAATGCCCTCCATCCCACGTCATAATCGGGCATGGCCGACGAATACTCACACCTCTACTTTTCAAAACTCCATCGATCTGGACTCGTCCCTTTCCCTCTTCACCTTGACCTCCGCCTTCTCATCCTTGAGCAGTTCATTCACAAAAGCCCTGAACTGCTCAATGTACGGCTTCAGGCTGGTTTTCTCCCAATCCTGCGTCCCCTTGGTCTCCTCACTTCCGTCCTGGTTCTCCTCCGCCCACGTGTCGATCTCGCCCAGCAGCGTCTGCACGGTCGGCACATCAAGCGGGTCGAATGCCTCCAGCTTTCCGGGCCTCGTGTCGATGGGCACACAGACCCTGCCTGTGCCGGGGTGTATGACGAAGGGGGATTTCAACAAGTGATTCAGCTTCTTGCTGACTTCAATATCCAACCTCGGGTAGGTGTACTCGAGGAGCACGTCTTGCTTCGCGTCTCGCAGGAGCGCCGTGTCCATGTTCTTGCTGCCGCTACCAGCCTTGGCGAGAGTGTCAATGTCGGCCCACTTTGACATCGAAGAACGGCCTGGTGCGGAAGACCATTTCTTCTTGAGGTTGTCATTCAGCGTCTTGTCTGGCAAGAGCTGGAGGAGCTTCTCTGCGCGCTCGTCTGTGTCCCAAGGGTCTTGCTTCTCAAGAACATCTTCCGAGAAATGTGGCTTCAGAATTTCGAGACTCCGTCTGAAGTTTCTGTCAGCATAGGCAGGAGCAAGAACGGGAAGGAGAGAAGGAAGGCCAATACTCACACCAAATGCGGGTGCAACGGTCTCCTTACGTTGACCTTCTTTCCACTCTGTGCACCACCCTTCAACACCTCCAAATAGCCAGCTACAGCCCTCCGTTTCTGATCATCCATCAAGCGCGCCTTGCGATCACAAACCCAAGCGTGAGCACCACGTCGACCCGAGTAGACCCACATGATGTGCTTGAATCCAAAGTCTTCACGGAGCGCGATATCTATCACCTTGATAGACATGGTCATGAACTGCCAGCATTTGTTGCAGATGTTCGCCTTGTCGCAGCAGGTTCGGATGTCGTCGTAGTCCGTCAGATCGATATCGAAGCAAAGTTCCTTGGCGAGCGGGCGGAAGGCGGACAGGTTCTTGAGCTGCTTGCGGTCACGGGGGTTGGTAGTGTAGACGGGACCAATATCGAAACGTGTGGGGACGTGTTGCAGGACGTTTTTCCGCATCCTGTAGAGTCAGATCTTAGCTGAGCTGTGGGTTTGTGTATAAAAGCAAAGGTTGGGCAGGGCCGGCACGTACAAATCGGCAGTAGGGAAAGACTGATACCGCCACACGGCATCATTCGGAAGTGTGTATGAGAATTCTCGATGAGCGAAGTCGTTGCTCGGCGTCGGGCTATGGTTTAACCACTGAAAAAAATATCGCCATGGGAAGAGTCGCTGGTAGAAGGTGCGCGTGACTTCGGGGTCTCTGGCGCTGACTGATGTGTCGTTGTTGCTGTGGGCGTAATGATCAGCATTGTAAGCAGCCATGTTGTACTGAAGAAGTTCATACTGTTCATCAGAAGAGTTGAGCTCGCCTGGGGAGGTTGCTGAGACTGCATGGCTTTGTGTTGTCTTGTCGGTGCTTGGGAACTCGTCGTCCGAGTCGTCTGCAAAAAGGTCCTCGAGTTTGAGATCCTTCTTTTCTTCTTCGGAAGGGGGCATTGGGTTGACGTCTGCCATGGTGATGTCTCCATCAGTCTCGTCCGGCTGAGGCTCGTTTTTAACGGGTGCATCTTGGGCTTGATCGCGGTCCATCTGGTCCATCTCCTCGCTAGTCGGCGTGGCCACCGGTGGACTGGATCCAGGCGATTCAGAGGAAGGCATCTTGATGATGATTGAAACAGTTGTGCTAGAAATAACTCAGATTCTGCAATTCCCTCGTCGTTGTGATTTGGGTGAGCTCACTTTGTGTCGTAGGCCAGAAAGTTTACATACCGTACAAAACCTCCACTCTAAGAGGAAGACGCGCCGGAAACGCGTGCAAGGATGTCGTGAGTCGCAGGCAATTTAGCGATGACACCCCTGTCGTGTTTCCCCGTCGGGCCGGTAGAAGGGGCCCGGGCTGCTGGGGTCAAGGCCCTAGGAACTTGGCCTCGACCTGCACGACGTCACCTGCCCGCAGCGGGCTCTCTCTCGTCCAAACGCACCGACAGGAACCTGAGGGGAACGAGGAACCTGTCACAGTCGCAAACCTTTGGCCAGACTTGCTGTTGTACCTGATTCATCGATTTGGTACATCACTGGCTGTCTCTTTTGCTTTCCAATCAGCGACTCCAAGTCTTCTCATCGACAGTGCACCTCTACTACGTATACAGTTGAGGCTGTGAATACGCTTTACCTTGGCCCCCAAGTCTTTGCCAACCTTTCGATACTCGCGCCGTCGCCTGATGCTTTTTTGATACCCCACGCTGGCTACATGTTCTGCTCGGTCACATAGCTTCCTTCACCTGTTGAACAACAACCCATTTCCCCAGCAGTAGCATTGATAAGATCTGCTACCGCAATGGCTTCACTCCGTCTCCGGATCGAAGAGGGCAAATTCGTCGACGGCATCGGACGACAGGTCATTCTCCGTGGCATCAACGTCGCAGGCGACGCCAAATACCCCAGCGAACCCTTCGATCAACCCTCGCAGATCGAGGACGGGTTCTTTGACGGTGACCATGTCAGCTTTCTGAAGCGGCCCTTCACCAAAGACGACGCACATGTCCAATTTGCGAGACTGAGGCGATATGGCTACAACTGCATCCGATACATCTTCACTTGGGAGGCCATAGAAGCGCAAGGCCCGGGCATCTATGACGAGGCATGGATACAACACACCATTGAAGTGCTGCGAGTTGCCAAGGGCTATGGTTTCTATATCTACATGGACCCTCATCAGGATGTGGTAAGCACTTGCGTCTCTCCTCTGCGTCCCTTCAGACTTGCGCATCCTTCACATCCTCACAGGCCTAGATGATCTAGACGTGACAGCTAACATGGAACGTCTGAAGTGGTCACGATTCTCAGGCGGCTCCGGCGCACCAATGTGGACACTCTACCTTGCTGGTCTCGACCCTCAATCCTTCCTTGCTACCGAAGCGGCCATCGTACACAACACCTACTCAGACCCCGCCAGTTTCCCCAAGATGATCTGGTCTACCAACTACCAACGACTGGCTTGCGCGACCATGTTCACACTTTTCTTCGCTGGGAAGGACTTTGCGCCAAAGTGCATTGTCGACGGAGTCAATGTTCAGGACTACTTGCAGGGTCACTTCTTCCGCGCCATCAAACATCTTGCGCACAGGATGAAGGAGGCAGGTGACATACTGAACGACGTTGTGTTCGGCTGGGAGTCCATGAATGAGCCAAACAAAGGCTTGATTGCGTATGAGGATATCAGTGTCGTTCCAAAAGAGCAGAATCTGAAGAAGGGGACATGTCCGACCGTATGGCAGACCATACTTACCGGGTCTGGTCGGAATTGCGAGGTGGATACATTTGAGATGGGCAGACTGGGGCCTTACAAGACCGGCACCAAGTTGATCGAGCCCAAGGGCGAGATGGCTTGGTTGACAGCTGATTACGACGACTCGCGATACCAGTGGAAACGTGACCCGGGCTGGAAATTGGGAGAGTGCATCTGGGCACAGCATGGTGTCTGGGACCCAGATACTGACACACTGCTCAAGAAGGACTACTTCGCCAAACACCCCAAGACAGGCAAGACGCTCAGCTACGAGACTTTCACCAACACGTGGTTCATGGACTTCTATCGAGCCTATCGCGACATGGTCCGCACGCATCACCCCGAGGCACTGATGCTCTGCCAACCGCCTGTGCTGGAACTCCCACCCGGCATCAAGGGCACTGAGGACGATGACCCGAACATGATCTATGCTCCGCACTATTATGATGGTATTACCCTCATGACCAAAAGCTGGAACAGGACCTGGAACGTGGATGTGCTGGGAATCCTGCGAGGACGGTACTTGACCCCTGCCTTTGGAATCAAGCTGGGAGAGACGGCGATCCGGAATTGCTTGAGGGATCAACTGGCCGCCATAAAGCAAGAAGGACTCGACTACATGGGCAATCACCCATGTGTGCTGACCGAATTCGGCATTCCTTTCGACATGGCAGACAAGGCTGCTTACAAAAACGGAGACTACACTGACCAGAGTGCGGCCATGGATGCAAATCATTTTGCAGTCGAAGGCAGTGGCATGGAGGGCTACTCTCTATGGACCTACTGCACAAATGTACGTTCTCAACCTCGCGCTGTCAGATCTAAGCTAACATCTCGCAGAATGTCCACCAGTGGGGCGATCAATGGAACGGCGAAGACCTCTCCATCTTCTCACTTGACGACATTCCTCTTCCCGTTGCTGCTGTCCCACGGGCTAATGTCGGTGCCAGCCCGGCCGAGGATGTCGCGGTCGATCCTTCAAACTTGAAGAACGCAATCACAAATCAGTCCATATCGAGCTCGTCTACTAACCCCCGGGACAAAGCCCAAGACGATCTCCCCGAAGCCATGCGTACCACTGATAGGGCCGTGGCACACCCTGGCTATCGCGCTGCAGAGGCTTATGTACGACCATCGCCCATCTCTGTGTCCGGAGACATTTCAAGTTTCGGCTTCGACCTCAGGGATTGTACTTTCCACGTAACACTGGCCGTCGGCAAAGAGGACAATACTGACGAGCCAAGTCTGTTCTTCCTACCCGAATTTCACTTTCCCGGGGGCGACAAGGTCACTGTCCAGACGAGTGGGGGGAAATGGGAGATTTTCACCGACGATGGTGAGGTCCAGAAGCTGCGGTGGTGGCATGGACGGGGCGAGCAATGGCTGAAGGTTGTTGGGGTCACCAACCGAACTTTGAATCGGGCTGACGGTGGTAGTGGTGGGAACGGAGCAGGCGATGAAGGAGGGTACTATGAGGCACTGCAGTCTGTTTTGAACAACGCATGTGTTGTCATGTAAGGGCTTTTGGGAATAAACACAAGGGGAATACTGGATGCGAAGAAGCATGTTATCATCAGGAACTGTCTTTACCCAAGCATTGGGCCGTGCATATATACTACTGGGCTGGCGGCGGCGTTGAAGGCGCACAATGATGGGATGAAAGATTGTTGATGAAAGTAGCAATGGCGAAGGACCGGTGATTACGTTAAGTAACGCAGGACGTGAACATTGCAGATGTCACAACATCAGCCCGCCATTGACTACTTCGATTCTGTAGCTGTGCCTTCTGCGCGCAGCAGTGCGATTGTCGTCTGTCGCACAAATCGGTGTCGAACTGGCAACCTTCATTAGGCACCAGGTGAACAAGTGACGAACAAAAAGCAGGGCTCGAAAGCACCGGAACGAGTATTAAAAATAGCAGACTTCATATTAGATATGTATTTCTGTATTTCCACGAAGCAAGTTCTGTTTGGCCCGAAGAGCAAGTGTTCTGGCCGCTAACACATCTCCCGCTATTTTTAGTCGCAAAGATGTTAGTTATTGAAATTGTGGCCATGTCCCTGTTAGTCATGCCGAACCCCAAATGACAAGGCGTTCAAGCGCCCAATGTCTCTCCCCTGAGAATGCGAGCGGCATGTGAGGGGGGGACTGTGACCCGGAGAAGCAACTTTCTGCTGTGTGCGACCGAATTCTTTGTCCCGAGACATTCTGGATTTGTTGGTTCACCAGTAGTTTTTGTTCCTTTGCACACTCCCAACATGAAGACAAGTAGGTAGACAGAAGAAACTCAAGGCCGCGCTCGCATTACACCTCTCTTCCTTTTTGTGTCACGCGCCAGTTCAGAGCCCGAGGCCAAGAATTCAAGTCCCCATCGAAGCCTGAATCAACAGCGATCGCCGGCATATTCGCGGTAGACGGGTGGCTCCCCCTTCCCTATCAACAATTCAGTCAGCCACGCTCGCAGCCACGGCAGCACAAACCACCAACGCGCATGAGGTGTAACGCCAACCCTTCTTTGACCTGCATACTTAGTACTGTACACTCCGCGGGCCGTATGCTATTCTGTGTGCGCCCGTATGCCCTCGCTCAACACACTGTCAGTCAACCTTTGTACCGAGCTGCTACCCCCTTTGCGATTGCGATCCTTCGAGCCTGAACCGCCCCGTCCTCCACTACCCCGCGGGGCTTCCTCCCGCTGCAGACTGTCATCCATCGACTCGATCCGATCCCTGGATCGAATTGCGAGGCAACCGGCCAGCCAGCTTTGGCATTGCCCTACACGACGGGAGCCAGGGGTGTTCGCCTGTATTCAAGTCGCCTTTTCGGAATTCCAGGTCGTTCAGGTCTCGCCCCGGTCCCTCGGGTCGTCGGTACCTGACAAGTGTGGGAGGCTAATAAGCGCGCGCGCACGTACAGTACGCCGGACACTGGACTTAACACGCGCCGCCATCTTCCGCTAGCCGCCCGTCCCACTGCAGCAGTAAGTAAGTGAGCAGAAGCAGAGAGCCCAACTGAGAGGGCGCCTGCAACCCGAGGAGCCAAGTGTGGAGTCGTGAGCGTTTCCCGCCGCGGAGCAACTGCATTGGGGAGGAGTTCAGACGAGACAAGACAAGACAAGACAACACGCAGCGCAAGACTACGGGGTTAGAGCGGCGCTTGCTTGCTTTCTTCCCTCGACGTCGAGTCTGTCTGTGCTCGCAACGGTTTTTTCTCCAATGCTTTGGGACGATCTAGAAATTGCGGTAAGTTCCATTCATTTTCATTGCTTGCACATGTTGGATTGTGGATTTTGTTTGAAAAAGATGGGGGCCCGAAAGTACTGTAGATCAGCGATCCACAGCAGACACAGCACATCTTCTCGAACCTGATGGCTCAACTCGCACTCGCGGTCGAGTGCACGAATACGGGTCGGGGTGTCTTGTCTGTGGCACTGTGCGACTCCGTACTTCGTACTCCGTAGATACTTGTCTTTCTCTTCTCTTACACTGCCACTATCTTCTCATTTTTTTTATTCCCCGCCGTTCCATTCCTGGTAGCTGGGCACAATTCTTGCTCGGCTGCCCAACAACTAATTTCCCAAGTCGGCGCATTCCGCTTCTTGCTGGTCACTGCGGTGCACCGCCTGCCTTTCCAAGGTTATTGTATGCCATTCAATTCGGGAAGAGATCTGGTCTGACGAGCCAAAAACTGCTGCACAGAATGCTCGCCAAACCCTCCTCTCCTCGAGTCGAGACTCCAACTCTCCAATGAATAGGAGCATCTCGCGCCAGCGCTCTGCTTCCTCGCTGTCCTCCAGAGGCCCCGACCGCGAGCGAGACCCCAGTACCAGCGGCTTGCTCAGTCCCTACAACAGCAGATCACCCCTCGCTGGCCTGCCTCACTCGCCCCTTGCGCTGGATGGTGGCCCCAGCAGCAGCAGCAGCAACCAGCAACAGCAGCAGCAGCAGCAACATACACGACCCAAGTTCCTGCAGGACCACGGCCGCAAGATCACTGACGACCTGAACAAGCTTTCCGGCCTTGTGCTGAACGACATCCCAAGCATCGACTCGACCGGCAGCTCCTTGGCATCCAACCTTCACTACGACTCGCCCTACCCTTCCCCCAAAAATCCTCACCTGCTCTCTGCGCCTGGTTCCGCTGGGTCGCGTCGCCGAGCAAATACAGCCAGCGGGTCGCTGTCCCCCGCCTCGCCCGGCCACTCACCCACCGAGTCCGCCAAAGCCTCGCGCGTGCTTGGTATCACGCCCACACAAATACGACAGCCTCCGAGCCCGCTCTCTTCCATACCGAGCGCCAACTCGAACTCCGGCCCCGCCTCTCCCCCGCCTCCGCCGCCGCCGCCCAAATCTCGAACCACGAGCCCGACGCCCATCTCGCCACCACCACCTCCTCCGCCCCGATCGCAGACTTCCGGCTCCAACCCGATCTCGACGCCCACGAGCAGCTTCAACATGTACGGGCAAAGGCAGAACACCGACCCTACAAGGGGGTTCCAGGTGCCACCGCCGCCAATGTCACCACCTCCCGCGATGGCCAACTCGCTCAATGGCATCACCATGACCAATCTCCCTCCTCCGCCTCCTCGATATCCCAGTGCGCCGGTGGGCGCAACACAATTGCCGGGCCCGCCTGGCGTGCCACCGCCCGGGATGCTTCCGCCTCCACCGGGCCCTCCGCCTGGTAGCACAACACAGTGGCAGGGCACCTGGAACTCCTCGTACGGGTCCTACATACCACCACCGCCGCCACCCAGTCAACAGGCACCGCGCCCGTACAACCCGCAGCCGTACAAGGCGGTCAATGGCCAGTCACTGCCTCCGCCGCCACCCCCGCAACAGCACGACGGCATGTCGGCTACCTACATCCCGCAGGGTGACACATATGGTGAAGGAGTTGGCATACCGGGCCTGGGGGGTTTCGATGGTCTCTCGACCTGGGCTGCCATGTCGCCCTCGTCGTGGGCGTCCCAGCCAAGCAGTACGCCTACTGTTGCGACCAAGAGGGAGGACAACGGCACGGCCGAGACGACACCTATCGATCAGTACAGTTCGACCGCACATAACAGGGGAAACTCGACGGTCTCCAATGCAACGTCTAATAACACTGGAATACAACCAGAGTTGGCGGCGCAGTGGCCCTTGGAGAAGATTCTTTCCTGGCTCCAGACGAACAACTTCAGTAAAGACTGGATCGCGACGTTTCGCTTCTTGGACATCCACGGGTCCAAGTTCCTCGAGCTGGGGAGTAGCCATGGTGGGCGCGGAAACTTTGGGATGATGCACCAGCAGGTATATCCACGCCTTGCCATCGAGTGTACCAGCAGCGGCAACAGATGGGACCAAAACCGCGAACGCGACGAAGGCAAGAGAATGCGGCGCCTCATCCGCAGCATCGTCAAAGGCGAGGCGTCAGGCCCACCGTCGGCGCATGCGAACCAGAGCCACGTGCGCAAGGAGTCGACAAGCAATGTTTCTCTGGTTCCCACCAGTGCAGGCCCAGATAGTGGCTCACCCGATACTCCGATCAAGGCGCCGGGCCCTGGATTCTCAGTAGGACGTAGGTCATCATCAAACATCCGGACGCAAACCATGACCATCTTTAGGAACGGTAGTAGTAACTCAGTCACACCTTCAGATCCAGGAGGCAATCACAGGAAACTCAAACTGGAGGACGAAGGCTCCCGGCGCCAAAGTCCGGTCGACCAGCAGCAGCAGCAGCAGCAGCAGCAGCAACAAGGCGAGGCAGGCACAATGAACGACTCGCAAGTTCCCAGCGGCAAGCGCAGCTACAGCCCCGCGGGCAGTCCAGCCGCAAGTCTCTTCCCCACCTCGACGCCGAATATGCCCCACTCGCCCGTAGGACGACTAGGAAGCCGCAGAAAACGCGGCAGCATGGACTCAGTCGCATCAAACAGGGCAGAATATGGATCAGGCGTCCCCGAAGGCGCGAGCCAGATCTTGCGCAGCCAGGGCACACTTAGTGACATGAAGGAAAGCAGTCGGCGCTTTGGCCACGACGGCGGCGGCACGCGGCCTAGTCCGCTCGGGCACGACAGTGGGTCAGCTGGAGATCGCTCGGCTGGGGCCAGCGACCCGCCCGGATCGGCCAAAGAGGGCAGGTCGAAGTGGTCGTTATTCAAGCGCAACAAGAAGCACGACGACCCGGACTCGCCCACTAGTCCTATGCAGTTCAAGGCGCCGTCGCTGGGGAGCAAGCCGAACCACAGTGAGATCACGGTGGGCTCGTATGGGTCGCATGAGCAGTCTATGTCTGGGTCGAACATGCGGTCGAGGCGCATACATACGGGTAGGGTGTTTATTCTCGCGACGCTGGACCACTGGAACTACCGCATGGTCGATGTCTCGGATCTTGCGACGCCCAATGAGCTGCGACACTCGATTTGCACCAACTTGGGCCTGCCCGATGCCGATGGCGCTTCCGTGTACATCACCGAGCTGGGGAAGTTCGACCACGACGAGCCGCTGAGCGATTCGCAGCTCATGACTAACAAGTCGTTACGCGCCGATGCGGCGGGCTCGCTGAAGGTGTTCATTCAGCCTGGCAACATGGGAGGCGTGGGCGTGGAGTTTGAGCAGTCACAAGCAAAGTCTCCATTACTGAACGCCGGAACGAGGATAGACGAAGATACTTACAGACGACTCAATGGCCTGCGAAGAAGGTCGAGCTCGTCGCCACCCACCTCGAGGCAGAACACTGTTGCTGGCGAGCACAGCAAGCCTGACGCAAACGACGAGAGCAAGGACGAGGACAAGGACGCGGACGACATCGCCCGCCGGTCTGAGTTGTACCAAGCAGATATGAAGCGGAAGCAACAAGAGTACCTTGCGAAGCGCCAGGCTGGCAAGGACAGCGTTTCTCCCGTGGACGGTGGGCTCGGCATTGTGGGTACTCGTCAAGTGAACTTTGATGAACCACGTCATTCACCCTTTGAGGACAAGAAACATTCCGATGGAGCATTCGCACCGCAAAGGAAGGCTCCGGCGGCACCACTGGATCCCTCAGCCACTTTGATCAAAGCCAACTCTCTGTCAAAACGGAGCTCTCACCAGCGAAATAGCGCCGGAAGCAGTGAGGGGTACCCGACACGACGACCAGGCAGTGGGCTGCAAGAAAGCCCACAGCAGATGATGCAGAGGAAGCCCACCAACGAACGACAGGCGCTAGGTGGCATTGGATCGGCACTGGTTGGTATCGGACGCAACATGGGCGGATTTGGCCACCCTGGAGGTGCCGGTTCGCGCAGATCGAACTCGCCCAACTCGAGGAGCCCGGATGATGAGAATGAAACGGCGACCACTAATAGAGGTAAGAATGCTTATCAGAGCATTATTTCTATTCAAAGTGGTGAAAGTCCGCGACCGCGAACGCCTGATCCGCCCGACTCATCTACATTGAGCTCGGGAGGCCAGCCGCTCGGCGTGCCCGACTTGTCTTCCTCCGGACCCAATGGCGGCTCTCCGCCCGAATCCCCCGCGACAGGGTCCCCACTGGAGCGGCGTAATGCCCGGAAGAGGAGCATGAAGAGCTTGCAGGGCTCCAGCTCCAGGTATCCCTTGAGGCTTGACACGGAAGCTAAACAACCCCCCACAGGAGAAGACGCCAAAGCCGGACGCTCGGCGTCATCGGATTCTGCCAGTCCGGTGTCGACACGCATATCGGATAAACCGCCGCAACTGCCTAAGGTTGTCGTCAAACCCAGGATCTTCGATGGAGATTCCTCATCCGACGAGGAAGACGATAACAACAACGGCAATAACAACGACAACGACTCGGACTCTGATTCTGACGATGGACTCTTTGCGAAGCCTCTCGCGGGACGCGCTCCCGCCAAGCCCAAACCATCGGTCATTTCGACATCGCAGGATAAGGAGTCTGGATCCGGGAACCGCAGCTTCTTCCAGGATGCCGATAGCGACAACGAGGATGAGGTTGGCGAGTTAACCAAGCAGCCCAGCCTGAAGATGAGCGCGCGTGCCAAGAAGGGTCTCTCTGTGACTTTCAACACGCCCAGCAAATCACCGGACGACGATGAGTCGTCCAAGAGCTCACGCAGGACACCAAACACACCGCGATCTGAAAGCTGGGACTCCAATGATGACGTGAAACTAGGCCGACGCAAGAGCTTCATGGAGAAGGACACTTCGGTCTGGGCCAACCGTCCTCCTACGGATGCTCTGATTAACAATCTCGAGGACTTCTTCCCGAACCTGGACGTGGACCAGCCTGTTCTCGACGAGCCAACTGATTTGCCGCCAAGCCCGATTGCTGAAGAGGAAGCAGAACCACAGGAGCAGGAGAACATCAAGCCCTTGACGTCGTCCAGGATAAGTAAGCTTTATAATGACACAGACACGCTCGGAAGCGACGAATCCACGCTCAAAGCGTTGGAAAGGCCCGCCTCGTTTGTGGCCAAGAGCAGTGCGCGTCGCTCGCAGGGCCTGGGAAGGATGAAGTCCATTCGTGAAGTGGTACACAAGCGCTACACGCAGAACTACACTCCTGTCACCAACGCAATGCCGCCCATGCCAGAAGACGCCGCCGGCAAAGTCGCCGCCACCTCGTCTGCTGCGGGAGCCGGCGAGGCGCAGCAGAACAACAACACCAACCTTATGCGGCGCAAGTCGACCAAGATGTTCAACGCCAACATTGTACAGATCCGGCCCCAACGTGGCTCTATGATCCTTCCGCAGATACCGCAGGATCACCTCCCGTCGCTGCCACACAGCGCCAACAACCAGATCCCCAAGCGCCAGACCACGTTCCGCTGGTTCAAGGGTCAGCTGATCGGCAAGGGCACATACGGGCGCGTTTACCTGGGTATGAACGCCACGACGGCCGAGTTCCTTGCCGTCAAGGAGGTCGAGGTCAACCCCAAGGCGGCAGGCGGCGACAAGAACAAGATGAAGGAGCTCGTGGCCGCTTTGGACCAGGAGATCGACACGATGCAGCACCTGGACCACGTCAACATCGTGCAATACCTGGGATGCGAGCGCAAGGAGACGAGCATCTCCATCTTCCTCGAGTACATTCCCGGTGGCAGCATCGGGTCCTGCCTGCGCAAGCACGGCAAGTTCGAAGAGTCAGTCGTCGCCTCACTGACGCGGCAGACCCTCTCCGGCCTGGCGTACCTGCACCGTGAGGGCGTGCTGCACCGCGATCTCAAGGGCGACAACATCCTGCTCGACGTCGACGGCACAGCCAAGATCTCAGACTTTGGCATCTCCAAGAAGACGGACAACATCTACGGCAACGACAAGACCAACAGCATGCAAGGGTCCGTGTTCTGGATGGCGCCCGAGGTGATCCGCTCCCAGGGCGAGGGGTACAGCGCGAAGGTGGACATCTGGAGCTTGGGGTGCGTGGTGCTCGAGATGTTTGCGGGCCGCCGGCCGTGGAGCAAGGACGAGGCGGTCGGCGCGATGTACAAGATTGCGAATGGGGAGACGCCGCCGATTCCGGAGGAGGTCAGCGCGGCGGTGAGTCCGGTTGCGTTGGCGTTTATGTGGGATTGTTTTACTGTGTGAGTACCACCTGTTTGGTTTTTTTACTTGTGACATGGGATTTGGGAGGCTAATGATGCTGGACAGCAACCCTGAGGAACGCCCTACGGCTACGAAGCTCCTTGCTGAGCATCCGTTTTGTGTGTTCCGCGATGATTACGATTTCAAGGGCACGGAGCTTTATGCCAAGATCAAGGGCACGTGGAATACCACCAAATGAGGTGTCGGGAGACTGGAGGGCGCCTCGGCTATGGAGATTTTTGCACACCGGTGTACGCAGTTCCTGTGCAGAAGAGATATATAACTGGAGGCTTGATGGAGGATTGGGGAAGTCCACGCGCGGGCTCACATTGCAACGCACGGCGAATATGTATAAAAGTTTCTTGAGAATAAGGGTTGCTGAGTGTCTGTCTCTTTCCTCCTTTTTTTTTTTTTTTTGGATACCTTGTTGCTTAGTGTCGGGTTGGATTGAGAATGACTGGGCATAGCATTGCATAGCGTTGGGTTATTTGGGCGCCAGTTGCGGTTGGCTGGGAGTCCGAGACGGATGTTGCTAGCTGGTAACTACTAGAGTAGATGTGTGTACAGCCTCTAGAGGAGATACCAATGAATGCCTGTCGACACCATACTTTCCAATTGTTTCATGTGCCCTCCGAGTGCAAGTGGCTGCTGCGGCATGATTCGGATGCATCCTCAGCTGACAAAAAACAAGTTGTGGGCGATGACATCACAGCCAGCCAAGCCAGCCTCACCCACCCCCACCACCTCTTCAACCGAAACCTGTCAGATAAAGCAGTGTGGGCGCTTGGATATCTCTTTTGTTGTAAAAAAAGGGTTAAAATATATAAGATGACCTCAATTGTATTCTGTGCTGTCTGACTGATGAAATCCCATCCACTCCACCCAGCAAGCCCACCCATCCTTTTCCCTTTCTCCACAGCACTTACACGGAAAACCCACAAATCCGCAAAGAGAACCACAAAACATGTCTGAGCAAGACAGCAGCAAGGAACCAACCCACTATGAGATCCTCTCCCTCACCACACAGACCCTGGCCAGCCAAGATGAAGCAACACAAACGAAGACCGTGAAAAAAGCCTACCGCCGCGCCTTACTCACCCACCACCCGGACAAAAAGGCCCAGCAAGCCGGAGGAGCAGATGGCGGCGACGCGCCGCCGGCCACAAAAGCAGACGATGCCCATCAGGGCCACCAGCAGCACTTCACCGTCGACCAGATCACCGAAGCGTACAACGTCCTCAGCGACGCCTCGCAGCGGAAGAAGTACACGGCGCGGCTGCAGGCGCGGGAGCAGCGCAGCAGCAGTGCGAAAGTGTCGGCGGCGAGCTTTACGAGTAGCGGCGGCACGAGCACGAGCACGAGCGCTGCTAGGCGGAGGAAACGGAGAAAAGCTAGCGAGCAGGTAGTTGATCTGGACGACATGTCGTGGTCCGGGAAGCGGCGGCTGTACTACCTCCCCTGCGGCGAATGCGGCAAGCCGAGGGGCTTCGGGCTGCTAGAGGAGGAGATTGAGGAGGAAGGGGAGGAGGCGGAGTTTGAGATGGTGTTGGAGTGTATTGGCTGCAAGAAGGAGTTGAGGGTCGTCGTGCCTGCGCTTGACGAGGCGCCAGGGGATGGGCAGCAGCAGCAGCAGCAGCAGCAGCAGGGAAGTGGCGTGAGGCCGCGAAGGGGGGCAGATTTGGCCGGGGAGATGTGGGACTCGTGGGGTGGGAGTTTTGGCATTGGGGAGAATAGGAATTCGGAGCCGCCGAGGGAGGAAAAGAAGGAGGAGAAGAAGAAGGGTGGGTGGGGGTTCAAGATTGGACTTGGGCTGGGGCTTTCGCTGGGGGGAGGGGCGAGTGCTGGGAAGAGATGAGCAGGGGCATCAGGATGCGTTGATACCTGCGAGAGACGTTCGCATATGCATCTCATCTGGTCCTACCCGAGGTAACAGTACACTTTCGTGTTGCCAATTGATCAGTAGGTTCCGAGCACTAATGAGCATTGTTAAATTTGCTGCTCAGAGTAATGTAAACAGTCAACCAAGTCACCTGTTGACGGTCCAAGGGATGGCACCAAGGCCCAATGTTGAGGCTTCAGAGACTTCTCGCATTCAGTGCAGAAACTGTCTAAACAGATGCGCTTGGCCAATGCGTCTTTGAAATGAGACCGCGCTCGGATATGTTCTCCGGCGTGATCGTAGGCTAGCATGTTGCCAGGTGTCCACTAATCGTGCAGTGAATGTTGTCTACGCCGTCCCAGGATGTCTGACTAGAGGCGAAATAAAGACTGGGAGACGGAGAGCCGCAAAGAAGGAGAGTGCCGGCAGCTGCTATAGCCTATGTAGGAGAACTCGTCAGCGTTGGCCTGTGAGACGGCGGTGGTTATTCAACGTAGTCTTTTCCCCATCCGTGCTTTCTTGCCCCTCCTCCGCCTCTGTCTCATCCTCTTGCTAATACGGTTCAGTCCATATCTAGTGTACATCAGCATCGTCCCGAGCCAATCTCAAGTGTGGACACGGCCATTGTGCATGTGGGCGATTAGTTGGGCCGAGGCGAGGCGAGACTCGAGAGAGAGCACCAATAGTTCTAAGCATCAGTTGCTGGCTGCTGGCAGGTGAAATACAGCACTTGAAAAATCAAGATGACACAGAAAGCAATGCCTATCTACTTTTGGGTCTTATTAAGGGTATCTAGAAGCTTTTCCGCTTTTTTTCTACCAGTAAACGTATCTTAGACGAAGGAAGAGGACCTCAAGGTGAGCACTTGCATCACCTTCTCTCTCAGCCTCTCCGTATGTCATCTGCATGTACCAGAATGCAGGTCTGTCCGTGGCCATTTTGACAATCCTCGGAATGATATGCTCCACTCCTTTGATTGTAGGACACCGAACAATCGCTCGAGGTATCTGACTTCTGTTTTGGTCACTTGCGATTCCCAGTAAAGCTTTCCGTTGGTCGCGTGTAAGAGAAGATCAGGTACATCGGGGAGGGTGTTTCGCGATGACCAATGGTTCCCATCTCCAAGGGCGGATCAAGCGCCCTTCTTTGCCTGAGCTGCAGTATGTGCCTAATCTTCATATGCATCATCGTCCACGTTGACGCCCTGCTCGTCGATGTTATCATCCTCTTCCTCGTCTCCTTCCTGGGCTGCCTCTTCCTTCTTGTGACGCCGAAGGGCAGTCTCCTTTTGTCTTCTTGCTTGGGCGATCGGCTGGACTTTATCAAGCACAGCCTTCGATGTTGGGGATAGGTTCTCGAGCTGCTCAGCCTTGGCACGAAGAGTCTGGGTGCCATAGTTTCTCCCACTCTTCAGAAGGACGTGTTCTTTGATCTTGGTCCACTTGGCACTTTTATCTGTGTAGAGAACGAACCCCTCTTGCAATGCCGCCACCTACAAAGTGTACGGTGAGTATGATGTGTTTCCAGTAGAAAGGACTTTGGATGGAAGAATATAATCTACTTACTGCCTCTTCAGTCCAGGATTTGACCCTAGCCAGGTCTTCCTTAGACTTGGAACTAAACTTGTAGTTCAAACCTCGGAGCGTCGCTTGTGATAGGGCCCACTGAGGGTACTTTGAATGGATGTCGGGGCACGGGAGGTTCATGGCTCGCTCTGCCACTACAATCGCTCCCTTCTGTCGAATATCAAGTCCCCCCTTATTGCCCTGTGCTGCACTGGCGATCCCCTTCGTCCCGATGGCTACGAAGCCAGGCTTGTCTTTCCCAGGGGGGAAGTCAGCGTCCTCTTCCTTGTCCTGTTCTTCGGCTGCGTCGTTCCCTGGACTTTGCTCACCGCTGTCGCTGTCTAAGTCGCTGCCAATGGTCTCATTGCGATCGATATTGTGCTGACCACTATCGCCCTCAGAGTTGCTGCCAGAGGTCTGGTGCTGGCCGTTGTTGCCCTCAAACTCGCTGCCATCGGTTTCTTGGTGGCTTTCGTCGCTCTTGAACTCGCTGCCGCTGTTGTTTTGCTGACCGATGTCGTGCTCAACCTCTCTGTCATTTGTCTCTTGCTGGCCATTATCGTTCTGCAGCTTCTTTTCGCAAAGTTCGTCTCCCAGGTCGTCTAAGTCGACCTCATCATCATGATGTTCGTCCGTCACGTCCAATGGCTCCACCTCTGAGATATTATCCTCATGTTCATCGGCTGAGGAACCGATATACACTGAGAGTCCCTCACCCGGAGCGTTGTGAAGCTCAAGATCGGACAGTCGGACGAAGGCGTGGGGTGGCTGCGGATCGAAGCGGGCGGTCCTTAGGCGGTTTGGATTTGCAACACTGAAGTGATCGCCCTGACCCGCATCTATGGTGGATGGGGCGTTGGTGGACGGAGAGCCGGCGGCAGTACTGTGCGCCTGCGTGGCAGAGATCAAGCTTCGAGGCACTCGGGTCTGGTCTTCGCGAGGAGGCGGCTGTCCAGTCGCGGACCATTGCCAGACTCCTGGCCATTGTTCTTGATCGCTCATTGCTGGCTTGTCTGGCGACTTTGTCAGTCAGTTGGTCGTTGCGCGTGGACAAGGCTGTGCGATTCGTGCTGTAATTTATCCATAACGGAGATAATGCGCATAGTTCTTTCAAAGGCTTGAACTTCTGAAGATACCACAGAGGTGGAATGGGGTGGAAGAAGGATGGAAAACCAATCATACCTTGTGCACCTCGTAGGGGAGTTGATTGAAGCCTTGTATAGAAGATCCTTTACTTTTCGGAGGAGAACTGAACGCAGCTTAGGAGATCGTTGGCAAGTGACTTCTAATAGGTCGTTTGGTAGGAAAACCGTGGGTGATCAAAGTTGCGATATTGTCGTCTGGTAAAAAAGAAATGCGTCAAATTGAACTTAAAGCAGACCTGCCTCTAAATACAGCCCCACGTGAAATCCAAATAATGCCACCGCCCACTGTGAAGTTGAGAGCACTGGCCACTTTGCGCTTCACTGTATCGACCAAGAAGACTGTGGAACCGTGCAGACGAAACTTTGCGTTTCTCTCCTAGAGATACGGGACCAAGTCCACCAAATGATGCGCTCGAGCGTGCCGACAAGAGGCCAGATAAAGACAGAAACTCAATGCCGGTCTGTCCACTGCCCGTTGCTCGAAACATCTCATATATGACATTCTTGTTATGCTGGTGTTGTTCAGATATATATCCGCTCACGCAATAATGTGCGCGCGCCTTGGATGGACCATAGTTATATTGCCCTCATAGTCTTCGATCTGGGATTGTCCTCCACCATCCTCGTCGAATGCGCCATGCACTTTATAAACAGCATGTGCCGAGTTTTCATCGACCCCGCCCGCGCGTGTTCGTGCAGTCCACCCATCATCTTCAGCAGGCCAGCCTCTGCTCAAGTGGGAGCCGCCGCCCCCAATGAACCATTACGGATTTTCGAATTCATAAGTACAGGGTATTGGCAGAGATTTTGTCTGAAGATCTCTCTATCTCAATGTGTGTTATTTTGACAGAAGCGTAGAGGGATACGTATACAGAGGTATATGCCAATATAAATGCTTGAAGATTGAGCCGAAAGGCTCTCATACTTTCCCAGTACACTCTCGGGATTAGGGAAGAGAGCACGAGCAGGTCACGAACTCTTTTATATCACTTTTAGCTTGGGAGGTTTCCAATTTGTCTACTTAGACTGCAGTGATTGCGAAATTTCGCAAAGTTGCCAGCGACGTGATCGTTTGTATGATAAATATTTTTCAAAGTCGCAAGCATGCCGACTAGAGCCAGTCCTTGAAGTCCTGATGCTGGCCTGGCCTTCTGCGAGGCCAGGAGAATGGTTTCTATTCAAGTTCTCATAGGTGTTTGATTGAAAGATCCCTCATATGTCGGCTCGACATGTCGTTCCTGTGTAATTCTCGACTACTTTAGTCTCAGAACTATGAACTCTCCAGAGCTGTCTGAAATGCTTCCTGTCCAAGACGATCTCTGAAAGTGGCAAACAATATATGAGCAGCTAGAGAGTGTTCCAATATCATGGAGGCGGAAATATTATTCCATCAAGTAGTAATAAGGTGAAGCCCGCGCCCGTGATCCTGTTCCAAGTGACGCCACGTTGAACCGCCCTCCCCAGAGACCGCAATGTTGGTCTGTCCGCAGGGAACTGCTGCTGGTGCGCGAAATTCATCAAATTCTTAGCCAAAAAAGGAGGACACGCGCAGAGGTCAATGATCATTGTCACGGTCATTGTTGCAAAAGCCTGTCCCGGGTCCGCATCATCGAGACTCGACTTTCAGCGGATCTGACGACAGTATCTAGGTGAGCAGTAAGAACGAGCTACGAAAGTACTCAGTGCCATGATAATCTCGGAGCCGAGTTCCATACGCAATCATAGCTACTGTAGTCATTTTGCTCCTTGAGAGACCGAATATTCAAGATCATTTCAGGTTGTTGTGACCTGTGAACGCGGCTTGGAAGACATGTCGTTGAATTTCGGCCCCACTTCGGAATGTGAGCAGTGGCGCACCAGTGGCACATGTCATTCTGCGCCACATGCTGCCCCTGCCCAGTACTTGTGAGTGCTGAGATAGGCCATGCTCGGCAGAAACTGAGATAACGGGCATTCAAATAGCCTCCAACAGCCACAACTTTTATTCAACTTCTGGTGTTGAACTCTTCCCTATACTACCACAGAGAATCACTCAGCAGGACACTAATACTGTGCTGTACCTGCCATATACCTGTTCATACCGGACAACATTGAGATGGACGTCCTTCTGTGTCGCATCGGAAATGACCTCGAAATTCCATCAGCGTTTTGAATTCTGTCATGCATGCCCAGGTGATGCTGCTGCAGAATGCTACCCCCTTCTTGAATCCTGTGTAGTCTATTTGGTGAAGCCGATACGCAAAGCACAAATGGGAGAAGCCATAGGATGGGACCCGCCGAATACCCAGTAACATTGAGAGGAACAAAATTAACAAATTAGTAGTAATGGCTACTCAGACAGCCTCAATACCCACCTCTTCCTGCCACAGATACGGCATTTTGGGAAATTGCCCGGGAGGTAAAATTACTTTTTTTTCTTTCTCCGGTACCTTTCGAAGTTCAACGACGAGATTGTACGGCCGTCCGTTGTGAGGTATTATGAAAGCTCTCCGTACCTCAATCTGCTGGCCAGGCGTGCTCAGCGCTCTCGCAACTCTCATCGCAGTGCGAGTAAACACGGCATCGTTCCAAAAAGGACTGTCAATTTCCCACTCGACTTCGTCAGTCAAGGGGGTATCAAGAACACCTTCAGACACAAGCGCTTCTACTTCTCTGTCCATGGCACTGCATGTTGCCCCTTCGATTACACAATGGAACGCAATGTATTGTAGACCGTCGCGGCCGCCCGGTGGCTGCAATCCGCCTCCTTGAAGCCACGAGTCTACAATAATTTGCCCTGTTGGAACACAGCTGTTAGCGAAGAGGTATAGGAATATCGACGGATACCAACCTTGAAAACGGAATTGATGCAGGGGGTTCAATGCCAGTACATACACGCTTTCATCTCTGTAAACCTTTCCCTCGTTTCCCCATCCACTAGAAAACAGTTGAACACAATGAACGTCTTTTGCGCAACATGCATGGAGTACTTGACATTTACTCCGGCCCTAAATGTATTACTTCCTCGCTCGGCAGGATTAGGATCCTAGTTAGACCAATGCATTGGCCACATCAGAAGGTGAATGCCCAAGTGTATTTATGATTTTTGACAAGGACTAGAGCTGACCCGTAATTCAAAACATTGAGACTCTGTTGCAAGCTTAGCTTCGTCTGCCCATGGCACGTAGTCTTCGTCGAACAGGGTCGCGTAATCGTCAGCGCCTTCGTTGGCACATGATACTCGTTGAAGACCAAAGCTTTGAATGATAGGATTTGCAGCCATCATACGTCTGCTCAAAATTTACAATCTTTTGGTCAGTATCACATTCCGATGTAAACGAAGATTCGAAAATATTGGATGCATGCTCAAGTGGATTTATCTACCTAAACAGCAATGTTTTTAGACCCTCGACTACCAGTCCTCTTGAGAATAACAGTTCTTATGCGCTGAGAACAAAGATACAGCGTGGATCCGAGTATACAAAGACTGGCTCCAGGGCGGACAGAAGCAGGGCGGGCAGCAAATCAGATAAATCTGATTCGAATCAAATACACTTTTTCAAAATCAAATCAAATAAAGGAAAGATGAAGCCAAATTCAAATCAAATAAAGAGTAGGCTATATTTGATTATATCCAAATTAAATAGGTAAACTAGCCGGCTTTATATAAAATAGATTATAAAGCTTAATTATCGATTATTAGGGTAATTATATAATTATTAATCAACCCGAAATTTAACGATATATTTTTCTTATTAATTTAAAATTCAATTTTCTAAAAAGGAAAAAAAATTGAAAAGAAAAAAATTCGAAAATCTTTTCAAATTTCAATATATCTTAAGATTTTCAACTTCGCTAAATTTCTTATTTTTTAAATAACGGTGTTTTACAAGCATTAAAAATTAATATTTTAGAATATTTAAAATATTTAGCTAAATAGATTAATTTATAAGTTTCGGGCGATGTGCTGTAAGAGAAAGTTGTTAATAGAAAAGTAAAAAAAAAGTATAAATATTCAAATTATCCAAATCAAGTCAAATCAGGCCTCTAATTAATCAAATTCACAGAGATTTTATTCAAATCAAATCAAATTAGACCCTCCGATTTGATTTGAGTTGATTTGATGCCCGCCCTGGACAGAAGGACCTCAATTGTGGAACAAATTCAATTAGAGCAACGAACATACAGTAAACAATTCAGTGAACAAACACATTCTAGGTAGTCAAAAAAAGAGATCACCCACCATACGGCCAAAACTCCTATACCTCAGCGAGCGGCATTGTCAGCCCGGGCAGCTGCCATCCACTCGTCAACATCACTGATTGTGGCGCTCTTTCCGTCCTACCTAAGTAGGCAGTTCACCAAATGATTAGGGAGGTCAGAGCATTCTTGGTTCAACGCAAGGTTCTTGCTATAGTTTACACAAGTAAGAAAGACCTAAAATAACGTGCCTAAAGGCAGAATTGAGCCCATAGGGCCCATTTCGTAAAATTGTTTATATTGTGTTGTTTGTCGGTGCTGAGATATGCCGAACTATGCTGGGCACCGAGATAGGAGGCATGGAAATACGTAGCCTCCTGGAGTCTCCAGCTGAAACTTCAACTCTTCCCATTGCCCAATGTATACATCATCACGACTTGATCAAGATACACCTCTTAGTTGTAAACCAAGGAGCAATCATAATGGTGGCTGGCAAACTAGCCACATACTATACCACTGCACTGCCTTCCACAGTACCTGCGTTTATCCAGTCGCTGATCAGTGATGATCTAATTATGGACTTATTACTGCACAGTACAATACGTGTTCGTGAGTCGTGACTCGATTGGGAAATGAGCCCCACTGTAAGTGGTGAGGGCACAACGGCTGATCGGCGCCACCCGTACACGCGAGATCAGATCAGATCGCTTCGCGACCGCCTTCCTCTTTCCCACTTCATCGGCCGAGCAGCAATTACGCGCTGGGATCTACTTAGGTATATATTGCCTACCCACCGCCTGGTACGCTACTTCCACAGCATTCAACTGTTCTCCGTCCTGCTGAAACGAGCGGGCCCTATCTAATAACCTTGGAAGAAGCTCGACCGGCAGTCCAACGCCCACTTGCTTGACACACCGCCCAGGGGGAAAAGACGCCTTCACGAGGCAGCAACTGGGCGTCCCTTTTTGAATTCAGCCGATTCTTTTGACACTCCGGTAGTTCCTCATGGGAGATTTCTTGATGCGTTACTGGATTAGGCAGGGGTTGCTGCTGATGCTCAGCCGCAGTGAGGCTCCCCCAAGGCCTACACGAGTCCACGCGCCAGACCCGATCACGCTGCCGGTCACCGATATCAAGACCTCCCAGATCCAACCCCACAAAGGCCTTCCCATCCTTCTTTGACGCGAAACCAGATGGCAGTGCCACCCACGCGTTCGTTGATCCTCACGGGACCTGCTCTTGGCAAAGTGGCCGCTTGCGTGTCTTCAACCTTGGAATGTCAGACATCCATCGTGAAGGTGGAGCCGCCCCTAAAGCCACGGATCACCAGCTGCCCAGAGCGCGGTTTACGCCCAACCCGGGTCTGGTCATTTCCCGTGGCTGATGAGCTGCAAGAGAAACGTGGAGAACCCTCAGCCCTTTTTCACAGTGCCAAGTGGCCTGCTTTCCTTCCAACGGTGGGAGTCCACGGGCAGTGCTCCAGGGCTGACACAGTGTCTCCAGCACCTCGACATCGCACAGTGGGGAATAACTTCTGGGGCGTTTCCTTCGTACTCTCATCTTGTTCTACGAGTGTGATTGCCATCCCTTCGCGTATGGCCGATATTGGAAGGTGGGCTATGTTGCATGTCGTTTCCGAAGTCTTGTGCTGCTGCCACACTCCATATATGCCCTGCTCTCGCTCCAAACCCAGGCGTCGCCGTCGCCGGCCTGTCTTCCCACACCATGTCAACACAAACAGGTGCTAAACCTCCAGCCTTTCGTCTCGCTGTTTTGTCATAGCACGAGCCAGCTGTTTAAGCTCTCAATAGATACCAGACTATCTTTTCATCTTCTCGCGGGCGTACTTCTTCCCACAAGTCCCGGAACCACCTGGGCAAGTGGACAGTTGACCCCTCGCTCACGATGGCCAAACACCGCGACCAAGCCCAATTTGACCGAGCAGCATGGCGACTCAGTGTTCTTCTGCCATGCTGGATAGTGCAAATCTCACTGATGCTGGTATTGATTGGCGTATCTGCATATCTCTTCGCCAATGGCATCAATGACGCCGACGAAATCCGCGACACGGCATTAGCGTAGGCTCCCTGTTCCCTCACACGTATCGGAGCTCACATACATTTACTGATTTGTCTGGATGTGCAGGTGGTCGGGTATAAATCTCAGTTTCAGTACAATCTCAGCCTTTCTCACGGGCTTTGAAGTCTTCAAAACAGCGACAGAGTCTTTGACACCCAAGATTATACTGGCGTCTAATACAGTGAAGCTATTTGGGGTGGCAGTATCCATGATTATGGACGGCTTGATTACAGGCACGGAGCTGAATGGCTGGGCTGAGGGAACGCTGGTCATTCATAGCCTATTGGTGTAAGAGCATTCATGTATGAGCCTCAAAAACTCGTAGTCCAGTACTGACATTGGCATTATAGCATCTCTACCATCGTGCTAGGGTCCTACGCATCTTGGAAGTGGAAATGTCTCGCCGACTACGACGACTATCACCTGCCCGGAAACGTCACGCCCTTCGGCTACAAGAGCGATGACAAGAGCCGAAACTTGCAGAGCGGTCACACCCGAGTGGCCTCCGACGACATGGACTGGGACCCGGATCTGGAATTCGGCAACAGAGTCGAGATCGTCTCCGCCGCCTCCCCGGCTGGTGTCATGGCACCATCACCCATTGAGCCTTCGCCAAACTACGTCGAAGCAACACGAGGGCGCGGATCCTCCTTCTCTAGGCTCTCGGGACGCATGAACTTCAGCATGAGCAACGATGTTGACGAAGTCAACGCCACCGCAGCGCGAAGTCGCGCCAACTCCGCCTCATCACTCATGGCCGCCGAGACTGTGTACGACCCCGCTGCGCAGCAGATGGCACAGCAGAGTCCCGACGAGCCCCAGAGCACGCTTGCCAACCGGCCTCGTGCGGCTTCTTACATTTCCATCACTGGCGAGGGCCGAGCAGAATACAACCACACAATAGACCCCTCCTACGAAGACTACGTCCGCGAGCAAAAGGGCAAGCAGCGCGCCAGCCAGCACATCAACCAGGATTCGGTCTCGTCCCTCTCCAGCTCGTCGATGGGTTCCGTAGAGAGCCCGCCAACCATGGCACCGGTGTCGCGGGTCGCGTCTGACTCAGCGGCCGCGTATCGCCTCAGCCTCAACCTGCAGAGCGAGGTGGACGAGTCGCTAGACGCGGAACTCGGCTGGGGCATGGCGAGCAAGAAGAAGAACGTAAGGGATAGCTTGACGCGGGCGCCGAGTAATGCCAGTGAGATCGTGACGATGGGCGATGCGTCTGCGGAGGATAACGCAGAGGAGGAGGAGCAGGAGGATGGGCACAGAAGACAGCGGAATGTGGACCAGGCGTCACGGGCGCTGTTGGGTGGAGATAGAGGAGAGGAGGTAGAGCACCCTGAGTTGTTGAGGCCCGGGAGGCCGAAGAGCGCCGCGATAGCGTTTGTGGTGACGCCGCCGCCTTCGTCTGTGGCAGCGAGCCCTAGGATGACTTGGGGAGGGGCATATTCCCAGGGCAAGTAATTCATGGGGAACAGATCGCTCTGTGGGCGGAGTAGGTCCAAATACCAACACAGTCCTGCCAAGGTTGGCTATGAGCGAGGAATAGTACCTAATCACTCAACAGGTTGATGACATCTGGAGCCCGCGTTCACTCGCCTTACACCTCACGAGTCTCGACAAACACCTCTGATCCTGCTCCGCAACCCTACTCATAGATGTAGCAGAACGCCCCAGCAGTTGTGCTCAGAAGCTCTTTGATCTGCCTGGGCGGGCCGGCGGCATAGCCATAATCCACCCAATCCTCATCCGTGGTGTTCGCACTGGGTGGGCTGTCGAGGAATGTGTGCGTCCCCGCAATACTGTTGCTGCCGAACACTCGAGAAGCAGGGTCTTGCATCTGCCACATCCACCATACCCGATCCATCATTGTGTGATGAAGATAAAAGGCTGGATCACCCGGCGAGACGTACAGATCACGTCCAGGGTCTCCGCCGAGTGACCAGTGGCCTAAAAAGGAGTTGGTATTAGATCTTCAAGACGGAGAAATTGTCAATGGCCCCAGAGTGGCCTCGGGATGGTACTCACCCCCGCCATGCACGCCCATCGTGTTGCCCCCAGCCAGTTGGCTCTCAGGGTAGCCTTGGAAAAGCAGCTGGAAGTTGGCAACGTCGTCATATCGATGCACAACGTCGAGCACTTTGCTGGCGTTGGCAAAGTTCTGATTGATGTAGTCCGTCAAGTCCCGCTTCAAGCAACGAGGATTCCAGGAGAAGATTCCAGTATCGTTGTACGGGTTCGTGACAGTAGTGCCACCGGGAAGCACCAAAGAAACCGGTCCCAGGTTGACGGTGTAGTTTGTAAAGGGCCCAGATAGGACACAACCTCCTCCGGTGCCGGCAGGTACGAAAAACGGGTCGAGCTCAGGGTTGCCGCCTGAAACATCGAGGCTAGATTTGTTGGCAACGTAGGCGCCGTCTCCTGACATGGAAGTATCACTTCCATCGAACATGGATGAGCTGTGCAGGCCGGTGATAGCTGTCTTGGGCCAGTTCCAATACTGCAGCATGGATCTATCAGCGAGGCTCTCAACTTTGCGACGTGCTTAGAGTATCGTTCCTCTTCTTCATGCGATGGTAGACGTACTGGCAGGCTTCCGCTGTATCCGCATTCCTCGGTCAGGGCTTGTCCGTACAGATGCACAAAGTATCGGTGCCATGAGAGGAATGTTCCAGTATAATGGATGGTGGTAGTTTGGTTCATGTGCGTTGCAACAAAATCATCATATCGAGATTTGATGCCCGAGCCCAGGACTGAAGGCGTCAATGCTGGTGTTGACTGCAGGCACTGGACGGCGTTGATATAGTCCTTTCTCTCGGACGAAGTGAATGAGTCCCTATTTTCATACATGTCAGCGCTGGTACTTAATCATTGGCCTGAGGAGCTGAGACAGAGTGCCGAGCTCAAATATCAGCGGAGCTGCAGTGACGCATTCCTGAGGACTCACCAGTCTCTCCTGATCTGTATATTTTCCTCAGTACAGGTGCCGGTAGAGTTCTGAGCCTTAAGAACACTCAAGGCCGTGGTTCTTGATGCTTCGGCAAGCGCCTGCACCTGGTCATATTCTGGATAATTGCCCTCAACGAAGGTCGACGACACAGAAGTGCCCAAAGCACAAGTAGCTTGCAAGGCAAAGAGAACACGGAGGAGAGACATCACGCTTTTTTTTGGAGTTCGTACCAAATTCTCCGTGAAATCAACAGATGAGTGAGCGGGAGGTGCTCATGGAGAGACACATTCATCACGGGCGAAGTCACCTTGATATTGGATCTCCGGTCCCGGAAACCAATCACCTATATCCGGTGCTCGCCTCCATGCGAGCATCGAGGTTCGAGGACTATTGATTTCCGCGACTATCAGTTGCAGTCAAGCGGAGTCCACCTGTAATTATCCAGGGGTTGGAATGGATTCAGCTGCACGTTGCTGGTGTGTCGGTAAGTGTTCCCGTACTAGGTAGTGTTCTAGGAGCAGCGGTCTCCACAAATAAAAGCAAAATAGATGAAATAACCCGAAATAGCAATACCTGCACCCCCCAAATGAAATACCTCTGCATACAATGTTTTTACTGCAAACCGGGAGGTATTTGATTTGCTTCATTTACATACCCTCATGCCCCTTTGGGATTTGTCGTGATCAGGCCGTAATTATGCGTCCGAAGAATTTTCACACCTCGTACTCGGGTTTATGATTATGGGTACTAATGTTTCGTATAAGATCTATTTCCTATAGACAAGTATCAGCAGTCTAATGCTCGCTTTTGAGGTGTTTCCGTGTGTCCAGCGTCCTCTGAACTCACGATGTTTCCGTTCACGCCAATGTTAATATGTCGAATTCTGTATTTGAATGGGCTGCTGGCCATTGCTATGTCCAGCGAATGCGAGCGGACTTTTAGCCAGGACAAACTAACGCTAAGCTCGCAATACCGGCGAATAAAGGCATATACACTCGAGTTACTGTTATGCAGAAAATTGGATAAGAAAAAGGTACATAGTAGTTGGAGCAAGGTCCGGCTATGTTACAAAAAAAAAAAAAAAACTTATCACTACTGGTAACTAAGCCTAATCGGGCAAATAATTGATTTCATGTGCATATTTCCAACTAACTACCCAAATACCGAGGGGTAGCAGTGAGATCAATTAGACCCCTGTCATTTGAGTTGATTCAATTTGTATAGACCACTATCTAGAAGGTCGAGACTCAGGACCGCGAGTAGTAACAGCAGACGCTGCCTTTGCTTCAGCTCATTTAATCAAGCACTATAGTCCCTCAGGCATTTGAAATGGATCCTGATGCCAGAATACGTCCCGGACATCACAGACACTGAGTTTTACGACGCCACAAGATGGCGGCACCTTGCAGGCCGACAGACCGGTTGGTTTCCACTTCCATTCTTGATCATGGAGTAGTATTACAGTACATCCAAATATCCACATCCTGGGCGTGTATCGGAGTAGTAGACGCAAATAGATAAGGGCGTCCCGACACTTTGGTCAGCTATCTTGGTCCCATGCGGCTTTGCCGACGCTGCAAAACGAAACTTGGGAACTGCCTAGTCTAGCATCATGCATGATCACGCGATAATTACACGTAGGGTGGGAGCACAACGTAAGTACCAGACTCTAACGCAATTAAGGGGCTTCGGCATCAAGTCTACACACTGCAGTCGTTGTGCAGATGGGTGTGCTCGCACCACTACCTAGACACTTCTGAGCCTACCTAGGGTACCGATACGGTGTATGTGCTCAGCATTAGTAGCTCGAGCTCCAAAACAGCTGATGCTTTGTGCATGCCATGTGGAATCCAAAAAAAATGCAATGATAGAAGGGCTTCGCTCAACGGAGCAGGACCAAACAGAACTGGGCCGAATAACGTTTGGCCCGGGGTTAGTCTTCCAGGTGGAGGAACGTTCCATGGGAAGTGGGTCATCGTGAGCGCCCATCTGCATGAGACCTAGGCTCTAGGCAAGCGGCGGCACGAAAAGACGCGATCCCCTTTCTGGGGTAAAAATAGGAGTTGCCGGCTATCTACCGAGGCATTTAGAGTGTGAGTGACTGGTTGGATTAGCCGCTGGCTCGACCATGATATCGCCACGTTGTCGAAGCGAGCCTAGAGTGGCGTACTCTGTACAGCACGATATCTGCAACTACTACTCAAAGCTCACGGTTTTCAAATGGCGGGACAATGCGCTCCAAGACGCTACCTATGTATCAGCACAGAAAGATAGGATACTGGCTTTTGAATGTCTCTCAGATTGTGGTAGCTGTTGATATATAGACAGATTTCTGCGAACTAATGAGCGACATGGAGTAGCCAAACTGGTGATTTTTCTGCATGAGCACCCTTGCCACTAGACGGTGTTCATGAACCTTGGAATAAGCAATGGCAAAAAAGAAATCCAGAGCACAGGTAAAATTCATGGCTGCAAGTCTAGACGCATGTCACACAAATCCTCAGCTCGCTTGAGAATTGTCCTGACGGGTCCACTGTCCCCACAGCGCCCACAGTTCAAATCCTTTGTCACATCGCGCCTCGCCGCACGATCCACTAAGAGATGCAAACACGGAGAGTAAGACCAAAATATGTTGAAAATGACATTAACCAGGCGCAGATATATTCCGGGCCAGAGCACCCTGGGTACTGCTTAACCTCGATGGGTTACCAGTAGACAAGCTGGTCATGATCATCTTCCCTCGGACCCATAACCACACACACAAGTACGACCGGTGACTGGGATAACATAGCAATTAAACGACCATGCAACTGGTGATCGACGGTCACTGCTCTGGAATGAGAGCTTTTCGGTGAGGAACAGGCACAGGAACCCGATGGTGACCATATGGGTGATGTTTGACGGCAGCAGGGATGGCCTAGCCTGACCTCACGCATATGCCACAAATATAAGATGGTGACCATATGGCACGCAATGTAAGCGCATCGACCGGTGATTTCTCATGATTATTAGCGAGGTACGCGACCCGGAGCTGCTCTGTTTCAGGGTACGTCCGGGTTTGCTTGCATCTTGTTCGGAAGCTTATAGCGAACCTAGGTAGTGACAGAAACAGTCAGTTGGTGGCCCATGGCAAGGTGCCGCAGGTGTACATAGGTTCACGGGACACTTATCATGGTGGCGCCGGCATCAAGAGACCAGACTTCAAACCTTGGTTTCACCACCATGATATTCTTGAAAAGTCTCTGATCCCCCTCTCATTTTGTCTCTTTCGAAGTCTAAAATGGCAGCCGCGGTGCTCCCATCCAATCCTCACGACGATGACCACCCCGATATCATTGCTACTGCTACGGCATGCACAACGGTTGCTCTGTTGACAATATCAGTTCGGGTGTACACTCGTCTCGCAGTGGTCCACAACTTTGGATGGGACGTGAGTCGAACCAGTCCGTTGCATCATCTATAGCACTTGAGACAATGGATTGACAATACATCTACAGGACGCAATCATGTGCGGCGCTATGATTTTGTCGATCGTGACCGCGGTTCTCATAATTATCGAAGCCTGCCACGGTAGCGGCCGCCATGTCGGGGATGTTCCTGCCGATATCTATATGATAGGCATGAAGATTAACATCATCACGGAGCCGATGATTGTGATAGCGGTCGCTGTTGTGAAGATATCGGTTGGGACAACGCTCCTTCGGATCGCTGGACATACTAGATGGAGACGCCTTATCATCACCATAATGACGGTGATGGGCTTATGGGCATTCACAAGTATATGTGTGCGTTTCTGCTTCCGTTTTCGCATCGACCCGGATGTTAAGAAACACAACTCACCTAGAGCCACGCGAACAATTCTTCGCAGACCATCCTATTTTCATATAGCAACGTGGCCATGAGATGGGATAAGTCACTCTCAGGCACCTGCTGGCCACAACCTACCTTTAAACGCTTCGGCTTCGCTGACGTGGCGCTGAATATCGCAACAGACATCTTCTTCGCCATTGTCATTCCCGTGCCAATGTTCTGGAATCTCAACGTCAACAGCCAGACCCGAAATTCGCTGATGGCTATCCTTGGACTCGGTGTCTTCGCCTGTATGGCTTCCATCATCAAGTCAGTGTACCTGAACGTTCCCGAAGACTTTAGCGACTGGCTCTGGGATGCCCGCAATGTAACGATCTGGAACATCGTCGAGCTCAATGTGAGCATTGTTGCCGGTAGTCTCCCAGCTACCAGGCCGCTCTTTAGAAGCCTTTCCGGACAGGAACACGGACGGGATACTGCCTTCAGAATCAGCCATGCTGTGCATGAGGCCTTCGATCCTGAGAGGACCATACTATCCAGTGCTAGGCGTCTATGGCGACCCAGACAAGTGCGCCCTGTCACTGAAGAGTATAATAGTGAGAGAGCGTTCAATCCGCAAGACAAGGATGAGAAACACAGTGCTTCAGGTGCTCACGAGATGCATGCCATCTATTGCGCTGGAGGAAACCATGAGGTTATTGTGACAAGTAACGCAGCGGACGTGGAGACGGCAGCAGTGGAGGCCAATCCCCGAGGCATCCGCATGACAATCACCGCGACAACAACCTTTGAATAGATCAAGACATTGAGTGGGCTCCAAAAGCCAGTTTGTACATATGCAAAGCTGAGCCAAGTGCGCCCGATGTTCAGAGTGGACTGATGGCGCATGAATACGTCAAGCAATGGAGTATCGCCTATAATACACAGTGTCTATATACCTCCCGAAATTTTGTATTACTTACACAGCAGCGCCGGATAGCGATACGCTTCCAAGTAACCAGTGGGAGACACGACACCACCATCAGTTTGCGATACCAGGGCAAGGCAAGCAGGAGATGTGAGATATTTCACATTATGAGGACGGGGAAATGTACATTGTCCTCTTCCCGTCGTGTGCCGACCAGTCTAAAGGATATCCCAACAAGCACTCTATATTATCGTGCTACAGTAGTGCGGGACTGAAGCCACCACAGAGCCACCACAACTCCTTGACCCACGAATGGGCAACATCACCAAGTCTCCAAACCTGGACCCAGCTGGGTCAACACCCTCCCACGAAACCCTCCAAAGCATATAACCTCCAACAAACCCATCCAGCCATCAATGATGTTGAACCCTTACAAGCCCTTGGCAACAGAGTCGAGGTAGACGTTCGCGGAGTCGAAAGGGACGACCTCGCCGGCCTCGTTGGTCATGGCGGCGTTCTGGACGGTGGGCTGTCCGGCGGCCTGGCGCTTGTCGGAAGCGGCTAGAGAGTGAATGTCAGCAACACATCCTCCACGATGTACGCCTTCGTTAGCAGATTAACTTACGGCTAGCCATGACGGCAGCAACGAGAGTGGCAAGAGCGAGGATAGAGAACTGCATTTTGAAGGTTGTGAAAGATTGTCGGCCGGCGACGGGCAAAGTATTACAAGTTGTATAGGTTGGTGGTGAAAGGTAGAAAAGACAGAAATTGGTCTTGACAGTAGTTCGATAGTGTAAAGAAAGAATGATGTGAAGGAGAGCCGCGGATCGAGGAGTTTTGATATTTGTAGCCGCATAGCATCGCCTTGGGATCATCTTGGGATGTCACCCCCATCCCAGACTCGGGATGGCGATCCCGTCAGTTTCGCATGCTCATCACCCATCCGAGGTCTGGTAGCAAGGTTCGGGGGTGGACGTGATGAGCATACACTATCCAGCCTAGTCCTAGTCCTAGTACGTACGACTAAAGCCTTGTTTGAAGATTTGTACTGTGGCAGTATGTATAATAGTACTTTGTATCGGAGTTTTGTATCGGAGACCTGACTCGGCGTACGTTCGTGGCGACTAAAAAAAGGCATCTTGTCCAGATCGAACTCCTAACAAGTCATGTATGGAACCTGAGTAGTAATCTGTTAGTGCTATCACCCACCTGCGCGATCATCTGTCTGATCTCATAATTACCCAGCACAGTTTGTTTTTGTATTTGCGACGGATTTTCTAGTGGCTTCTCTGCGCTCCACGAAAGTGCATTTCCATATACTCCGATGTGATGCGCTTTCTGTATTCCACGGCCCTATCGTGAGTTCTGTACTCTATATGGGGAACCCCGCCCCCTCGTTCCCCCATACATACCCACTGAAAAGGCTCAACCCGCTGTGCATTCGGAATATGGGGTCGCGGGGGGAGTCCGGCTGCCATTGGACGGCATTTTTGTCGAGAAGCAGCTGTGTTTTCGCAGTCTGGGCAATGTGAAACGTGAGATGTGACGGTTTGCACTTGATCAGCCTTGAGCGCCCAGGATGGCGCCCCGGAATCGGCCCATAGATGAACATGTCAGTGCCCGCGAAGGCCTGGTGCCCAGCGGCCCAGCACGCGGGAGGGGACCTTGGCATCTCAGGTTGGCATCTTGGCCGTCTCTTTTGTGCTGGGCCGATCTGGCAAGGTCTACTACTATGACAGCCGTCCGTGCGATTCGTTCATGCGACGTCACCCGTTGAGCCTCATCCGCCCAGCACACGATCGAGTGGACAGGGGTTGGCTGTTCTCGAACTCGCACTCCCTTGGCGTGGAGATGATCATACAGTTCTGATCAACGCCCACCGCTCTTCCGTGTTTTGCCATGATTACAATGACCTCGCTTCAGCCACCTTTTTTTTGGTCTGAGCCGCCAGTTCCGGCGCACAAAGATTTGTCCGTGTGCGAAGCACTGATCAGACTCGAAACTCTACGCTGTCGTAATTCGTGACGCACAAAATGGTGCCTAGGCGCAAGAATCCAAACCAGGCTTGCATTACGTGGAGCAAACAGGACCAAAATTATAAAAAGATGATTATTGCAATATCAAAGCACAACTTCACCGAAGCAGTCTGCAGGTCTATTCTTTTCCAAGGTTCCCACAGTTGAGCAGCAACTTCCAAGCACTAGAGAGCAGAGGAAAGGACTCATTGTACCGCGCGCATGCGCCGCAGCATGATGCCTGATATGATGTGCAAATTCTTGTCGATCATCCAAATATCGTCTCACCACCCTCAGCTCTGGTCTTCGAATTGAATGGCTGGTGCGAACTTGCATTATTAGCAGCCCGCGCCTCATGCTGAATCTCCTCAACACATCACGTTGACGCAACCAACAGCTCCTCGCCTCAGCGTGAAGCGTCGTCGAAGCACGTGTTAGCGCACAATGAGCGGGCCTCTCCATGTCCGATGCGGAGAAATAAAAAGATGCCAAGAATGTAAATTTTCCGACACCGTCTAAACTTGTTCCTGTAAATGCGTCCCTCCTTCACCGTCTCGGCTTTAGGGCGGTACCTAGCAGAACATTGGGATGTCTTGAGGTCATGCAGCTTGTTCTATCACTTCAGGACCACTCTACCCACGTGAATCAGAGATTGTAACATAGGCTCTTACATTCCGTGCAGTTCTTGTGTCTTCCAATTCGACTGGGCACCAGGAGAACAAACTCCCAGAACCTGGAACATTGTTACAGCTTCGGAGGCGAGTCAAGAAACGGATGGCGGCGATCCCGACAACGCTGATACAACTAGCACTCTTGTAACAGGTATATTCGCCGTGACTCGACGGGTGGAAGGTTCAGTCAACAAATACAGACATTGTGCCGTGCTGTGGGCGCAGACTTGGGTTCGCTGAACCTTACACTCTTTGCTCCCGTCCTACGACCTTGCAACGCGCTCTTCGTCGGTGTCTCCACTCCATGGGAGGTCAACATCCACGCCCGTGTTCATTCGATTGTTTTGGTCATGGATTGGACGTCTCTTTTTCGGGAGACGTACTCTTTTCGATACTATGATGCATCTCCATGTCACTCTGTTCCAGCTCGGGCTACCAGTCCAATACTCCAGTGCTTCCAGGGACAGTTTCTGGACCTCCTCTGTGGACAAATCTCGCCTGGCTCGGACGCATTTCCGCGACAAGTTCCACCAGATTCCGACGGAAAGCACAGGCCGATGGAAGGCCGCTGAATACAAACAAGTCGCCGTGCGGAAGATTCTATGTCGTTCGTGGTGTCATATTGCGAGGGTACTCCTAGGACTTCTGCGTGCTTGGATATCTGCCTTACCTTCGGTGTTGTTGACGTCCGGTTCCTTTCGAAATGTGTGCACTCAGCAGTCGAAGAGGTAGGAGAGGAATTCGAGATTGGGACTGGCTACGGTTCCATCGTGTCGGCCTTGACGTCCAGCAGCTCAGGCATTATAGTTGGCCAAGCGACTGAGAAAACAAGTTGACTACCTAGGCATTTGGTTTCGGTCGGTCCCAAGTCATCACATGCCCGGTAGCCAGCTGCAGCCAATGAGTTGTGCACTGCCTAAGCGAACCCATTCTGTAGTTCGCTGTATGCTGAGGATCTCCAGCGTCCACATACCCAAGGTGCTCGAGACACTAACAGACTCCCGGACTCCAAAAAAAAAAAAAGAGGTCTGCAAGTGTGCGTCCTGCCAGCCTGCACACGGAGAGGTATCCGCTCCCAGCAGTCGGGAGCACCGGGCCTCGCGAAGTTGCCAGCTTCTTACTTGCAGAAGCTATCTGAACGCCACGTAGTCTTCAACGTACGGTTGGGCAGACATACATCTATAATGCTGACTTTCGGTGAGAGCATTCGATGATACGCAGGCGACGTGGCAAGGGTGACTGCATTGATAGTGCCGTATTGCTCCCGTGCCGTGCATCATAACCATGTAGCGCGGTGTGACAGATTGCAAATCGTGCGTTATGGCGGCCTGGCGGCTTGGCCGAACTTGGATCTCCGTTGGAGAACAATGTTGCTTCTTGACGCAGGCTTGGGCGACTAGACAGCTAGACCGCCAGATGGATAGATCATAAGTGGGGACGCCATCATGTAGACATGCCACATCTCTCGCCACCAAGAACTTCGGGGATGTTTTTGTATAGTGCGTGAGAGCAATTTGTATTAGCTTTGTAATATGTGGAAACGAATTATCATGCAAGGAAGTGATTAAAAATGTAAAGCCTCTCCATCCAACGGACACCTCATCTCAAATCGTCACAGAAAACGGCGCCACGTTCGGGTCCAGCGCCTGCCACACAAACGGCATGCCTTGCGACAGGCCATCCGCGTCGAACGTCCTATTGCTGACGGTCTCGCTGAATGCCTCCATGGTGCTCATGAACTTCGCAGCGGCCGTGCTGGTGGCGTCGTTCATAAGGGCCAGCATGTCGGCGTCGTCGAACATGTGCAGCAGCGTGCGGTTCGTGTTGATGAGCAGCGGTCGGGCGAAGATGCCGGTGACGTACAGCTGGCGGGCCGACTTTGCGAATTTCGGAAGGTAGGCGACCACAGATGTGTTGCCCTTGGTCGTGGGGAGGGGTTCGTAGAGTGCCGTCGGGTGGAAGGGAAGCGTCATGCTGACCGAGGCTAACTCGTTCGTGTTGACTGCGTGGTGGGCAGTGGACGCCAGGTGAGCCTGAACAGTGTTAGCGAGCGGTATGAATTCTCATGTAATAGCTGTATACATACCATGTGTGTCAGTGCATCGACGAGGTCTTTCCTTGTGGCGAAGATCTCTGGGAAGTCGTAGACTTGCGCCTCGCCGTTTGCTTCAGCTGCCCAGCCCTGGATCTCAGCATCAACCAGCACGGCCATGTCTGAGTCGTAGTATGAATGCACGAAGGCCGTCATGAAATCATGGATCCCGTTGTAGATAGCCAAGGCATCGTCGTAGAACGGGAAGCTGGCGAGCTCGGGGCCAAGGGTCGAGTCGATGAGGCCCCGGTTTCTCAGGTCTGTCAAGAAGTAGTTGGCCCGGAACCGTCCTTGGCCACCGTGGTAGAGATCGTCGGTGAAGATTTGGGCTGCTGCCCCCGTGTATCCAAAGACTGCGTCGACAGCCGCGCCTTCAGCAAACAGCACGTCACGAGCGATGGGCTGCACGGCGAAGACCTGATACATGAGGCGGTCAAGGATTCCGTAGACTGGATGCGCCGAGCTGATCGCACGGATGGCGGCCATCCACGCGATCTGGACAACCTCGTGAGTCGCCGCCAGGTGGTTGAATTGGGCAAAGCTGAACTGGTCAGTCAAGGTGGTTTTCGACTGTGGAAGATACGAGCACTACTTACAAAATATCGTTGCCGTTGAAGATGATCTTCGCCAGCAGCCAGTCTTCCGGCTGGTCCCGAGGCGTATAGATCAAGTTCGCTCCCACATTGGTGCGGATCGCGAGAGGCAGGAAGTTGCCCGTGGCCTCATCGATGAAAAAGTAAGCGTCACAGGCGGCAGCGTAGGCGGTGGTGCGTTCGAGGCGGCCCTGAGCGGAATGATCGATGTAAAAGAGCCTGCCGGCCCCCATGAGGTCCTCCAGAGTCGACCCTGAAACAGCCACAGCAGTCGAGTCGTCCACGTCGAAAGCAAGCGAGTCGAGAGAGGGATTCAGTCTGCGGACAGCGTATGGGCTTGTTGACAAACGCTCCATGGAGAACAGTAGGTCCTGGGTGTAATTTGACAATATTCCTGGCGCAGGACCCTTGGGCAATGTGTTCTTCCATTGGTTGTCGTAAAGCAGTGCGTAGTCTGCCAAAGTGGCGAGCCCATTTGTCTGTTGGGGCACGGTCAGAACTGCATTCTGTCATGGTGGACTCAAAATCACATTGACTGAGAGCATCAAGTAACATACCGCTCCTTCTGCATATGCCTCGGTGGCGAGCTTACTATCCAGAACTGTGAGATTTGACTCGGGCGCAAACTCGGCCTCAAGAGACGCGAGGTCCGCTAACGAGGTGGCATTCCCAAGAGTCCCAGTCGGAAAATGAGGCCCGCCCGCAACGGCTGGCCCGTAGAGAAACCCAGCTCTTGTAGCTGCTCTGTTGGAAAAGGAGTCTAATCAGTTTCCGCCAGTCACGTGGGAATCTGAGCGAGAGGCTTTCATGTCGATGGCGGACGATGAGAAGTCCACTCACAAAGCGTCTATTCTAGACACATCCGAGACAATGGGGCGCGGTAAGCTGTAAGATGTCGATCGGCGTGTCATTTTGGGCCCAAGGTCGAAGCGCGGAAATGTAGGCCTCTTGATGGAAGCTGCTTGGGCCTCCTGGCAGACGCCCAGGAACAGTGCGCCCAGAGACAGCTGGTGAAAAAGCATGTTGAGGCTTGAGACGTTAAAGAATCTGGGGTCGGCAGATGGAATAACCAAGTGGACATCTCATGCGAAGGCATGCTCGACGAGGGATTGCGAGTGGCGTTGTTAAATAATTTATTCTGATCCTTCGCAGCATAAACAGGGGTGCTTGGGGCCGTTGTTGGTTGTGGGTTTCAATAGAGGCCCACAGCAGGAGACGGGATGTTGCGGCGTTGTTGATACATTACATCCACCATGCAGATAAGCACACCGATCCTTCAGATTCTCAAGGTGCCATCGAGGGCGCTTATTCGGGCAAGCAAGCTGCAAGCAACAAGTCATCGGCGCTCCACTTTTTCCTGTCTGGCGGCTGGCTTTCACGACAGACGGGCAGATGAGTTCTTGTTGAGTGGCCCCATGAATGCTACCGTTGGTTGCTAGCGATGTACCATTTGGGGGGCAGGTGGATGAATAAATGTGGCGCTGTGCACCAACTGCACCTCAGCCCTGCCGAATATTCCCATGGCGGAGACGATCCTGCAGATAACAGGGGAAATACATGCATCACCGCATCAGCCCGATGCTACGCTTTGTGGCCCCCACTGTACACATCACGGCACATGATAACAGGGCTGACTGCCTGACTGCTTCCAAGTTCCAAGTTCCAAGTCTGAGCCGGTCTGCCGCGCTGGAAGGATTCAGCAAAATGCGCTTGATTAATTTACACGCGCTTGCGAGGCGAAGTGGTTGGACTCTCACTTTGCCGGATTGCCCAGACCTGGATACAGTATCTTCAATGCAGGCGCTCGCGTTAAGTAGCACGCACGCCCACAAAAGCACTTGCAAGGGCCCAAAGCAACTTTGCAGTCGTCGGGCACATATGCAGGCTGATCGGATGCCTTAATTTATTTGTATGGGATTTGCCAGTACAATCTCTTCACACGTCGAAACAAGTTCGATACTTCTCGACTTGAGGAGTCGGCCGGTATCCGGGCCGGAACGGCGGTCAGGAGTATCGGAAAGCTGGCACCCGGGCACTTGTCCGGAGATGGGGTGGGCTCTACCTAGGTAATTACAAAAACGGCTCAGGAACTCCATCAGCCTAACATTCCACTACAGAGTCTAGGCATGATGTATCATCATAAGACCAACCTCATTCTGACCAGGACGGGGCTCCCTCTATGACCACAGGCTTTTTTTTTTCATATGTATATTTTCTCCCACGGGAACATGTTCGGGCATCTGCAATAATCACAACTTCTATCTAAAAATAACATATGGACATGACCGTGGGCAGTGTAATTGCAGAGTCTCCCGCATGTGGAGCTTTGAGGCTGTGTGGACTTTATCGGCGCCACTTTGTGCAACATCTGTGCGGTATCTGCACAAACACTATTGAATAAACATCTATGCGTACATAGATAGGTGTATGAATTCAAATTTTCTACTGATAACCAATCAGAGAAACTGCTGAGATCGAGCCTCGAGTTTCGCCGACCTCGGGAACGACCACAGGAATGAATGCATATTCGCGTTCTGGTACACCCAGCAATGATGCCGAGGTTGACTATACATTGTACAAATTTCCACTTGAGAATTCCACGCCGAAAGAGTTTCAGTTTGGCGTAACTCATGGCTTGGGTGGCGGCAACTAGTTGCGAGACCAGGTAGGCTGAACTCCTGAAGTCGTCAGAAGTGGAAGGTCGCGCAAACTTCAGAACTCGTAAAGGCAAGTTCGCTACGTTGCAGGGCCGATAATCTGATTCGTCGCTTGTGAAGTGTCCCAATCTTCCCATACATATACTCCATAACTGATAATTACCGAAAGCCCCATACACAAATTTGGCTCACATAGGTATATGAATTCTCTGATTCCCGTGCCGATTCGGTTTCCGACAACTCTGGTCAAAGACCAAAAACTATTTGTGAGTGCTTGGGCCTTGTCTCACTTTGCTGTCTAATCGGGGCTCCCAGCCGTCAGCACAATGCGTTGCATCTTTCTTGCACTTGCTGGCCTAGGTCTCATTCCTCTGGGCTCCACTCTGGCGTTACAGAACGGCACACTCTTACCGACTGAGGACCCATTCTACTCTTCTCCGAGCAACATCTCATTATACGCGCCAGGGGATATCATATCATCGAGGCCCGTTTCGACTGATCTCAATGGTATTCTGGGCCTTTCCCTTACCGACCTTACACTTGCGGGCGCCTACCAATTCTTGTACCGCACCGTCGACAGCTTTCAAAACCCAGCCGCTGCTGTGACCACGGTCCTCATACCTCACGATGCAAGTACAGACAAGCTGCTCTCGTATCAGACAGCCTACGATAGCGCCAACATCAACTGCAGCCCGAGCTATGCATTCCAAGCTGGGGCAAACAACACCGCCGTCGCGGATATTGTCATGGTGCAGTGACCCCTCCCACTGGCAGGTATAAACTTGCCTTCCACTAATTCTTGACACAGATCACAGCCGCCTTGAATAAAGGCTGGTATGTTGTCTCGTCCGACTATGAAGGCCTTAACGCAGCTTTCACGTCCGGGCTACAAGCCGGCTACGCGACCTTGGATTCCGTCCGAGCCGTCCTGTCGAACGAGTCCAGGGCGCTGACCGGCCTCTCTGATGATGCCAAATACGCCATGTGGGGATACTCAGGCGGGTCTCTCGCCTCCGAGTGGGCAGCTGAGTTGCAGCCATCCTATGCGCCGGAGCTCAAGTTCGAGGGTACCGCACTGGGCGGTCTGATCGGCAGTGTGGGCAACGTGATCACTACGATTGATGGAGAGTTGTTTGCCGGTCTGGGTATCTCGGGAATCCAGGGCCAGGTGAACGCCTATCCCGAGATCGCAGCTCTCGTCGATGCAGCTTTCATCAGCGAGACAAAAAAGCAGGAATTCGAGTCGATTGCAGCTGGGTGTCTTCTGGATACGATCATCGATGGAGTTTACCACAACTACTCGGAATACTTCACCGACTTTGACGGTCTCGTCAGCAACCCAGTGGTGCAAGCAATCCAGAATGAGACGGGGCAAATGGGGCACACCGGCGTTCCCACGATGCCCTTGTACATTTACAAGCCGATATATGACGAGATCTCACCTGTGGCTGACACGGACTACGTGTACGATGTTCTGTGCGCGAAGGGCGCTCAGATTGAGTACAGAAGGAATCTAGTCGGGGACCACGATACAGAGGCCATCTTTGGTTCTGGGTCAGCGCTGGAGTGGATTGGAGATCGGCTTGACGGGAAAGTAGTGTCGAGCGGCTGCTCAGTCGAAAATGTCTTTCTCACAGAGATTGAGTTCGGAACTTTGCAGGATTTTGGGCTTGAGCTCTTGTCTTTCCTTGAGAATCTGCTTGGCGGTTCATTAGGTCTGGGCACTTCTGGGTAGCGCACAGAACGACTTTGATTGTGGATGAAGGAAACAGGGATAAGCATTTGAGGAATTGAGGCGAGGGCTGCCGGAGGCCAGTACGGACGCAGATTACCAAGGGGCTCTTCCCAATGTAGTTTCCGTGAGAGTGAAGCCACAAGCTACTTGCTAGTAGCTGCGAGTTACAAACCGGGCACGGCTTGAGCCAATATAAAAAAAGAGCATCACTGTGTTCATGAGCATTTTCTGAGAATGCTAGGACGAGTCTGGGCATGATTATGAGGCCCAGGCACCATCTTGACGCCTATTCCAACAGTGTACTTGTCTGCTTATCGAGGTATTCAGCGTCAAGAGATCCGCCTTGCTGTGGTAAATGGCGGTGACGCTGAGATGAGAGCAGATCAAATGTCACGATTTCTTCTTGCAATACGATCGAGGGACATCATCAGCTGACTTTCTTGCGCGTATGGGAGGCGAAGAAAGGTCTGCGTGGACACAACCCGCGGGAAACTGGCAAGAGGCAGCGTCTAAATGAGGGGCTCCTCACAGAGTACTCGATATCCATATATCTCGCTTTGTGACGACGAAGTTGGGCAGCCGACGGGCTGTGTTGCGCAACGACTCATGCTTTTGAAGTTGGCTCTGTCAATTCGTTTAGGATATAACTGCATTACTCAAGGTTTCTTACCTGCTTAGTAGAGAATAGTTTCCCGGCACAACCGTACCCGTCGCATATGAGCTGATCGCAGCATCCTGAACACTGGCCCCGCATCATCAGTAAAGTAGCCGCAGAACGCCTTCAGAGCACCTGTGAAGACTTATGTGTCCGATATGCGGGGCTCCTATCAACATATTCGCAGAACCTTGGAAGGAAGACAGCTGGTGGACTTATCAGGCAGGTGTAGTCGCCCGCGCATGCATACTAGGCAACATCATTGATACCACAACTGCAAGGCATCCATGAAGCCTTCAATGGAAATTACAGCAACATTCCATACAGTATGGCAAGGGTTGCACTGGAAGACCTGATTGACATGCCTCTGGATCTGTATCGAGTGACTCCACCCTGGGAGGGCCATGGCCCATTGGCCCATGTACTTATACCGTGGACAAGCACATAACCCATGCATGATCATGCCTGATTGTCCTTGTTCTTATATTCGGAATCCAGGAAGAAGGTCACTTCTTGGGAGAAAATCTGATGACGAGGCCTTTTGATTGCTCTATAATTAGGCAGGAGATCATCTGATATCGGTATGGAGTACTCAAGCCAAGACATGGCTGTAATAATCGAATGTGGCTACTGGTGAGATCCTGAGTGAAGAAGGAGGTGGCAGAATCCCATTGGCATTATACCTGGGACCATACAGTTGGAGGATAAGTCCATCCAGAAGAGGGGAAAAAGAAAAGGGAAAGGTTCATACTCTTCAGGGCTCTGATGTTGATGTTTGAACCCAGTGTGAACCTAAGAAGTGACGTTGAAGTGCTTAGTAAGCTAGGCCTGCAGCACCCGGTCTCAGTGTGCTGACCCCTGACTCTTGACCCCTGCACCCCTGCACCCCTGCACCCCGCGCCCTGCCCGCTCAAGCGCGCGAAGTTCCACCCGCGTCAGGAACGTCACCACCACTTTGCCTTCTTGACTTCAGCTTCCCGACTTTGATGTCTCGACTCGACAACAACAACGAGCTTCAGCAAACAACTCTTCATTTTGCTTGGTCTTGCTTTAGAAATAGCTGCGTTGCGCAAGTTAATCTTTGCAGCGCTCTTTGTTTGCTTTCTGATCCCAAGCTCCAAGCTTTGCTTCCCACTCAATTGCACCACTCCATCCAAACGGCCCCATTTCGGGCGAGCTGACCGACCATGGCCGACGACTACAGTGACGAGGAGGATTTCAATGGCTTCTCCGACGACCAGAACCAGTTTGAGAATGAGATGAATTACGAGCGCGACTACCAATTCAATCTCGACGACGGTGACGCATCTGAAACCGCCCTGGACAGCGACGACGAGCTCAAGGACCACACTGGATTCTTCGACGATGAAGCTTCCGACGCCGACTCGGATGCGGATTCCTACAGCGACTCGAATGTGAGTCCCGACGATTCCTTCCGGATCGGGCGCAGTGTCACCGGCCCGACCTTCCACAAGTTCATGAAGCTTCCCATCGAGCTGCGCCATATGGTCTGGAAGAGATACTGTCCCGATCTGTCAGCCAAACCCCGAGTATACAATCTGGTCTGGAACAACCAAGTTTTCTACTTTGCCCCCCACGTGGAAGAACAAATCGCCCCGTTGCGCGCCGTTCTTGCCGTTCACCGCGAAAGCCGTAGCCTCGGCCGCAAGTTTGCGCCCAACCTCATCACACTTCCGCACGACATGGGCGTAGCGCCTTGTCACCTAAAGGAAGACCTTTTCGTTTTCGAACGCCTCTCGTCATATGATAATGACTCAGATATCGACCTCGAAACATTGGCACACCTCGTACCCTTCGCGCAAAATCTAGGGTTCAGCGGACGCGTTCTGCCAGAAGCTGATCGGAAGAACTTGGGGCTGATGAGCTGTTTCCCTGACCTCAAGAATCTGTTCATTGGTCCAAATCCAATCATCGACAAGGTGCCGTCAAGAACCATTACTTGGTGCGTTTCCGGCAACACACACGAGTACCATGTGCTGCATCGTGAGAATATGGGCGGTCATCACGACGAAGAAGATGACATCCTCACCATTTGGCCCAACCCTGACAAGTTTCGCGAATCCGAAGAACGCAACTTCTGCCTGCGTCGACTCGATCACGTCATGTTTGACGAGGATGGCCATGAACTAGACAAGGATGGAGAGCCCATCGAGGACGGAGACGAGGAAGGATTTATCCAGGATTGGAGATGGCAGCTTGAAACTTGGCGCAACGCATTGGATCCCCTCCATGAAGAAATCCCGGACGTCTGGTCGGACATGTCAGATCAGAGTGATGCAGAGAACAGCCAACTAGAACAAACCATGATCGGCGAGGCACAACAGGTCGAGGACGATGTATCCCGGTCAAACCATTTGGTGCCAAGGAGGATCCGCGTCTTGCCATTCATGAGCTTTATGTTCCCACCCGCTATGGATAGGCTTGCTAAACTAAGAGCCTGGGAGAAGCCCTGGGACGAGTGGGAGTCAAGCAGCTGCGAGTCCGATGGCGCGGACGATGATAGTGATCTTGACTCCGACGACTCTTTGAACGACTTTCTGGCACCCGAACACATCAACGAGCTAGAGGACGAGGACGATTCCGATGACCTGGGGCTCCTTGACAACCAACAAGTCGTAGAATCGAGCGAGGAAGAAGAGATCCCTACAGTCGCGCCAACTAGCGCTGCAAACTCCAGCCGCCGGGCTCGTGTCATCACCATCGACTCCGACTCGGAGGATGACGGTGAAGATTCTGCGCCTATCACTGCAAATTTAGGCTACCCTGCTCTTGCGTTCGATCCACATGCCGATGATCACGACAACGACGAGGAGGAGGAAGATTTTCAGTATTCGCGCTCAAATACTCGACGGGCTCGCGCTATTATGGACTTTGATCCGAATGTCAGTGATGAGGACGCCATAGACCCTGGCCTGTCTTCTCGTCCCACCGCGGGGCGTCGCCGTCGCCGCATGGCTCCGCTCAGCGATCTGGAGGACGATGACGAGGCGGAGGAGGTCCCCCAAGCACCCCCGCCCAAACGTCGACGTGTGCGCCCGGCTGTGGAGAGCGATTCCGATGACGAAGAGCAAGACCGGCCGGTTTGCAATTCACGCAATCCCAAGAGCGAAGCCAACGACAACGATACAGAGGCTTCTGTGACCGCCGAGGAGGAGGAGTCTAGCTCCTCAGACGATGACGAACCTGCACCACCACCCAAGATGTCTCTGGCGAAGCGACTGCGACTCGAGGCCGCTGCGGCTCGTGCCGCAGACACAGATTCGGAGCAGGAGTCCGATGGTGATATCGAGGGGGATGGACGGGCCTCGGATGATGTGGAGGAGGAGGACGATGTTGGGGGCCTGGTGGGATATAGAGGGGACGAGAGCGAAGAGGAGGGTTGGTGATTGGGAACCGGCATTTTCTAAGCAGTAGCGATGGCGCATGAGGGCGGAGGAGGATTTTGGGGCCTAGGCGGGATATGGAAGGGACAAGAGCGAAGAGGAGATCTGGGGATCGAGGAGCAAAATTTTGACACACTAGCGATGGCGCTGGTGACTTGAAGGTATTGAAAAACAGGAGGATACTGCATCGACACGGTTTGGCGAGAAGTCTCTCCATCTTCTTGAGCATTTCTTCTGCGTTCTGATCGAAAGGTCGCTAACTACCTAGTCGAGATGCTAGAGTCCACAATTGAGAAGGATAGACGAAACACACGCGCAGACTGCATCAGAGTCTAGTTGTTGTCGCCTCGCTTGAGTCCACTTCCAGGCAATGTGCTGTGCTGTGTTTCACTACTTAGGTATTCAGTCCTGCTTGCTTTCCTTCTGTTCGAAGTTCGACTGCTTTGAATTTCGTTTCCACGTCCTAGGCGTTGTCTTCCTGTGTCTGCCCTATTCTGTCAACACTTGCCCGCGATGAAGTTTTCACCCGCCCCCCCCCTCCGGTTCATCCAACTCTATCCGTATTGCCATACAGATGCCTCGACCATCTATTTGCCCGATAGTTTTCGCTTCCGACGGGCTTTCTTCTTCTGGATGCGACGGGTCTTCGCGCGCAACTTTGTGTTTCCACTGCCCAAGCCGGTGCCCGTATGCTAAACCCGCCCCAGCATTTTGTGCATGGAGTCTCTTCTAGATTCGTTCCTCAGCCCAGTGCTGTTGTCGCATCCGGTGCAGTGCCTGCAATCCGAGCAGTTGTCCATGATGACCGAGTTGTGGACTTGGATGCAGCTCATCAGCTCGCCGCTACGGCTACATTCCTGGCGACAAACAAGTGTTAGCTATCCGAATTGCCCAAATGGAGTCTCTTCCCCAGTTTCAGACGGGGGCTTCGGAGAAACTCACGATGCTGCCTGCTATGCCCGTGCACATGTGGCAGTTGACATTGTCGAAGGACGCGGTCAAGTTGGAGCAGTTCACATTTCTGGCACTGCCCTCTTTCATCCCGGTGCAGTTGACGTTTTGCAGCTCATCAACCGCCCACTTCGGATTCGGCCCACGGTTCGCTCCAAAATTGTTGTGTTCCTCGTCCCAAGCATCCGCCTCGGCCGCTGCCGCCTGTACCGCCCGCAGCGCTGCTCTTACCACACGTAGCCTCCCTGTCACATTCTTTTGTCTTGCATGCAGCTCTTCACAGACGTCGATGCTCTCGCCGTTTTTCAATGCGTCCTCGCGCTTTCGGTCGATCAAGTCCCATGCTCTTTGGGCATTTTGCAATCGAAGTTGCACGTGTGCGACTGCGGGCCGCTGGATGCGAAAGCCGGGCCGATTTTCTTGTTGGTCCCCGCACATCTGCTCGTCGTCACTATAGGTGTCGCTGGATGAAGATGAAGAAGTCTTTGGAGGACTCGTCGGCGACTCTATCGCCACCTCATCGCCTACTCTCTTTTTGACTGCATGCAGCGCCAGCTCGGCTGCGGCGCGGGCGTCTTGAATAGACTGGGCGGCCATCTTGATGGCGAGATAGACTTCCGCAGCTTTGGCGAGCTCGGCCATGGCCTGGTTGCGCTTCTCGGTGGCCTCGTTGTCTTCCCCTGCGTCATTTGGGTCGCGGCTCGACGAGCTTGAATCGCTGTCTAGGGTCTGTAGAGCCTGTTGAGCCGCAACCAAGCGATCAGTGGCGTTCTTCTGATCTTGGACCATGGTGCGGTAGACCTGTTCAGTGATCATGAGCTGAATCTTGGCTTGTATCACGTCCGAGCGATCTTTGTCTGGCTCCCTTCTATCAGCTCGCGGTTGAGCGTCTGGTTTCTCGGCGTAGTCCTTGTCCGGCGAGTCGTCTTCGTCGAACTTGGGAGGCTGACTTCGAGGCGAAGGTGGCCAAGCGTTGGCTGGGTTGTCGTGCTCTAGCTCATCGTCTAGCTCGAGTGTTCGAGGTCGGGGCGATGGCGGAGACATGCTAGAGCGTGGTTCGTCGTGACCTGACTCATCGTCTAGCTCAAGTGGTTGAGGCTGAGGTGATGGCGGGGACATGCTGGAGTGTGGTGGGGAAGAAGAAGTGGCTGAATCGTCGTACTGCTGTGGATTATCTTTTGGCTGGAGAGGTCGAGGTTGGAGTGGTGGCAGAGAGCGCACCGTCAATCCGTCTTCGTGTATGGACACTGGGGAGCGAGACAGAGGCGAAGAATCGTTGGGCGGTTGTTGCTTGGACACGGGGGAGCAAGGCCGAGGCGGGCTCGACCCATGGTCACCACCCGCGTCTTCTACCGCGTTAGGCTGGAGACCGTGCTCTGGCTCGCCAGTGGTCGAGGTAGGTGTGGCGAGAGAAGCGGCCTCCATGTCGGGTTGGGGTGTGGACTGGAGTTTGAGCGGGTCCGGCTTTGTGTCGTCGTCGCTGATGTGCTGCGGCGCGTGTGCAGGTTTACCCTCGACGATCGCGATACGCGTCTTCTTGCCGGGGCTGCCGCCGACGGAGGTGGCATCAGCTGCAGGGGTATCTGGTCGCGATGCCTTCCCGTTGCTTTCGGAGCTGAGCCCTGGGTCCTTCTCGTCGTTCGAGTGTGGAGGCATTTTTGATGGATGCTCTTAAGGGCCCTGAAGATTGAGTGTCGTTGCTTATACGATGATAAAAGGAGCCTGTGGATTGTGTGATGATACATGAAGAAGGCCAATGGGCTGGCTTGGGGTCAAGGCAATGACCAGAAATCTGTGGAGGATGCTGAACTTGTTGCCAAGGAAACCTGCTACTCAAAAGGCGAGACAGTTTAGCTGCACTGGGAGCAACATCATACGAAAGAGTAAGTAAGGATAGATCATTCTTGGTCTTGTCCAAATACGTTGTCCAATGTCGAGAAGGCAATGATTGAGGCTGAAGAAGACTAAGAGCAACAGTGAGCGCCAGGCAAGTTCCAGTTGCCCCTACTTCACCTAGTGCACCTTCCAGTTTATTTGGCGGCCAGGCTAATGGATGAATGAGGATAGTCTGAAGTCAGATATGCCTCTCACTGAAGACAGATGGCCTTCCAGTCGAGCAGTATTTGCTAGGGGATACCCCGACACATACTGCCCAAAGAACAGGATAAATTAGTAAATATGCTGTGGGATATCAGTGTTGGTACTAATGCCCACTGCTCAACGATTTTCAGCCTGATTGCTGATATGCCGCCAAACACAAGGTCTCCCTAGGCTGTAGACTCTAGCTCACAGTTTCCTCACCAGATGAAGCTAAGCTAGACTTTTGAAAGTCACACAATGTACACTGAATGGCTGCAGATGAATCGCTGTGTATTATCCGAATAGACTTCGAGGAGTGTATATCTCCCCATGTAGTTTTGTAACATCTAGCAGACACTCGCTGAGTCCACCAGGTACTCTTTCACCAATGTTCCACTCCTCCTGATAAAAACATCATCCATGATAGCTAATGAAGCCAGGAATCATGTCTCCACGGTCGAGGTTGAGAAACAATGAGTACGCATTCTGATTAGCACATCCGTCTTCGACCAGATGCTGATGCAAATTGAGACATGCGCACAACTGTGTCGTTACTGTCAGCGTTAGGAGACATCAAAGGATACAGCAATGAAGATCTGAGGACGGATAAGTAATTACATCATCGCACCAAAAGGCACTATTGCACGCCGTGCAAGCAACAAGGTCATGTCCAAGGTCTTCTTTGATCTTGCCACAATTGCTGCAGCTAAGGTTGAAGGAACATCGTATTAGTCTGCGGACCACACCAGTTGCGGCCACTGATCGTATGAAGCGGACTGACCTAATAGCAAGCATATCGCGAGGATGGCCATCTCTGTAATGGTCCAAGGCAGCAGACAATTGGGCCTGGCCACCTTTGCGGAAACCCGGAAGAGCCAGATTGACTACAGCTTAACTGACGGGGATGGGCCAGTGTGGGATCAGGCTGTGAAGATCTTGTCGGTCCTCCGTGCGAAGCTTGCCACCGACCTGCATCACGGCTAGACCAAGGAAGATCAGAGGCAACTCGTACCCATCCTTCTCTCTGTAGCGGTCGAAGATGGAATCAGTGATGCCGCTGTCGAGGATCTTGCGCACGGCCGGATCACCGTCGGGTATTTTGCCGAAGAGGAAGGGAGGGTGTGTGGTGTCGAGCATGTCCTCCGCGTCTTTCCAAGCCTCGTAATACACGATGATGCATCTTGCTACTTCGCAGTCAGCGGGAGTCCAGTCCAGCGGAGGATCTTCAAGTTGCGAGATGAGGCGCCTGGCGATTTTGGCTTGGAGGTCTGTCACAGCCCTTTCGTGGAGCTCTGAATGTACACCGCGTCGGCACAAGCCTGCGTTTCGGATGGACAAGTGTCAGTGATGGTAGGTTGATAGACACCAGACTCAAGCGCAGCAACTAACTATGGCCCTGGGCTTGCGTGTCCAGCGGAACAGAATCCGTCGGAAGAGCACCCGCCATGGATGCTGAGATTCAAAGATGTAAAAGCAGAATTTGAGATGAAGAGATGATTCCTGAGTTGAATTCAATGAGACTTGTAATCAGGTAGGCTTGAATTGGGCCTAGGTAGCCTGGGCCTTAGGTAGGTTTGGTGACGGCAAAAGTAGTAATGTGTCCCTTCCCAACTGGAACAGCCAGCAGTATGCGCCCACAGCAGGCAGCCGCAGTCCACTACGCAATTGTGAGAGTTGATACGGTACTGAGAGGACTGACCCATTCTCACACAGACGCTGGAGACAAAGAGTAGGCCAGCCTTCGGGAGTGATCCAGAGGCAATGTGAAAGTGAAAAGTGACACACAAAGAGACAAAGGCATTCTTTTTCTTGTCGCAAGAGGCTTGCAGTGTTACGGACGCCAGTGTCTGAAGCTTTGGCGGCCTAATTGGGCACAACATAAAACCCTCTGAGCCTTCAGCAGCACCTTCCGTTTCTTGTTTGAAATTGTCCACAGCAATACAACCTTGGAAGGCTTCACAGGCACTGGCACCAGCAAATCTCGACGTCCCCGTACTGACCGGTCAAGACCCATCAACCTTTAACCCGAAGATAAACTGGTGTCGCCTGTCACAAACTACACAAGCCTACAAACCAAGTCATCTCTCAACATGGACTGTCCTCGTTTACTCACCCATGACCCCATGCTCACCGACGCGGCAATGCCATCGACCATGTCCCAACCTCGATCCGCCCCCGAGACAGACGCAGACGGCCCTTCACGACCCAGCAAGCATCAGCAAAACGAGCAGCAGACCAAGCTCAAGCCTAAGCCCAAGCCCTGCAAAACCAAAAAGACAAAAGTCGCGCCCCTACCCGCCACTGTCGAGGTCCGTGGCTACGAGATCACTATCCCCAACACCAAGACCTGCTGGCGCGTCCACGTACTCCACGCCTGCCGCCACCCGGTCATGGAAATCTCCGAGGTGCGGTACCCGGGCTGCGATCGACCGCTGGTCTTGGAGGTCAACCGCCACATGCGGCCGTGTACGGAGAAGTGCAAGGTGGACGGGTTGGAGCATGTGGTTGGGCTGTGTGAGGCGTGCTTGCAGCAGCAGCAGAGAGGTATGGAGCTGGGTGGTCCTATGAACATTGGGTTTCCAGCTGCTGGTGATGATGGCACGGGACTGCAGTGGGATGACTTCATGCCTCATTTCTGAAGCTTGCGATTGGGGTCATTATTCGCGGCGTGAAGATGTGGTGATGTTTCTGCAGGGCACATTTTGATGAATGACCGTGACCTTGAGGATTCGTTTGCCCATATGAAGTAGCCGACAACCACTTGCCCACTCAAATAAACACAATCCTACCTGGGGATTTTGACAATAATCTGCTTGACTCCATTGACCCCGGTTTAGATGGGGCTGTGTTACTTGAGCACCAAAGAGCGAAGGCTCCCTGCCGTACAGGCTGCAATCCTCAGCTCCCGAGCAACTCACAGGCAACTGTTGCTCTGAAGAGGGAAGGAACGAGTTGTGTTACCCCCCTTTTCCCTTCTGTTTCCCCCCCTCTCGTACCCCTCAACTCTGTGCCTGCTGAACACCTCCAGGACTAAATCCTACTCCATCCTGTTTTCAACGGCCGCCCAACATCTGCCCACTCAGCCTGGCCATACAACCTCTTCAGCATTGATCGGCAGGCATCCAATCCATCCCAAACTCACTACCAAATTCAGTTGTCAGTGCTATCGGCGCTAATTCCTTGTCGCGATGGCGCACATCATTCTCTCTGGCCCCGGCCCGATGCCCGAAAGCATCTCAAGACTGGTGCAAACAATGCGATTGGGACCAAATGCATCTGACAGGGTCGCACCCATTGGTCGCTGGGGATACCGTAAGTGTCCATTGTCTCTGGCCTGTATCAACTCAGAAGCCTTTGAAACCTGACTTCGCGACATTAGGTCTTTTCAAGTCCGATCAGGACCTAGATATCGCCTTGATCATCAACGAAACCTTCTGCCGCGGAAACATATGCTCTGGCAACGAATGCAAATGCAAGTTGGAGCTCTCGAAAATGGTCCACCAGTCCGACATGTGCGCACCTCCAGAGGCGCGAGCCTACTACGAGACCAAGGAGTACAAAAAAGAGCTCTCCGACCACGTGGAGGAGTGCCGCAAGAACCTCGACACTGGCCTCGGCGACCAGCTCATGCGGGAGTATCACGCTCACGAGAACGAGACGCACCCGACCGGCAAGAATGGCAAGTACATGGTCATCGTCGTGGGCGCACTGCTGATGCGCGCCGGATCCAAGATCCGTGACGACTACGTCCAGCATCTGCGTGACCTGGCTTCCAAGGTCAACTGTAGCACGGGTCGGTGCTCCACGGAGGAGGACTGGGGTTTCCGTGCGCCCGGCAAGGTGCAGTTCTTGGCCGCGCTCGACAACTACAAGCCCGGAGTTCCTCGCAACTTCAATGAGCCTAGGTTGGTTTTTTCCTGAGTGCTTCGTACCTGCTTTGCTTCACTGAAGCTTGGCTGACGCGATGTAGCTGCTTTACTTGCGGCAAGATTGCTCGCGACACCGACAAGAAGATCATCAATAAGTGCGCCAAGTGTGAGCGAGCCTGGTACTGCGAGAGGGTGAGTCAATTCTGGAACATCGTTTTGTGTTTGGACATCACAACTGACATCCTCTTGCTTCTTAGGACTGCCAGAAGTCTGACTGGGCCACTCACAAAAGAAACTGCGTCGAGCCCAGCAAGGTTCTGACGCTCAACGTCTGAACTCATGATGGTCGACGATGCACACAATGTACAACAGGAGAGATTGACGGGTATAGGACCACTCGCCAATTTGAGCCTGGTTTGACCGCATATGCAGTTGTTGAGGAGGACTCAGAACGACTGATGACTTACATGCGGAATTGCTGATACAGAGGGAGAGCACATTGCGAAGACAGCCCCGGGGCGCATGCAATATCGCGGTCTCATCTGTGCATGTTTGAAAGATACTTGCACATACGGAGCACCTAGCCAAGACTTGTAGCGCGATGGCAACTTATGTCTTCTTCACACAACTGGGCTCCGAGCGTATTCGGAGCGAGCGGACTCCGAAAGCTCGCTGAGCTGAGATGGGCAAGATTCTTGGAAACGATGTTTTGATGAAACGATGTTTTGATGCTAGTGGCATATGTTTCACATCAAACAAACGCCAAGTCGCGCAATTCAATATTGCACGGAACGGCCGCCTCCATAGGCCGTTTTTTAGGGGGCATTTTGAGTTTGTGCCATTCTCCCGTCAATCACGACTCGCGCTCTGGGCAAACCAGTTCGAACTGGTCTTGGAGGCAAGATAGTGGGGGCCTCTAAATTAGATACGACCATGGATTCACGTCGCTTAACTAAATCCAGCAGCTTTGTTATTGATGATTGCACAAGGGGTTTACGGTAGACAAGCTTCAAAGCTAATTCACAGACCTTTTCTATACCGAGAGGTCACTCGAAATGCAGCCTCGCTTATATTCTGTTACATATATTAACCTCAGCTCATCTACGCTCTCTTCTTCCGCACGACTGCCCCATCGATATCTTCACAACGAATCCCGACCTTCTCACATATCACACAATGAACTACCTCGCCCTCGCTCTCGCCGCCAGCACTTCGGTGCTCGCCGCGCCCTCCACCTCTACACCCGCCAAGCGCGCCACCACATTCTGCGAGAACTGGGGCAAAATCGATGCAAGCCCCTACACCTTCTACCACAACAACTGGGGCGCGGGGGCCGCGACCTCGGGCTCGCAGTGCACCACGTTCAACGACTTTGACGGCTCGTCGGCCACCTGGTCGTCCTCGTGGTCATGGGAGGGCGGCCCACACAACGTCAAGTCGTACTCGAACGTGGCGCTGGAGAATGTGGGCAAGCAGCTCTCGGAGGTGCAGAGCATTCCTTCGAAATGGCAGTGGAGGTAAGCTAACAACCCCTACTACCCAAACGTTCTTAAAGAGAGGAGTAATCGTATATGCTAACACCACGTCCCTCAGCCACACCGGCACCGACATCGTCTCAGATGTAGCCTACGACCTCTGGCTCGCGCCCACCAAGGGCGGCACCAACGCCTTCGAGATCATGTGCTGGCTCGGCGCGTACGGCGGCGCCGGGCCCATCTCCACCACGGGCACCACGCCGATCGCGACCATCGACCTCGTCGGCTACTCGTGGGACCTGTTCTCGGGCCCCAACGGCGACACGACCGTGTACTCGTTCGTGGCGAGCGAGAACATCACCAGCTTCGACGGCGACTTGAACGAGTTCTTCACGTACCTTGTTAGCGACCAGGGCGTGTCGAGCGAGATGTGGATTACCAGTCTGCAGGCCGGTACGGAGCCTTTCTTGGGCAAGGATGCGCTGTTTACTACGACTGCTTACAGCATTTCGGTTGTGTAAGGTGGGAGTGTTGACTTGAGTTCGACTGTACATAGTTGTCAGAAATTCCAACATTTGTGGAAGCGTCGTCCAGCCTTGTGATGATCCGGAGCTTTTGTTCCTCAGAAGTACGGCCTTGCCGTTTGTGCGCTCGCTGTAGAAATTTAGGTTCACGCTTGCCTACATCATTACATGCGCACAACGTACCTGCATTACGCAAAGATGATCATGGCGGCACTTGTGCTTGCATGAACTGATCACGGAATCTGGGGGAAGACGAGCTGACGACCGTATTAGGCAACTGTTAGCAGACCCTGGTGACAAGTCTCTGGTTTCGTTCGTTGCCATGTTGAGAGCGGCCCGTTGTCAGCTTAGAAGCCCGGCTCGACTCTCTATCACATGCTCGATGTGAATACTGGGCGGGGCGTTCGCGAGGCCCGGACGAGCCATGGAGTTAAGTCGGGGTTGCTCAAAAGGCACCGGATGTGTGCGCACACATTTGTAATGTCGGTCTTCTCTGGATTCTGCTTCAAGATAGTTACTCAGGTAATTCTTTCTTGCCTCACACAATCATCACCATGGCGCGTCTCCCACTCCTCCTCGCCACACTCCTCGGTATTTTCAGGAGTCTCAATCAAACCGAGCAAACATGCTGGACCAGCAACTGCACCGATCCCATAACGCACGTTGAAGCGCCATGGACGATATACGGAACCGGCTATGCCATTCCCCTCCTCCCCATCGTCGGAGCACTACACAAAAAAATCTATTCGCCGCTCGAGCGCTCAGACTCCAGGACGATGGCAGGCCTCTACACGGGTGTGGTCGGCGCTCTGCAGATCATCAGATACTCGGACACACCCGTCGGGCCGTATGTGCTGATCCCCGGCGAGTTCACGTACAAAGGGCCGCTTGGGCTGCTCGAGACCAACCTGCGCGTGTCGCGGATGTATGTAAGCCAGAGGTACACGAATTATAACGGGTGAGTCAGTGAGTACAGGCCATGCATCTATATTTCCCATTCCAACCACTCTGGAATGCATGAATCGAGAAGTTCTGACATCCAGTGCACAGACTGGAATATCCCAAAGCATCTCGCCACATTTGACTGGACGGACAACGCGGACGGCAGCACCTCTGTCAAGGTCTACCCCTGGGACACCACCGGGGACGGGAGGGAATCCTACCCCTCGGACAAGCCCTTCTTCCAAGCCACATTCTACCCCGAGCTCCCGGGCGTCGTCCCTCTGAACTTCGGCCCCCTCTTCAATGAGGGCGTGCCGGTGACCCACGGGCAGGCGCCTCTGCCGGGGGGAACTGGAAGCTATGGCGAGCTGCACGGGACGGAGAGCTGGATGAACACAGTCCTCTCGCTCGCTGAGGTCTCTCCTGGTGCGGCTTTGTTTGACCTCGACCAGGGAATTGGTGATGCTGTGGATGTGGAGGATAGTAATGCGGTGGGGGATGAGTTCTTTCAGTACTTCCGGCCGACTCTCAGGAGGTGGACTCAGGCGGTGGTGTTGGAAAACTTTACTATCATCTTCGACCCGGCTACGGAGTGGACCTAGTTTGAACTTGGGGGGAGGGGGGGGGAAGGGTTCACATAAAAGCGAACCTCCATCAAGAGCTGCAGAGAGTCGTTCAGCTTTCATCACCGCTTGGCAGGATAAAAGCAAAGGGAGGACACCTGGAGGCAATTTGTGTGACGACCGATTAATTATGGAAGCACGAGGGGCACGGACATCTTGACCCCCAAAAACAAAAAGGACATCATATCATTGTTTCTGATATGAATACAATTCTTTCTGCTGGTGTGTAATCAATCAGTGGTCATCATAGCTCACGTCCTTGAACATCCACAAATTTGATCCCAGTAGTGCTGCCACTGCTCACACTCTTCCTCGTAACGATACCTTCTTCATCCCACTCAAAATCTACCACAGCCCCTCCTCTGACTCTCAGACCTTCCACACTCCCTCCACCCCAAGCCTTTGGAATCGCCGGGCCCAGAACTACAGTCCTCACCCCTCCCTGCCTCGCATGAGGCAAGGGCAGATCCACCACCAGCATGCTCAACACGTTCCCCGCCCAGCCAAAGTTCATGTCGATCTGGAACGGCGTATTCTTCCCGGAGTACATACTCAGGAGGCTCGGCGCCACATTGTTCACAATGCTCAGCTGCAGCTCCTCGTACGCCCTGGCCGAGTCGTTCAGCCGCGCCCAGCATGCACCGCGCCAGACCTTGGGCCAGCCGTAGTTTCCGCCGTTGCCATCTGCGCTTGTGCCGTCTCCACCCGAGACTAGGCTGGCTCGCACGGCGTCTTGCAGGGTGCCGTTCGAGTAGCCGTCGGCGAAGCTTGAGATGGAGTAGCCTGGGAACCAGCCCACGAGGTGCGAGATGTGCCGGTGCTCAGGATACACTCTGAAAAGGTACGAGTTGGGGACTTTCCACTCTTTGAGAACACCTGTCGCCGAGTCTGGGTCGATGTGGACTCCGGTGTCAAGACGGGAGAGCGCGCTCGCCACGGAGTCAGCGAATTCACTGTCTCCACCGGGCACTAGCTGTGCAGCTGTGAGCACGGCCTCGAAGACCTGGTGGATGAGCTGTTGGTAATGAGTGCATCCGAAAGTCGTGGGGCCTTGCTCGGGACTGTTGCATGGGTTGACGACGAGAGTGCCGTCATTGGAGAAGAGGTCTTCTTGAAGCTGCGAGAGCCAGAAGGAGGCTACATCTTTGAGGAGGGGATATCCAGTCTCGACGAGCCATGTGGTGTTGCGCGTATAGTCGTAGTGATCGAATACCTGCTGCATCATCCAAGCTGCTGAGGCCGGGTCTGAGGGGGAGCTGGTTAGCATTGGACATGGCCACGGGTGTTGAAGGGTCAATGGCCGAGACTCACAGTTCGCCCATTCTGCGCCGTTCTTCATGCCTGTATACCCGAAAGTATTCATCTCATTATGCACCACCCATCCCGCCCCATTGTACAGCAGCTGTGCGGTCTCGCTGCCTCGCGGGACCCATGTGTTAGCCATGTACTCGAACAGAGGCTCCGAAGAAACGGCTAGTCCTGTCTGTTCTGCTCCCCAGTAGTTCATCTGCAGGTTGATGTTGGCGTGGTAGTCTGCAGACCAAGCCGCATAGAGCTGCTCAGTCCATCTGCCCTGGAGATTGGCGGGCAGCGAGCCAACACGCGATGAAGAGACCAGGAGATGCCGTGAGTAGTCGAACATCAGTGCCTCTAAGAATGGATCAGAGGTTCCGGTTGTATATCGGGCCACAAGAGCAGATGTCTCGAGCGAGGAGGAATTGGCTGTGTCCGGGAAACTGAGCGTGAACTGCCCCATGAGGGACGAGTAGTCGTCTATGTGCTCCTCGAGAAGTGTGTTGTGACTCTTCTGAGATGCCACAAGGACTCTTCGCTCAACGATGGGAACTGGAGTCTCACCGCGGAAGGTGTACTCTGCTCCGGAGTTCCCCTTTGTCTGGTCGTAATCGGACTCGGCCGAGAAGACGAAGGTGAGAGAAGTTTGCCCCGGAGATGACGGGATCTCTAGGGTTTTGCCATCGGAAGTGCAGATTGTGCTCGCGTTGCCCAACACCCTGGCGAGTGCATTGAAGTTCATTCCAGTCGTCGCTTCAGTGACCCCTTCAAGTTGTGCATACCCTTGGCCACAGCTTGTGCTCACCAGGGCAGGGTCCATCAACCCATTTTCGAGAGAGATACTGACGGTGGGCAGCTGCTCTGAACTAGAAAAGGAGTACACACAGCTCTGAGCGGGATATGAGCAGAAGACTGATGTCTGAATGTGGGTTCCGTTGGAAGTCCAGGCGGAAGTGTGGACTCCAGTCTCCAGGTCAAGGGTGCGGGTGTAGTTTTCATAGCTGTCGCCGACGCCAAGTTTCACAGATAGGTTTCCAAGCGTCTGGTAGGATCCGTAGCCCTCGATCTCGTTCAAGAGCTGTGTAACGTCTGGTAACAATTTCAGCAATTTTGCCAAATATGTGCTGTTATCGAGCATCTTACTTCCAGTTCCATTTTGGAAAATCCAGTCCCGGATTCCAGGCAGAGAATCGTACACAGGCTTTGAGGGGTTGCCACCGGTATAGTTCTGGATGTTCAGAGAGATATTAGTCCACTCATACATCTTATTTAGCTACCTAGGTATATGAAGCACTTACTGAAACCTCGAACGGTCCGCCAGACCACAAGGAGTCCAGGTTGAGCACCAACGTCTCATCTCCAGGTGGACCGAAGGGGATTACTAAAAGTGACCGAGTTAACAATGTATTGTGCCTGGTAAGGGTATAAAATTTGCTGACCTCCTAGTTTACCATTCCCAAGGAGGTATCCAGTCTTGAGAATATAGTCATCCTCACTGCTCAATCCATATGTCGCCGGGGAAGTTGACCATAGCAACCTGCTTGTAGCACAGGGCAGAGATATCAGAGTAAGAGCCAGGACTGGGCTTAGGAACAGCATATTACCTGTCAAAAGAGGCGGCCAGATGTGATGTTCTGATAAAACAGAACTACGGTGTGCTTGTGGCAGCCATAAATATACCTCGACAACGCTAAGTACCTACATTAGTAACAGCTTCCTGGGCCATCAAGTGGGCGGGGTTGTAGTATCTTCTGTAATTGATCCACCAATGGGCTAAAAGCTGCAGTGCTTTTACGCAGGCACTAGCTCTAAGAGCTGCAGGCTAAACAAATTGGTTAGCAGTGTTCCGCCCGCTTGCAACTTCATGACAGCAGAGAAGCTTTTGCCCAGGTAAGTGACTCCCCGAACAACTCAGGTATCCAAGGAATTTGCTCAATAATTATCCACCACCTGCTTAAGCGGACTTCACTATCCCTAGGGATCTGCACAAAGTGAGTACCTGTGAAACCGCTCACGAATATATAGCCTATTCTCTTTACTACCAAGGTTGATATGGTGACTTTCCTAGATTCCCAAGATGTGTGAGTTCCTGTTTTGATTCTTCCTGGTGTTGCTGAGAGGCTGACCCTTTGAGCAGCACAAATCAACGCTCTCAGTAGGCTATTCAGAATGGCTGTAAGACTCGATGTGAAGGGCACCAAGTACTATGTAGTCAGAATGCTGAGAAATGATCATTGCAAAATATGTACCAGTGTCAGTTAGCAGAGGGCAAGCTGGCATTGGTCGTTACTTAGTATCGTCTCTATCTCGTTAACACCGCCTGGAAACTCGAGAAAAAGATCAACCAGTGTTGAACTTTCGGTTTTCCAATATAAAGAAATAAATGTGCAAGCAAACAGTCAGTCACGTATTAACTAAATTCATCGATATTGCCTATTTGAATTATGATAATGAAGTGTCATTGGTGTCTACATATGTTCACCTTCAGGGCCAAGATCTACAACAAGAAGAGAACCATTCAGGTGTGCTACCATTTGACGCCACTCCCAAACACCGTAACAAAAATCCACGCTTTCCATCTCCCCTGGGGTATCTTTCTTCTAAAGCACCGCACGCCAAACGCCGAACACCACCAAGCTCCAAAAAACATCGAATGTCGCCGATCAACCCTTGACGATATACAGGTAGACGACAGACTTGCCACCAGGCAAGCCGGTGCGAGTCTTATCCCAACCGACGCTCTTGATAGGCTTCTTCAAGGCATCACCGTCGCTGCCAGAGAAGCACATGCCCTTGTACCACTTATTATTCGTCGCACCGGGGATACACTCCCAGACCTTGTTCTTCCACGCGTCAGAGTTTGTGGCGCCAAAGCCCGCCATCAGCTCGCCGATGGTGGTGTTGCAGGGGACGTGGACCGGCAGCAGCGAGAAGTTGAAGTCCTCGGGCATCATCCAGGGGGGCGTGTCGCCGGTGCGGAAGACGTGGATCTTGGTGTACTCCTTTGGGTGGAAGATGTTGTAGCCGGGCTCGATGCCTGCGCCGCCTGTCGAGTTGGTCATTTGGCCGGCGGGGAAGTCGGGGTCCTCGACGGGCGGGTTGACTGGAGGAGGAGGAGGACCGTAGGGGGGAGGAGGAGCGTAGACTGGAGGAGGAAGGCCGTAGATGGGGGCTGCCATGCCGGGATAGTAGTAGCCGCCACCGGGTGCGGGAATGTAGCCGGGAGCGGTCAAGGCCTGGAAGTTCTCGGGAGGAGGAGCAGCACCGTTGTCCCGGCCCCAGCGGGGGTTAAAGCCGGTGTTGTTGCCTGGTAAGGACATGTTGGCAGATGGACTTTGATTCTGGGTGGGTGGGATATGGTGGTGTGCTGAAAAGTTGAGACGACAGCTGGACAGCTGAAGAATGCTGGACGACAGATGAAGATATCAGACAGCTTCTGCAGAAGATGAGATGGTCTCTGATGCTTGACTTTGCAAGACAAAATAGTTAGTGAATTCTGTGCATTTAAGAGCCTCAGATAGTGTTACCCACCAGGAGGGAGAAGTTCTTGACCAAGTTGAGGATGTTTGTTGCTTCTGAGAAGAGGATGTGATTTTTGTTGGTTGGCTTCAGAAGTAGGAATGGGGATGTTGTGTTTGACTGAGGTGTTGGTTCAGTTGGTTCTTTGGTAAAGGAAAGTTGTGAGTGATGTCCAGGCACATTGAGGCTGCAAAGAAAGAGAGCAGGACTGGGTTTGGGCTGGAGGGGAGCTGGGTATATATAGTGGATAGGAAAGTGGTGAAGTATCCCCAGACAGCTTTGCACTGAAGATGTGACTTTCCAGTAGCTTCCACCAAGGTAAAACAAATATCAGCGAAGACAATCTCAGACTACTCAGTCTTGGATATGTGGATGACTGTGTGGAATGCGATGAAATGTGACCAGCTGGGCTATGAGCGGCTGGACTATGATTGGCTCGAAGGACAGCTCAACCTTGGAGATGTGAATGACTTGGTGGAATGCGATGAAATATGACCAGCTAGATTGTGACCAACTGGATTGGTGTTGGGTCGAAGGACAACTCAGTCTTGGATATATAGATGACTTGGTGGAATGCGATGGAATATGAACAGCTGGACTATGACCGGCTGGACTGTCATTGGGTTGGAGGACAATTCAGTCTTGGAAAAATGGATTACTTAGAGGAATATGGTGGATTATGAGCGACTCGAATGTGATGGGCTGTAGTGTAATTGGGCCGAAGATGACCGCTTCAGCAGCTGGGGCTGGACTATGAACAGACTGAACATGACCGGGCGACACACCGGGTTATGGCCTGGCTGTGGGAAACCACAGACATACTCGCCACTGCTAGCAAGTAGGCGCCAGTCGGAGGAAGATGGTGGACAAGCCCGAAGAAGCTCCAGATGCCAGTCTGAACCATGCAAACCTTGGAAGCGAGGGCGACTACGTCCCCGAGCACCACTGCATCAGTCTTGGAACAGGTAGCTAGGTACTGCATCCAAAGTGAAAAGGCGATTTGCTAGGGAACAGTCAATCAACTTGGCTTTTGGCTGCACTCACTGCCATGCAAATCCAGTGAAGGGGCACTTGGCGAGATTTACAGAGCTGTGGGACCTAGTCACACACTCCATGCACAGCTCAGTGTAGACTTATTGAACAAGGAGGAGAAAATTAATATGGATTATAATGAATAGTTCAAGGAGAGATAGTTGGGTTGAGAGAAAGTGGGATCTCGCAAATTCTGGATCACCAGCTTCTGCATACTTATGCCCCAAATATGAAAGTCTGTAGTGCCAGAACCATTGTTACCAGCTTCATGTTCAGCTTCCATACACAAGAGGACCACAGCTTCAAAATCAAACTGACGCAAAAGAGAGGTTGCACACATTAGACTCTTTGGACATCCAAACCCAGAAGACAGGCGGGCGGAGTATTTCCTGATGCCAATATACTCAAACTGATAGTACTTACGGAGGTGGCGGGCCTTGATCGTACCCGTGGACAGGACTCCAACCCCGACCGGTGAACTCGTGTGTTTGGACAATGCACACTTGCCTGTGCCAGATGACCAAGTTGTCCCGGTTGTAGAAGCTGGCGACCAGAAAACAGGCCCAGTTGTCGTTGCGCCCGAGATATGCGAGAGGATCACTCTGGAAGTAGAGTCCAATAGCAAGCCGGTGTGCGGATGTTCCAGGAAACGGTCCGGCAGAGTTGTAGCGGATGAATCCTGTGTTGGCTTGAGTGGACATGAGTCTGATGACATGAGTCTGATGACTCGAGAGGCACGCAGAAGAGGCCGGAGGTGTGGAGATTCGAGGGTACCAGCTTGCTCGAGTATAGCTTGCTTGCTTTCTTGGGTCTTGCTGGCTGAGCGAGGATGATGACTGTAGGGTTCACATAAAGGTTGTTTGGGTGCCGGATTGGTCTGTACAAAGGAGAAGAGGACTGGATTAGAGATCCCGCCGTGGACTGGAGGGTACTTGTCATTGCAACGAAACTACTGTCACTACTCAGTTGAAATATGAATTGGCTCTCCGTTTCTCCAAGTGCTCAAAACAGTGACATGTGTTCTCCAAGATGTCAGGTAATGCACCATCTGCCCCCAGGAGTTGGGACGGCTTGGTGGGTACATATCAGCAGAAGGACCAGCCAAGCCTGCCACAGATGTATATGGGGAGTTGCTATGCTGTACAGGTCCCGAGATGAGCTGTGGAATATACCCGCTCGCACAAGTAGCAGCTCTGAAAAAAAAAAAAAAAAAAAAAAAGTGAGTTTGTAGGTCTTTGGACAGTGCACCAAGGCCACACACTTTACTATGAAGCAGTCAAGCCTTCCATTCAAGCACTAAGGGACCCATCTGAACCTTTCAGCTATGAAAGCCTAGAACCAGGCTTCACCTCCACACTCGAGTGAACCTGGTGAATGCCCGCCCATCCATGGATTCACAGTCGTGAGTTGTGAGGCACACAGTTCAGAGAAAGTTCGAGATCCGTCAGTGGAGGCAGAGACAAGATGAGAGTACAAGGGGCACAGCTCCCACAGATTGAGTCCACAATCCCAGTCACAGCTAGAACCAAGAATGCCATTGTTTACATCTTCACCAGCGCTGTGACAAGTAAGGTGACACAACAGGACCAGTGAAGCTCTCCAATGAGTTTGGCTTTGTGTGACTGGGTCCCAGCTCCAGCTGTGATGTACGTACGGAAAGCCTGGGCTTTCTTGGACCAGGCAGAGGAAATTCTCTCAAAGGGTGGACAATGGGGGCCTGAGAATCCCCGGCGGGCATTCTATTCCCTCTACTGCAGCCTCAGCCGCAAGGCGAATCCGGTCTGGCACTATGAGGACAGGAGGGGCCGCAATTGCGGGGCGACGTTCCAAGCAGATATGTGCAAAAAAGGTGTTTTCCAAAATATGTACGGCTGCAACACGATGCCAAACTGCCATGAAGTATGAAATGTGCCCAAAAAGTAAGTATCCAATACTCAACAATGCGCATGCTCTTCAAGGGTATAAGATAACCACAACCACCACCCAGCACCAACTCACTCTCACATGGACATCACCCCGTCTATCCATCTACCGCACTTCCCATAACCGTCACAACCGCCCCAAGTATTACACCCTCACCCCTCAAGTCTCCAACCCATCACGATCCGCAACAAACTGCTCATACCGCGCCCTCGTCCACCTTCGACACGTCTTCCCCCACCACGCCATCGGCGCACTCGACGCCAGCGCCGCAAATGCCAAAACACCCGCCGCAATAAACGTCTTGGTCACGCCCTGCGAGTCCATCCACGGGCTCGTGATAAAACTGAACACCATGCCAATCGAATTGTTGATGACCGCCACGCCCACCATGCCCTCGAGCACCATCTCCGGGTACGCGTCGACCAGGTACGCCATGCTCAGATCGCCCGCGCAGCCATACCCGAACCCGATGAACCCCAGCCCGACGTACGGCACCGGCCACGCCCAGCCGCCGCCGGACCCGATGCCGAACATGAACATGCCGGCGGGAAAGAAGATCGTCGGGAAGATCATCAGCCACAGCCGCGACTCGGCCTCCATGATGCCGCCGCGCCGACGCGTAATCCACAGCGTGAACCAATCGCTGCCCCACCCGGCCATCAGACACCCCAGCACCGAGCCAATCAGCGTCGGGATGTTCATGTTGCCGACCTCGCCGTCGGTGTAGTTCCAGGGCGGCCCGTACCATGTGTCCTGCTCCACGGTAAGGTAGAACGTCAGCCAGGCGTTCTGCGCGCCCCACTGTATCCCCGAGTACCACACGGCCGGAAACGTAAACACCTTGAGCGTGTGCAGCAGCCGCCGTCCGTACTGCTTGCACCCGTACCCGCGCAGGTTCGGCGCCGGCGTAATGAGCGCGATGCGCTGCCAGTAGCTCTTCGGCTTCTCGGGCGCCGCAGCGAAGCTCGCCGGGTCGCCGCGCTCGGTGTCATCGGGCGTAGCGGTGCCACCGTTGTTGCTGTTGTTGCCGCCGCCGTCCTCCGCCGACGCGTGCTTCTCCTTGAGCGGCGCGCCGCCATCTACCATCGTCGTGCCGCCGGCGGCATTGTTGCTGTTGCGCCGCTCCGAAACATGGCGCCCGTGCATGGTGGTATAGCTCGCGCGGTCGAACGCCGTCTCCTCGAGGCCGAGGTATAGCAGCACAAAGGTGGCGCCGGAAAAGGCCGCGCCCATGAAGCCGACCCAGCGGAAGCCCAGGTAGCTCTGCGAAATGTAGCTGGCGACGAGTGAGCCCATGTACGTACCAATGCTGGTCGCGAGCACGTAGACGCCGATGGCGGCGCCGGCCTGGTGCTCGAACCACATGTCCATAAGCGACAGTTGCACGGTGGCCTCCGCGACGGACTCGGAGGCGCCGACAAACAGCTGGCTCCAGATGGTGTCCTCGGGGGTCATGGCAAAGCCGAACCACAGGCTGCCGGCGAGGCCGAGGATCATGGCAATAAGATACAGCAGGCGGCGGCCGTAGAGGTGCACGGCGGGAGACGAGAGCAGCGTCCAGTAGCCAATGCCGATAAAGAGCACGCCGGCACCCGTGTTGAAGTAGCTGTAGTCGATGCCGAGGTCCTCGTTGAAGCCATCCGAGGCGGACCCGGCGTCGTTGGAGGTGGCGGCGGTGAGGCCGGTCACGAAGCACACGAGCATGGTGTGCCAGATCTTGCGGGGCAGGGACCAGTGCAAGGGATCGTTGGGCGAGTCCGTCGGCTGGGGCACGAGCACGATGTCGCCGTGCTTCTTGAGAGAGGCGCCGTCGCCGCCCGAGGTCAGCAGCATGTGGCCATCGGTGTCGAAGAGGCGGCGGGTGCCGGGCAGCTCCTCGAGGTCCTCTTGGGTGAGGGAGGGCCGGAGCACCTCGTGCTCATGGCTGGCGCGTTTCTCGCTCAAGCCATGGTTGATGCTGATGTTGGTGTTGTTGATCTCTGGGGAGATGCCAGCTTCTGCCATCGGTTTTAGGGTTGGGTGCGCGAAGTGTCGCGGCTAGTGATGCGATATGCGCGCGGTTGGTCTGGTCTGTAAACTCAGGGTGAGAGCGAGATATTGCGCTCCAAAATAACGATGCTTCCAGCACCGATTTACCTCAGCACATCGTAGAATGTGTGTTATAGCGAAATGGTGGACAGGACAGCAAGAGCAAGAGACAAGATGGACACGACGCGATGAGCAGTGAGCACGAATGGTCGATGTGAGGTGAAGGAAGGAAAGAAGGAGTGGCGGGTAATGAGGAGTTGCAAGAGACAAATTTGTGTGCTACCCAGTGGTGGGTCAGTCGCGCTTATCTTTCTGAGAATATTAGGCCGATTTTCCTTATCTCCTCCATTTTGGCGAGCGGTAGAGAGCCTGAGTGGGACGCGGAGAAAGGGGCGACTGTCAGATAGACTCTACTAGTGGGCACCGGTAAGGAGGTGACCCGCAGACGCGTACTATGGCAAGAAGGTCGAAAATGTGGCGTCTTCTCCTTCTCTTTTTTTTCCCTTTGGCTTTTCTGCATGGGTCGGGAAGACCGTTGTGCTGTGAGAAAGTTTAGGTTTTTGGCTCCAGAGCCAAGCAAAAAAACAAGCAAAGAAGGGCAAGGTCGCCGAGAGCCGAGGTGGGAATGTCCCTAGCGATATCCAGAATTAGCCACAGATGGAGGGATGCACCATGCCGGGAATCGGTACGGGCCGACACCCTCGCCGACGACATCTTGGAAGTACGCCCAGGTTCACTGGAATTCTTGCCTCTCAAAAAGATGGCCAAACCACGCCAATCCAGAGAGGCTGTTTGGCGACAAGACCAACTGCTAACTGGAAACTGCAAACCCAGTTTGGGAATGCCATGAAGGCCATCCATCCACAGCTGTCTCTCTCTTCCAGGATCATAACTAGAACGTCCATGGCGCAGCTTGCTTCCGAGCCACAAAAACCGAACATTAGTTCATCGCGCGACACGAACCACTCTTGAAATAGCGGTCGGTAACGACTGTCGATCTAGCCCACACTACCCACACAGCAAGTAGACGCTCCTTGTCTCGAGCATGGCCATCCATCAAAGTGGAGACGAAGCTGCCACTTGGCCGGATGTTGGAGATTGGTCTATTCGATTTAGTGTGCCGTTGGTTGCTATCACACACGCACACGTGGATCTAGTACCAGGTCTTCTGGTCCTTCACTTTGGCTACCGTTCTGCTCAAAGAAGCGGCTACACTTCTGTTCCGTCGGGATTGAATACTGTAAGCAGTGGCCCTAGAACAGTTCTGCCAGTCTTGGTATCATTAGCAGTCCGCACTGCCAGAGTGGTATGCGCCATCAATGCATCGGTGCCCTTCCACAGCATGGGTCGTATTCCGACCGATGCAGTAGCTTCGTATGCGACACCACCAGAACCCGCAAGGCCTAAGCAGCATTGCGGAAGAGTCCAAATGCAGGCCATAGTTTACTTTCTTGTCCAGAGACAACAGTCTATTAATCAGTCAATGCATGAAAGTGGTCGTTCTTCAACGCATGCGAGCCTGCAAGATAAAGTGCTGGCCGCGTCCAATCTGTCGATCTTGGCCTTGACCGTCTTGAGTAAAGTCGTGCTGTACGTAGGTCATGATCATCCTCTCTTAACCGGTCTGTTTTGATGTCAGTAAAGTGTTATATTGGCGGCCAGACGCAGAGTCCCAACCTTACCATACTAGTAGACTCACTATAATATTGCCGATATTGGCCTAGTTGGCGTAGGCCCCTTCATGGGGCGTCTTCTGTCGATAATTCAATGATCCTCGGCACCCATTAGCCTCCTCAATCATTGCTCACCATCCTCACCCCAGCCCCCTTCAACGCAGCCTTCTCCTTCCGCGTCTCCTCCGCCTGTATCTTGGCCTTCCTCTTCGCCTCAGACTCGGTGACCAGCCTCTTAAGGTACACCTCCGCCTCGACCGTCGCACTGTACGCCACCGCCGTCCAGCTCCACACATTCCTGCGGTCCGCCTCCGCGCCCGCGGCCAGCAGCGTCCGCAGCACCAGCAGGTTCCCGTTCCCGCTCGCGTAGTGCAGCGCCGTGTTGCCCTCGTTGTCGGCGTTGCGCACGGCGGCCTCGGGGCCCTCGGGCGCGTACGTCAGCAGGATCTGCACGGCGGTGTCGTGGCCGCCGCGGCTCGCCTCCATGATCGCGTCGCGGCCGCGGATGTCGCGGCGCGCGATGACGCGCGGGTCGGCCTGCGCGAGGAAGTGCACGGTCTCGGTGTGGCCGGCGGCGGCGGCGAGCATCAGCGGCGTCTGGAAATCGTCATTGAGCGAGGGCAGGTTGTCGGCGCCCTCGTGGTTGAGGGAGAGCAGGAGCTTGACGATGGGGAGGTGGCCGAGGGAGGCGGCGAGGTGGAGATTCGAGTTGGAGAGGGCGCTCGGCGAGGAGGTGTCTGGGTTTTGGAGGAGTTTGGGGTGGGAGGTGATGATGCGCTTGACGAGGGAGGCGTCGTTGGCGTGAATGGCTCGGCGGAGGCGGAAGGGTGGGTCGATCCTGGGGGAGAGGCGTTGTTAGCTGAGTGAGGGAGGGGGGCGGGGGGGATTTGGTATGGGGTGGGGGTGTGCTGTGAACATACATGTTGAAGAGTGATTCAAGAGGTCTGTTTGTGTGAGCGAAGCACCAAATTCTTGGAAGGAGAAGGGTAATGAGGCACAAGTTGAAGCTGGTGTGTTTGGTGTTGTTGGTGTGGTGTCTGGTGTTTTGGGGTTTTGACAGGTGACGATGACGCCTTGTGCCCACTGCTAATTTGGGGGACTGCGGGGGCATTCCGGTGGTTGGATCCCTGGAGACATGGTAGGCCTGCACCAGGACAGGCCTACAACCAGGGCCCAGGAACCACGCACATCTACTGAATCGCCCCTAATATCATATGCAAGTTTCGTTCTCTTTGCAAGCTTCCTCTTTTCCTGAGTTATCTAATGACAAGAACAACTTCCTATATCATCTACATTGTATTTGGGGCCTCTTTGTTTGTCATAACCCATTGAAACCACCTACAGTAGGTTTTTTGATGCCTGTCGCAATTACCTATTCCGACCTCAGAGGCACTTTCCATGCTATCGTCGTGTATTGGAACTTTGAGAAAAATGACCTGGAAACTTAGTACTGAGTAGATACTCAGTAGGCAAGTGTATCTCAGTCCAGGCTCAGCATCTATTATTGGATGGCTATAAGCAAGTTGGTCCAGCTTATTCATATCGAAACTGAATTCCAGCAGCAGATCATCACCGAGAGGCCCCTTCAGTTGATCCTCGGCCTCTTGTGGGCTCTTTCCACCAACCTGTTGCATCAGCATCGCGAGTTGGATCACCACGGCTCCTCATTCTCGCTCGCATAGTCCTCGAGGAAGGCGTACACAACGGTCCCAGCCGATAAGCAACAATCCTCTTGCTCATGTTCCCAACGTGTCCAAGGAGGGGCCAACAAGGCTGGATCCGCGTCTGAGATACTGTTGGGAGAATGTGGTTTTCCCAAAGGCGGACAACAGCGATGGTCTCCAAAACTACCTGGGTAGAGACACAAACTTCCGCGCGATACGCATACAAAGGTGGAGTGGTGGCTGTGGGCCAACATGGAGGCCATCTTCAACTAAATATCTTCAGCACCATGGTGTGGCTGCGCCACTGCCGGGAGCCAGACTTTGTAAGGCCAATGCGGTACAGACGTGGCCAGGAACGCCGAGGCCCATGTGTACAAGACCGCGGCTGGACCTTGAAACTCTCGGCGTGTTGTTGTTGGTCGCGACAAGTATGCGCGATCAGGTCTAAAAGAGAGGCTGCAATGGAGAACTCTTGTTCAAGTTCTCGTCAAAATTTGCGGGAAGAAAGACCGAAGTGACTGTATTTCCGAGTCTGGTATGACCAGCGATATATCTGTGTTCTTGTCAGCGCCACGATCCAAGAGGCACAGTATTTGTGAGACTCACGTTGGTCTGGACGAACGACCACAATCGTGGCATGCTGCGTGCTGATGCCGAGAGTATCAAAGGCATGTCCATGCCCATGATTGTAACTCGCGTCGTCGGCGAACACCTTATGTAGGTCTAATTCAACGTTCAGTACTACAGTTCGTTCAGGTCGAATCATGATGCAACTTACTTCGCATTCTCCATCTACCTGTGACAGGGGTGAACACTTCCGGCAGCTGGGCCAGCTTGATATCATTGCGCTTGGTCTTCAGGACTAATATGGCCTCGATGACGCTGTCCGGATCGGCTCCCTCGGGAGTGAACTCTCGCACAATCTCCTCGAGGACACCTCCAATCGCTGCCAGACGAGCCTGAACCTGTGTTTGTTGTATCCCCCCGTCGAAGACCACAATACGCCACCGCGTGTCCGATTGCATGATACTCAGGAGCTGTAACGGCCGCGCATCACTGTACCGCACAATCTGTGCGCTCGGAAGCCGCGTACCAACCACCAACTGCGACTTCTGCTCGACCGGGTCCGCGGAAGCCTCAAACCCGGTCGACGGCCGCACAATAATGGACTCCCCGTACCTGTACGCCTGGCCGGCCGTGTACTTCCCCGCCTTGACGAACTGGTCCCGCACGAACGTCGCATCCCTATCCGCCTTCTCGGCGGCAGCACCACCACCCTGCTGCGACTGCGACTTGAAGATCTTGGACCAATTCCGATCGAACTCAATCAGCTCCGCGGCCGTCTGCTGCCTCTCGGACACATACGTCCGCACCAGGCCCTTCCCCGCGCGCCCCGCGAGGTACGCCCCCAGCTTCCACCCGATATTATACCCATCCTGCAGACTGACATTCATCCCCTGCCCGGCCTTCGGGCTGTGCGTGTGGCACGCGTCGCCCGTCAGGAACACTCGCCACGTCCCGTCGTGGAACGCCGCCGCCAGCCGCTGGCCCACGCTGTACGCAGACCACCACGCGGTCTCGGCGACGGCCATGGTGTAGGGCCGGAACACGAGGCGCGCGCGCTCGCGGATGTCGGCGGCGGTGACCGCGCTGGCGCGGGTCGACGGCGGCAGCTCGATGTAGAAGCGCACCATGGCGTCGCCCTCGCGCGGGATGAGCACGACGGTGCCGGCGGTCGACTGGATGACGGCTTTCTTACGGATGTCCGGGAAGTCGGTCAGCGGGTAGACGTCCGTCACGCCCCAGATGGCGTCGGTCGAGTCGCCGAGCATCTTGATGTTGAGGGATTTGCGGACGGCGGAGTGGGCGCCGTCGCAGCCCTGGGAGGGAGGAGGTTAGCCAAGATGCTTGCCCCCTTCTCGGGCGTGTAGCAGTGCAGGTGGGTGTCTCTGACTTACCAAGGCATATTTGGCGTGGAAGACCTGCTCCACTCCATCCTTTACCGTGGTCACAGTCACCGGATACGCATCTTCATCTCCAGCCGTCCCAGCATCAACCTCCACGCCCTTCACCTCATACCCATACTCCACCGCCGGCCCACCATGCCTCATCATCTCCTCAAGAAGCATCTCATTAATCCTCGCCTGATTCATGATAACATGCGGCATGTGACTCAGCCCCGGATCCGTGTCCGCGATATAATGCGAGCATTTGATGCCCCCTCTCTGTCCGCCCTTACTACCATCTAGAGGAGTGCCCTCATCCGAGCTGTAGAAGCCGATCTCGACGGCATGATAGGCCTCTCGAACCAGCCTGTCTGCAAGGCCGAAGCTTTCGAAGATCTCGACCGTCCGGCACTGCACACCGTCGGCTTGTCCGGTCTTCAGAGGCCCATCTCGCCGCTCGAGTATGCGGAACGGGATGCCGTACTTGGCTAGCCAGAGGCCGGCCATCACGCCGGCGGAGCCGGAGCCGCATATTACGACGTCGGTCTGGTGATGTCTCTGGGTGGTGGTGCTCATGGCTGATGACAGAGGAGGGAGCTAGTGAGGAGGAGGAGGCAAGTGACAATGGCGCAGTTCGCAGTTGTAGAGGGAACAACTTTGTGGCAAGGGAAGCATGTGCTCACCTGAGAATAGAAGACGTCGTCGTCATCCTTTCTCGGGCCCGAAGTCGGTACTTCCGGAGATGCGTGGATGCGGGTGAGGATATTTGTATTCCCGTGGTGAGTGCGGGGAAGTGTCAAGAAGGCGTCTCACAACATCAGCAGCGTGCAAAGGCAGAGCGGTACGGTAATATCCAGTGCCTCACAAGGTGGAGGGAGTCTCAATAACCAATTCTTCTTCTCCTTCTCCGGCCTCCACTCCATCGCCAAACTCTCCACCATCGTTCACACTCGCCAACGCCACAGCCAGATACCAAGTCTGCATCAAGCTCAAATCAAATTTCACCAACGCTTTCTCCACATTCGCCTCCCCGACCAACTCCTCAATATCAAACAAGCCCAAGCTGTCCACCGCCTTCGGACTCAGCCCCGGAAACAACACGCGCAAGTTCTACCTCAGCCGATTCAACAAAATCGTTTGCGCCACCGCAATCGACACCGCAGGCCCAATGCTCTGCGCAAAAATCACCACCGCCGGCCCTAGCGACGCATCTCTTGCCGGCAGCGTGGCTTTGTCGCCACGGCGGTACTTACTGGAGATACGCGAATGCAGCCGAGAGGATGCTGCCAAAGTGGGAAAGAGCCCGATGACTATGCCGCTGTTCCATGCGTAGGCTGTCTAGTGCCGGCCCAGAGGAACGCCATGAACAAGCAGGCGAGACAGAGAGAAAGAGAGAGAGAGAGAGAGGGCACGAAGACCGCGTTGCCGAGGAGGTCGAGCTCGACGATTTTCCTGTCAGAACGACAAAATCCGGCAGCTTCTGCTCGGCCTTTCAGCGCAGAGGCGATAATCGCAAAGCTCAGCGCGCCCGTCGGCAGATTAATCCACAAGCACCACCGCCACCACAGCCTCTCGGCAATGACGCCGCCGAGCGCGGCCGCACATCTTCAAGTAAAAGATGCAGCGTAGACCTCGGTGGCCGAGTGGAAGTACCACTTACATGGCTGTTGCTACGATAGACGTATCTAGGCCCATGAAGCAGAGGACGAGGGCATTGCACAGGATTACAAGCCAGAAGCGTATGCCCGAGGGATACTTGGACTCGTCCTGCGCCGCATCAGCATCAGAGATGAGGTACGAGCCCCAGCTCATCATCTATCTGGAGGTTTCCGGTTGGTCGACCAGGTGGTAGAGGTGAGTTCTTTGTGGGAGTTCCATCGGCGATAGTCGATAGAGCTACTGGCGAAGCTCTAATCATTTCAGCGGACATTGTAGATGGTGAGTAGACGGGTGATAAGACGGCCTTGCATGCTCACTTGTAGTGATTGCGCCTGTTCAGTTTATAACCTCTCGTGGTCATGGATGGTGAACCATAAAGTACCGTACATGGATGGACATGAGGTGAGGGTTCGCGAAGCTCCTACCCAACACTCGCAAGCCGCGAACTCCCTTGCAAGTGAACGTCTTGATAGGGGTCAAGCGCTTGTAGGACGGCACAACCAACGGTGACCGTGATCCTACCCTGGACATTGCGAGGGAGTAACAGAAGATGGGCCATATCAACAGAGGATACCTCATCTTCCTCATGATTTTCGTGGGACTCCACTAGTGGAGTGGCCTGGACTTATCATAGAGTCAAAATGTCTGCCTTTGGTTTTGTTAGCAAAGGCACAAACATAAAGTGACATGAGGCTCGAGACGCCTTTGCACATCCAGCACATCGAACAACCAGAGTCTACACTCGGCCGAGGGAGAGCCGGGTCCGAACCCCGGACCCGATGCTGCATGCCCCTATATGACATGGGTACGGATAACAAAAACCTTGGAACACGACCTAGAACTTCAATTTCCCTGGTTCGTGAAACAGGGAAAACTGTCGAAGCTAGCCTCTAGCCATGTGACCGACAGAGCTGCTAGTATAAGGGGGCATCACCATCCTGATTAGTGAAAACCCCTTATGCCTCTGTGTGCTCCTCACCCCCGCCCATTCAAAGCCCTCGCCCACGAACTTCTGCTCTCAGCAGCCTTCAAGCCCCGTGAATCTTCATCGGCCCCCACCCTCAAGATGCGGTCCCTAGGATGGAGCCTCACCCTCTCCACCATCCTCCTCACCCTCCTCTCCAGCGCGCCCCAGGCCACCCACGCGTGGGTCTGGGGCCCCTACCACGACTCCTGGCACACCGAACGCGAAGAAGCCTCCCAGCCGCTCATGTACCGTATCGTGCTCCCGCGTAACGGCACCTCGCCCGTCTTCGCCGGCAACGGGTCCTACACCACCACCACCAAGCCCAGCGGCACCGGCGCCATCCCATTAAGCACCTCAGCGCCGACCGTCGTCGCGAACTCATCGTCAGTGGACACCTCCTGCGGCGTCACGTCGCCGCTCTTCACACTGCAAGTTAGTGGGGCGGACGGGACGATGTTTGACCGGTGGTGGCTGCGGCTGTCGGGCAACAGCGTGCTGTTTACCGCGCAGAGGGAGAAGGCGACGGCGTTTGGGGTGAATTCGGGCAGCAAGCATTTGTGTGTTCCGAAAAAAGCTGGAGGCTCGCCGCGGATTGCGATTGTGGAGGCGAGACTGGAGACGGGCCCGCTGTGGTTTGTGGACGCGAATGCTACGAAGGGGCATGAGCCGGACTACGAGCCTATTTCGTGCGACGGCGTCGGCGGCGAGGGCGCGCAGCTGGCTTGTTCGTACGGGGGTGCGAGTATATGGTCTGGGTGCGGGTTGCAGCTGCAGCTTGGATCTGGTCAGGGCTCGGATGGGACTCTCAACTGCTCGAGGATATCGCTGAATGCGATGAGTTCTTGAGAACAGCTGCCCATATCTCCCAACCATGTTGTCTCTAGCCTCGCAACATCTGGTCTTCAGTTGATGGTATACCCGCCATCCACAACCAATGCATGGCCCTGCACAAACGACGCATCACTCGAGCTCAGAAACAACACCGCATTCGCAACCTCTTCCGGCGTGCCCATCCTCTTCATAGGCGCAATGTCCACCGCAGGCTTCATCCGCTCCTCCGTCTCCTTGGTGCCAGTCGTCATCGGCGTTCTAATCACACCGGGACAGACGCAGTTCACTCTGATGCCGTCTTTCGAATAGTCGATCGCATCGCACCGGGTCATGCCGATGACTGCGGCTTTGGAGGCGCAGTACGGGGCTTTGGTTCGCATTAGCCCAGTCGTTTTTTGTGTGGTACTTTCCAAGCTCATCCGGCTTCGCTCCTTCGGATAGGCAACTCACCGGCCTCGGGCCTGCCCACCAGCCCAAGCTGACTAGCAATATGCACAATACTCCCTCTCTGCTGAGGATGCTCATCCAAGGGATCCTGCTTGACCATCTGCCCCAAAGCAGCACGCGAGACCAACCACGAGCCCTTGTAATTAACATCATTAATCCGGTCGAACATGGCCACCGGTGTCTCCGACGATCGCAGCGCATCGCCCAAGATCCCGGCACAGTTGACCACGTAGTCAAGTCGCCCGAAGAAATCCACCGTCGCCTTCACCAGGCTGTCGGCGAAAGCTTCGTCGGCGACGTTGCCGTCTTGCGCTAGGCATATGATGTGCTCGCTGATATCATCGAGGGACTCCTTTGTGGCTGCCAACGTGGTGCGATTAATGTCTGTGATGGCGATGCGTAAGCAGCCTGCTTGAGCGAAGCCACGTGCTACAGCTGCGCCGATGCCTGTGGAGAGAATATTGTCAGGACTCAGCTTGGTATTTCAGTGAAGAGCTCACCGGGCTAGCTGGAGCTGTATGAGACGAGCTTAGAAACATTCTATTCCACGTACCTGTGCCACCCGCGCCGGTGATCAAGACGACCCCTGGAAACTTTGACGATGCCATGCTCAGATCCTAGAATGAGGACAGCTCTTCTTGCACAGAAGAGAGTGAAAAGATTCTGCCCTTGCTGGTGTTGCCTTTAAGATTGTCGGCGGCGGCATTTATTACCCCACATTATTGTGCCTTCGGCGTTGTAGACAGGCTGCCTCAAACTTTGATCAAGGGGAGATAGCCCCAAGTATCTATCTCCTGCATCACAGATAGGCAAAAAGTCGCCGTCTAGCTTGCCGGAATCGCCCGGGTTTGCTTGGAATTGTGCTGATCTCATGTGAGGCTGCTAGATCAGGATGAGACGAAACGCCCAAAATGAGTAAACAACCATGTTTTCTACACTCCGATGTTCGCGCCCCCTACTCTGTTGGAATTCCTGTCCTTCAAGTCAGTTTAAGGGGGCAGACTCTTTGGTGCAAGCTTTTCCATACTTTCCAAGCGCTTCACCTTCCACTCGGGCATTTTCTCAGACATGTTGCCTCCAGCCTCTTCATCAGCCTCAGCTCTTGTCCTATCTCTGCCCCAGTCGTGTACATCGCATCGCGTGAGAGCCCACGCCGTGACCAAGATGCTCATAAACGGCGCGCAGATCAGGTAGATCCAGTAGCCGAGGAAGAACCTCAACTTAGCCTTGGCGCCCCGTGGTATCCAGAGTACTACGCAAAAGGAGTAGAGCTGCAGACGGGCAGTATTGTTAGCAACCACAGACCCTCGACCTTCCCTTGCGACAGAGAAGCACTCACGTATCGTAACAAAAAAACGCCCAGCACGGCGACCAGCAGCCGGCTCTCCCCCCTCCCCGTATCAAAAAGCCCAGCACGCATCCTAACAATCACAACTACGAAAGCCCACATCGCCGCAACGACAAACACCCCAAACCACCACGCCACAACCGTCACCAGCGAGCACAGCCTCTCCAGCGGGTTGACCCCGCCGCGAAAGATCATCACAGCCTCACTCGACATACACCCCATCACCTCGCGCCCGCGCCGCCCCACATACGCACCCAGGCTCTGCGGCAACGGCACATACGCCCGCGCGCGGAGCGCCTGCACGGAGTCGGCACGGGGGAACTCGAAGCCGGCCTGGATCGAGCCGTCCGCGAAGACGCTGCCGACGGCCTGTCTCGTGACGGTGTCGTTGGGCCTGGGCTCGGCGGCAGCGCGGATGCCGAGGGGCGCGTCGCTGCAGGTGGTGGCTGTGATGCGGAGGAGGTGGCAGCTGCTGGGGAGCGAGGCGAGTTTGCCTGTGACGCGGGATTGGAACTCGCGGCGGAGGCTCTGGGTGATGCTGAGCTCCGTGTTTTGGAAGAGGTTCCTTGATGGAAGAGGTCGGAAGTTAGTCATTGCCGTCTTGGAACGCTCTCGCGCGGCTGATATGGAGTTTGGCCCGCTGGATTCCCAAGAAACGGATACTTACCAGAATCCCCAAGGGATCTTCTCGAACTGCGCAAGGACAGCACCGCCTACACCGACGACGTCAGGGCCTCCACGGCGCATCGCATCGACCAGCTCGTGAACACAGTCATCTGCAAGCTCAGTGTCGCCGTCCACTAGGTACTGTCAGTGCTTGTCGCCATCTCTGCGTTTGGAAAGGGTGAGTCTTACTTCCACATAGATACTCCACTGTATCAAGGCCTGCATCCACCAGGAACGACGCAAGGCAGTCGTAGAAAGCCGGGTTACTATGCCACATCCATCGTCAGTCATCTGGCTTCAGCCTGTGCCAGCGTACCAGCAGTCAGAGGCACTCACAAAATGGTAGAAGCACGATACGACCTGGTTTTATAATGATAAAAAAACGATCGCACCAACCAAGAAGTATCCTGCTTCCCCTGACTCTCCATCTTCCCAATGAGAATATACGGCATCGCCTCATACACACCCCACTTCACCTTCAGCGGCATGATCACGCCGTCTCGCGCCACATACCCATTCTCAAAGTCCTCACAGACTCCCTCCTTGAAAACCACGCCCGTCAAATACTCCTGCGTCGTCATATTCTCCCCCGGTGGCTTCAGATTCCCATCCACAACACACACAAGGACCCGCGGGTGCGTCTCAACCATATTCTGCCGCACCAGCGAGGCCAGCGAGCGCTGCACCTCCGCCTGGCTCTCCCCACAGCATGACAGCACCATGGCGATCTTCTCAGGCACGTCGGGCACCGGCGTCCTGCGTCGCAGCACACCCGCCAGCATGACGCCCAGCGCAAACACAACCTGCATGACGCTATCCACACTCAATACCGGCAGCGGAATCCACCAATACCGCGCCGTCGAATACGCCACCGTCGCCGTCCACACAAGCGCCCCGTTCGTCCCCAGAAACAGCAACACAAGCGCGTACTTCTGAAGCCGGAGGAGCACCCTGCTCACCGCACGCAGCTCCGCGACCGGATCATAGCTAGGCTGCGGCTCAGCCTGTCTGAGGGCGGTGCTGACGTGCGACCGCACGCCGGCCGACATCTTCCGCTGACCCCCGTGCGTGGGGAGGAAGAAGGTCGTGCTCGAGCTTTCGGACAGCGCATAGGGATCCCAGCTGATTAGGGATTTCCGTCGTTGTGTGGCGGTGGGAGTAGTGGGAGTAGTGGGAGTGGTTGGAGTGGTTGGAGTGGTGGTGGGGTACGGTATCCGGCCTGCTTTCAATGGGCCGCCGTGCTCGAAGGCTGAGCTCTGCGTGGTGGTGCTGCTGGATCTGCGGCGATCGAGGCCCGCTGAGCCTAGGCTGACACTGCTTGATCTACGCCGACCGCCGCCGCCTGGGATCGATCGCGGTGGCTGGTCGAACGTACTGAACACGTTGCCGGACAAGAACTGTGGGACTGGATGCGTGTTGGCCGAGGAGCCGAGGCGCTGTTCGTACGAGAGTGTAGACGGTTCTTCTGCAACCGGTGACGGGAGGGATAAAGAGGTGCTCCTTGAGTGCGAACTAGGGACGGGCGGGGGCGTAGTGGCCTTCGTGACTGCGGGCATAGGTGGCTTCGTGACGACTGGGGGCGGAGGTTGCGCCAAGAGGTTGTTGCTGGAGCTGAAGGGCCGCGAGAATGACACCTTTCGGGGGCTTTGGGGACTCGGTGGTGGCCGGGTGTTCGAGTATCCTGCATGCGTGATGCTACCGGCGCGAGACTGCGGCTGCGAGCCCGAGGTCTGGTCATTGCCGAAGGGGAGGCTGCTGCCTTGCTTCATCGTCATGGCTGAGATGGGGTGTGTATCTGGTCCGACAGTGCTAGAGCGTCGGCGTCCTCTGCTGGAGTTTCGGGCTGGGGGGGACGAGAAGTCCAATATTGACGTAGATGAGAGTAATTCTGCCGCAGAAGCGGGCGCCTTTGGAACCGGTTTTGCATCCTGATCTAATTTCTGGCTCAGCGAGGCAAGATCAAGACGAAGAGGGGTCGGCACGGTACGGGCTCTCCGTCCTGCATTTGGCGCAATGCCGGACGCAGCGCCCTGAAGTGCGGTGAGAGATGGCTTCAAAGATGGCTTTAAACAAGGCTGGCCTGGTGCTCTTGGTTCTGAGCGTTCGGCGATCTTTGGAGGCTCTTCTACAGCATCTGCTGGTATCCAGCTCGCCGGTGCACCAAAATTGACAGTGCTGGCCCTTCTTCGCTGTGTTCGAGGCGGACCAAACAAGCTCCCTGCTTGGAGACGCACTGGCTTCGGCACTACCAGTGAGCTCCCAAGTCCCGTTCCCTCGAACTGCAACGCCTCAGGTGCAGCTTTGATTTCGATTTGTAAAGACGATGGTGGATTTGGAAAGGAGTTGCTGTCGAATGTCAACCTGAAGGTGGACACTGGCTGCTCTCCGGCAGAAGTCTGGGTTCCGCTACCTGTGGCCGCATGCTCGATTGGCGAAATTCGCATCAGATGCGAATCCGTGAACGAATCTGAGTCTCTTGAGGGGGCCCGCGATGACTCGGGAGATGGAAAGGTTGCCATACTGAACATCTAAAGAAAAAGAGAGTGTGCTGAGTCTATAGCCACACAAGAACGCGGTACACCATTCGCATCCGAGGGCTAGGACCCTGACCGTATGGCCCTCATGAGGCTCGTCAACTTCTAACAGCAGAGAAATGTACAGTGATACCCGACGTTGGCGGTGAAAAGATTAAGATAGCCCATATGCTCCATGTTTATTTAATCATCCAGCAGGCACACTGACTGCATCCGGTAAAGTTTGGTGTGGTAGCTAAAACCGTTCTGTTGGAATGCTGATCCGCTGATGAGCAGGACGCTTCCAGAAGTCTGTCCTGCGGTGAGACACGTCTCTGTGGCAGAGTGAGATCTCTGCAACGCGTGGACTTAGACAATGCTATCCCAAAAGCAATGCTCTCGGATGCTGAACACAGTCCTCTCATGAGATTGTGCCAGAAGACTGTGATACCAGACTGTTGTTGACTCCTATGCTTAGGCGCAGTCATTCACCAGCGGACAGGCGCATACGGGAGTCGGCTCCCTGGGATTCAAGGTGTGCGCGGGTCATCGCCCACACGATGATGTTGGACTGGGTCCAGACTCGAATCTCCAGAAGCTGCGTAATTCGAACCTTGCTTGTCGCAAATCTGAGTGTGAGCAGGATATTTGTGCGATGAGTGAGCGGTTCCTAAATGCGATGCATTTTCGACGGGTCCGTCGATGGCCTCCAAGAGTGGCGTCATTCAGGAGCATAGAAATGTAGTGAGACATCCGAAACTGGTCGGAGCCCTGGAAGAGATCCAAATGCAATTTTTCTATTCTAGAAGTTACATACAAGAAAGCTCCTCAAGCCAGAGCTCACTATATTACTCTATTTACCACAAACCCCCATCACGCCTCGCCCAGGCAAGTGTCGGGGTAGTTGCAGCTCGAGTTTCCACCCGAAATGACCACATTCGTGAACGTGAAGTCGGAGCAGCTGCCCTCGCCGCACAGAATGTAATAATCGTAAGCATCAGCCAGCACCGTGCCCGTAATGTCCTCAAACACCAGCGACGTAATATTCACACCATTAGTAGGCTCGCCAGTTGGGCCACCGTTCAGGTAGTCCTGCTGGATGTCCAGGCCATAGTCACTGATACCGGACATGGTGATGTTGCGGTACGTGATGTTGCTCACGCTGCCCGTGGTGCCAGAGTTGGTCTTGATGCGCACCCCATTTTCGCCATTTACTATCACAGAGTCGGAGAAGGTGACGTTGTCCACGACGTTGTTCGATTTCTATCACAGCAAAGTTAGTCTTGTCGTCGCCCTAAATCACACAGCGAGGAACAACTTACGCCGCCGATGGAGCCGATTGATAGGCCGTGTCCGCCGGAACAGAACATATTGCTGACGGTGATATGTGCGCCGGAAGTGACAGCGACACAGTCGTCTTGGTTGTATACTTGGATGTTGTTCAGGGTAACGTAGTTGCTTGACGAGAGATCAAAGCCGTCGGAATTATGGGCTGCTGCCAACCCATCCGAGATGTCGTTGGGCGCGTCACCGGCGGTGTTGTTCAGCACCAGGTTAGTGATCGAAAGGTACTCGTTGCCGCTGACGTAGAACGCGTGCGTGGGCCAGTTTTGAATGTACAGGTTGCTGAAGCTGGCATAGTTTGTCTTCTTGATCACAAAGAAGTGATCCGGCTTCGCGCCTCCTCCGTTGCTGCCCACGCCATCCCAGTACGCCTGTCCATTGCCGTCGATAATGGACCCGACTGCGCCAGTTACGGTGATGTACGAGCCTGATATGGTAATGGGGTCAAAATCCTCGTCGGCCGAGTAGCCGAAGGTCGTGGTCCCGCTGAAGACGAGCGAAGTGCCGTTCTGCAGATCGGTGAGATCCAAGGTCATGTTGGCGGGCATGGCGAGGTCGGACAGCTCAATGGCTGTGCAGGAGGCCACGGCCGAGGCGACATCGGCTGCGGTGGTTACAGTACAGGTTGACGTGGTTGTGTTGGCCGCTCCTGCGACGGTGGGTGTGGCAGTTGTGACGGGGAGGGCCGAGGTAGATGAGGCTGCCGTGGGGCTGGCACCGATAATGCTGGTGGCGGAAGGAAGATCGGACGCGGTGGCCCAGATGATGGATGTTTTGTTCGATGCGCAAGATGCCATCACGATCGGGAGGGCTACCGCCGCGGCTGCGAGCGTGGATGTCTTCATCTTGGGTGGAAGTTGCCAATAGTGAGAAGACCAGATGGATCTGATCTAGATTCTCACTTATCGAGCGGGTACAGTTTCTTCAGTGAGAGAAGATGACTCGGCGAGGCAAAAGAGAACGCCACCTGCGTACTGTCTTGCGAATAGAATGACGATGACGAGACGAGTTCTCAATATATACCACTTGGTGACAAGGAATCACCGTCGGTTGGTCCCTCGGGAATCCCTGCCATGGCCAATGCAAGACCAAGGGACGTGAAATTGGGGCCACATACGTCTGTACAAGGAACCCACAGCTGAAGCATCATTACCTGTTCGCAATGAGCATGAGATCATTCAAAGGTCGTCAGTCAGTCGTGAGTACGACTGCGGCTCCTTGTTCGAAAGCCACCAAGTCCTACACAGCAGTCCGCTTGGGCAGTGTGTGAGCCCGGCCGTGGAAGGTGTATGATTTCAATGTCCACCATGGCCAACACTCGCTGTACGTATGTGACCCTCAAGCCCGGTCGCCGGAAGGAACCCAGACCCGGTGGACCGGAATCTCGCCGAAGAAGCGACACGCTCAGGTGTGCTTGAAGACAAGCAAGTAAGACGGATAGCACTGCCCCCTTCCACGCCAGAACGCATGTCAATTTCCGATGCTGCATCTTCCTGGAGTGAAGACGACGCGGTCAACAGAACCCAAGCTGAAGGAAACCCTCCGAGAGGTCATCGACGAGCGATGTTGCGCTCGCTTGTGCAGCATTGCAGAACCCACAGCGGGTCAATCCCGCCTGGGCAAAGCTTGACCGCGGGCTGTCAGCCGGTCGCATCGACAATGAAGATTTGCCATATCGTCATCCGCATCAATGCCTCATCAGGCAGGGAATTGAGAAGGTGTGCGGCAGCCCCGGATCATGGCCTCGATGTGAGTGGTGGAGTAACTCGGTGGTGGTTCTAAGCCTCAAAAGGAAGCCATTCCTGCGCTGCGGGAAGTTGAAATGACATGTAGCATTGCGAAACAGTCGATTCGCTAGCAGTTTGCATAGCACCAGGAAATTGTGTCAATGTTGCCGGAAAGTCGTTGTGGCATGTCGGCGAAGGGTGTTGGATGACATCTGATGGACGATGTAGTGCCAGGGTTAGGGTCTGTCATCACTACAGGGATATCCCTGCCTTCGCTGGGCTGCCTGCCGGCGACCAAAAAAGTTCCTCGATATTGAAGGCGGGCAAAGTCACTGAAAGTCAATAGGATATTCCATTCTTCCACCACGATCCAATCTTCCAATATGGGCAAAGAACGCAAATCCAAGCGGCAACTCATCCGCGACGAGAAGAAAGCCAAGAAACACGCCCGCGACATCGAGCAGACCGAGACGTCCCGCGAAAAGAAGCGCCAGCGCCTAGAGCCCGACGAAGCAGCGGCAGACGGAGACGGCGGCAACGGCGGAGACAACGATGTCTTCTTCCACGATGTCAACGGCGCACATTCATACGAGCAGCGCGGCCCCTCGCAGCCCGAGCGCGAGTTCTTCGGTATGCTCGCCGACGAGGAGCAGGAGTACTTCCGCAGCGCCGACGAGAAGCTCGAGACCAACGACTTCGAGAGCGACGAGGATCGGGGATATTTCTTGCAGAGCTTGTACAAAGAGGCGGAGGGCAAGGAACTGAAGCTTGCGAGTAGTCAGTCTTGCTCGAGGTTGATGGAGCGGCTGATATTGCTGAGCAACACGCGGCAGAAGAAGACCCTGTTCGAGGCTTTTGCCGGGCACTTTGTCACGCTGCTCACGCATCGTTTTGCAAGCCATTGCTGTGAAAGGCTGTTCATACAGAGCGCGCCGGTTATCAGCCGAGAACTTGGTGGCATGGAGGAGGAAGCTGTGATAGAGGAGGGCGAAGGCACGGAGGCACCGACGGCGACAATGGAGGAGTTGTTTCTGCTCACGCTGGACGAGCTCGAAGAGCATCTCAGCTACCTTCTCTCGGACCGATTCGGCTCACATACTCTTCGCGTCCTGCTAGTCGTGCTCTCCGGTCGACCATTAGAGCAAGTCTCGACAAAGACTCTACTACAAAGCAAGAGAAAGGAACACATCACGGTCCAGGGACAGTCGACAGACACGGCCGAAACCAACGCACAAGCACGAGTAGTACCGGAGTCCTTTGCCCTTGCGGTACAGAAGATTCTGGAGGACACCATGGCTGCCATGGACTCGACTGCACTGCGAGTGCTGGCATCACACCCGACCGGCAACCCGGTTCTACAACTTTTGGTCGAGCTCGACATCTCCATGAACGGCAAGGACAAGGAGAAGAAAGACCAGCTCCTCATCCTCAAGCTTCTACCAGGCGCACCCGACAGCCTGAGCGACAACTCCAGTCCGGCCTCCGACTTTGTCAATTCCATGATGTACGATCCCGTCGGCTCGCGATTACTCGAGACGATCATCACGCACGCCCCAGCCAAGATCTTCAAGGCCCTGAACACACATTTCTTCAGTCCGCGTATCTCGACCTACGTGCGCAACGACGTCGCTTGTTATCCTGCGATCAAGGCGCTCAACCGTATGAGTAAGGACGATCTCAAGGAGGCAGTCAACAAGATCGCCCCAGAGATCTCGAAAGTCGTGGCCGCAAAGCGCCTTAATGTCCTGAAAGCACTCTTCGACCGTTGCAAGGTGCGGAATGCCACTGCAGAAATTGACACCCTTCTTGAGAGTGTCTGCGCAGCATACGGCTCTGAAGACGGCGTCAACTTGATCCCGAAGCTGTGCGGACTAGAACCCGAGACCGAATCAGACAAGAAAGACAAGAAGTTCCAACCCTCCCTACAAACCGACAAGCAAAAAGCAGCCGCAATCTCCCATGGCAGCCACCTCGCCTCGACCCTCCTCTCCATCCACGGCGCGCCCGCGAAAGCCATCCAGACCTCCCTCCTCGCCCTCTCGACCGACCAGCTCTTCCACCTCGCGACCTCCTCCACGCCCTCCATGCTCGTCCTCACCGCGGCGCTCGCGTCCCCGGCGCAGACGCCGAACTTCCACAAAGCCCTCGTCACCAAGCTGTCGCCCAAGATCCTGGAGCTGTCGCACAGCCAGATGGGCCACAACGTCGTCAACGCCATCATCCACATCCCGTCGAAGGCGGCGCCGGATGCGCAGACGGGCGTGCTGCCGTTCCATGTGAAGGAGACGCTCATGAATACGCTTGTGCGGAACGAGAAGGCGCTGCGCGAGACGTGGACGGGGCGGAGTGTGTGGCGGACGTGGAAGGGTGACCAGTGGCGGTTCAGGAGAGGGGATTGGATCCGCTTTGCGAAGGAGGTTGATCCCGAGCTGAAGAGTGAGGAGAAGCTGTGGAATCGGGTGGCTGAGAAGGAGAAGAAAGAGAAAACAGAGAAGATTCAAAAGAAGTGGGAATGAGGCTGGCTCGTAGTTGGGCAATGGTGGGGATGGTCTGTGATACCCAAGTGATACTCTAAGAGTCCGTTGAGTAGCTCTCAATATTCGTTACGTTTGGCAAGAAGGAATGATACGACAAGTTGTTGTCTGCCGAATAGAGCTTACATCGTGCTGGGTTCGTAACATTGGGCCCAAGGAGTTTTCGTGGAACGCTATTGTCTCTTAATCTCTCCCAAGGACCTACCACGCTGCATAGCCTAGCAGTGGCCTGCAAATACTCGTGCCTTTCTGCTAGCAATGTATCAACATAATGATCATACAACAACCAAGCGAAGAAAACAGGGTATCAACAAGTTCTCCTGTAGAAAAGAAAGCAGTGATAGAATCACAGGCTGGCCAGAACGTCACAGATGTACTCTCTAACAGAGCTTCGACAAATTCGGCTGACGTACTGTTAGGCAGGGGTAGTCGCCCTACAAGAAAATCGACCCCCGGCCTTGCCGATCTCCCGCAGCCTCACGAACCATGACGATCAGCCGCAAAAAAAGAGCTCAACCGAAACGGGAAATTCCTCCGACGACACACCTTGGTATCCCCGATTGCGACACCTCAGCCCCACCGAGACATCTGCTCCTGCCACATGCATGTCATTCTTGCGTCCATGTGTTTCCTGTCTACGAAATTCAGGACCGGCAACTTGGTACTGCGGCTCTACGTTTGGGTCCCGTGGTGACAATTCCCTTCAAGGTTCGGCGTGAGGAACCTGAAGTTGCCTGGACTGGAGTGGCCGCTCATACCTGATCGCCATGGACCTTGAAGCGTCAGGCCACTGAGGCAAACATTGCCATCGCATTTTCAGGTTCCGCAATCTCTTTGAAAGTCGTGTGTTTTTACAGCTCGCGCCTGTTCAACACTCACAGTTTTTCCTTTTTCGAACGGCACAGACTTGGGCAGCCAGTGAGAAATATCACAGCAGGTAGTCCTGGGAGAGAAGCTGGATCGAGTGAACACTCTTCATCGAAGCTCCTCTTTCAGCTAAGATAAGAGGTCACTAGACGCAATCCACCAAGAATGTGGACTACTGTCGCGCGAGGATCCCCAGTGGGAAGTGCGCCAGGTCCATGTCACGTGTTCGCTGCAGGCAATTGATTGCATCATGAGATTCGAGACTCTTGGACGTGGCAGACAGCTGGAAAGACACAACGCTCAGCTCCGCGCTGATCTTTATCTTTGCTCTCATCGACACCACCTGGGCAAGGCCGGTTGGTCATTACAAACTTGGGGTCGTGCTGCGAGTAGCCCAGGGCTGCGCCCTCCTTTCAGAGCTCAGCACAAGCTGCGGTGTCCATTCCAAGCAGTCAATATCCTGCATCTAGATTTCGATCGAACATTTGTGGGCGAGGTTTTCAGGCCTGTCATTGAGTATGATGGCTCGCTTGAACCTCAAGGACTAAGCGACAAGTGCCGTCTTATCCAAGTTCTGTCCCAAGGTATTTTTCGCCGTCACTGGCGAAATCATGCAACTGCCCCTAGCCTCTGAACTTTTCGAATCGATTTTTCCAGTCTAGTGAGACATTCAAAGATGCAGCAGCTGGGCCATGCAAACCGGTTCAGTCAATAGGCTGTTAAGCTGGACGGATCATCGTCGCTAGAGCCCAAAAAGAGGACGCCGCCTTTAGCACAGCCGCTTCTGATACCTGAACGTCTAAATTCTGTCCGTTCACGAGCTAAGGTCACCCGCACACAAATGACCGAAACTCTGCATCATGGTGAGGTCGATCTGGTCAAGTTTCTCACACGGTAACACTCAGCTTTGCCTTCTCCCCGTAGTCCTCTTGACTCACTTTATCTTTGTACTCGACCCCCTAACTTTCTGCGACACTACGGACAAACAACACATCCACTCACACTTCCATCTTCTTACAGCCAAACAAATTCTCAGACACAGTCCACTCCATTCAGATCAGAGTTCCTTGCTGCTTCCACGCTGTCTCTGAATTACCTAAAAGGGACCCATCCGCTTTCAAGTTGTCAAAGACATTGCCTGCACAAACGCGCTGCTCACCAAACAACCCCACGCACACAAAAAAAACATATACACCATTTCCTCAGCTAAGAAGAATGCCTCCCCAGTTCAGACCCTCCGGGCCAGGCTTGAACCTGCCTGTTGCCAACTATCCTTCCCTTTCCAACGTCTCCATTCTCGCTCAACGTCTCCCTCTCCGCCAGTGGCCTGCCAGTGTCCGAAAGCAGATCCAAACCACCACATTTGAACCCACCCCGTGCAGACAAGTGGTCCAGTACCTTGCCCGACCCGGTACCTCTGCCTTCTCTCGGCGCTTGCACCCCTGGGAGTGGCCTTCCAACACCCAAACACGCACCATCAAATACTCCTCCAAGATGGGCCGCTCAGGCTACGACACCACCAACATGAAGGTGGCCAAGAATCCACGGCCAGCCGCAGCTGCCTCCCCCAAGCCAAAGGACGACGGCGCCGCCGAGAAGAACAAGAAGCCACAGCAGCCCCCAGCACCAGCTGCACCGGCACCGGCACCGGCGCCGATGCCAAAGGGCCCGTACCCGCCCGGAAGGTATGGCAACGAGTCACTAGGTGAGCAGCAATTTGTCGATGTACTCAGCATGAGTTTCCTGTCAAGATAGCCGAGGGTCAGACTGGCACTCGCTCCAGATGGCGGACATGGTACGCTAACGCAGTGGTGTTCACAGGCTTCCCGGTGTATTATTTCCCACAGCCGCGCGATGATCCACCCCCGAAGGAGACGAAGCCTCCGTTGGAGGGCCGGGGCTGGACATTTTGGCTGTAAGGTGGCCGGGGCCGTGGATGGAGGCTGTCATCAGACGGAGGACTGGCGGAATTTTGTGGATCCTCGTTTTCGCAAATACTGTGCAAGTCTTTTGAGGCCGAGGGAATTTGGGGGGAACAGGGCTTGAAGACACTCGAGCGACGTCTTCTGGAACTCTGGCTCGCCACTGGTACAATCTGGTCTCGACCACCGAACTCTGATCGATGAAGGCAAGCTGTGGTCTCTGTGTCATTATCACGCCTCTCAAATGTGATGATGTTCCAGGCTGAGCTTGAGCTTTACGGTCACCGCTCAGCCATAGAGTCCAGGTGACAGTGGACAAAGTCGAGTGCTCCATCGGCTCGCCGCCCGGGAAACATGTGAGCGATACGGATGCGGCCGAATTCATGTAAAAAATTGCTATCGTCATCTCGTGCTGTGTGTCATTCACAGATCAACCTGTGGATTAAAAAAGAAACATAGAAAGACTGAACCTGCAAACAGGTCCATGCCAGAACGTCCTGAAGCGATCGTGGCTCGTGGTCGGGCTTTTGAAGTAACCAACGCCTTCCGGTGACCTTCCAGGGTGTTCAAGTTCTTTCAGTCACCCGAAGCCACAAACTGGACGGCACAAACTGAAGTCGGTCCTCCTCGTGCAACGCATGCTTGGGCTCAACCGGCTGAAATTCGAAGTGCCGCAGCAGCTAGAACTCATATTGTCAGCGTTCGAAGGATCTCAACACCAGCCTGAAGGACAAGCCATCCACCTACCTCAACAAAGATCTTGTTCAGCTCCATCATAGCAATGTGCTTCCCGATACACACCCACCGCCCATACCCAAAATTCAGGTCGACCACCCGCGTCATCAACGCCTTACGATCCGGATCCGCCTCGAGCCACCGCTCCGGCCGGAACACATCCACATCCTGCCCAAAGACCTCCGGCAGCCGCTGCACACCAAGTATGTTGTGCCCAATATCAACGCCCCCCGGCACAAACACCCCATTCGGCAACGTCTCGCCCCCGGGGGGCGTGCGCTTCGCCAGCAGGCCCGAGAACGCCGGGTTCATGCGCAGGCCTTCGTAGATCACAGCCTGCAGGTACGGCAGCCCCAACGCATCGCTGTTCTTGATGGGCCCGTCTCCAGCTCCGTCGTCGTCGTCGTCGCCGCCGCCTCTCCGGGAGGAAAAGAAGCCATCAATCTCAGCCCTGAGCTTGTCGCACGCCCCCCTTGCCGCCATGAGGTGCAGCAGCGTCCCCCGGATCGGCGTAGCAGCCGTGTCCGACCCAGCCACAATCTGCAGCAGCACCTCGGTCTCGCACTGCCGCCGATCCACGCCGCGGCGCACAAACGAGCCTAGCATGTCCTGCTTGTGCTTGTGCTGCTGCTGGTCCTGTATCAACTCACCGTCGTCCACAGTAGTATCATCAAACCGTTTGCCAACGACCTTCTCCGCCACCGCGAGCAGCTTGCCCCAGCCCTTGGGGTCGTCCTTGCTGGGGCCGGAGAGGAGGAGCCCCCACTTGGAGAAGAGGACGGACCGCAGGAGGGGGATGTCGTTGGCGAGGGAGAGCCGCGGCATCATGGTCTCGAGCGAGGCGATGCACCCGTGCACGTCGGAGTTGGTGGACAGGTAGCCGAAGGGCGCGCCGAAGGCGATTTTGGTGATGGCGTCGAGGGTGAAGTATTGCACGATGCGGGCGAGATCTGTAAAGAAGAATGCCTTTTTCAGCGCTTGCCAAGTTGTCGAACACACAACGCTCTCACACACACTCTGTTTCAGCGAAGACCTACCCATTGGCCGATACTGCTCGCCCCGCGAGATATACTCCCTCCGCACCAGCGCCACAAGCGCCCCGAGCTGCTCGTCCACGCCGCCCTCCAGCGTCGGGTTCTCCTTGCCCGAGTACCCGGCCGCGAGCTTCGCGCGCAGCCGGTCGTGCGCGCCCGTGTCGAGGAGGTTGAACATGCTGTCGACGTACGGGTTGAACTTGAAGCCGGCGTACCAGCCGCCGCGCGTGAACGCGGCGCGCGCGGCGCTCATGTGCATGACGAGCGCCGGGTCGCTGGTCACGAGCTCGCGGGGCCCGATGCGGGCGAGCGGGCCGTACTTGTCGTTCACCGCGCGGTAGTCCGCCGCGCGCCGCCCGCTCAGCCCGGTGCGGAACTGCCAGAGGTAGGAGACGGAGGCGAGGGGTGGGCCGGGGATGTGGCGGAGGCGGTGCCCTGGGATGCGACAGATTGTCATTCGGATTTCCACTCAACAGTAGTTCTATGCCAGGTGATATTTTCAATTTACTTACAGTAGTATGCGGTACTGATGGCGAAGTAGGAGAGTAGACCAAGCCCTCCAAGCATCAACAGCCACGGAGAAAAGAAGGAAGTCAGGGATGTCGATTGGAAGTCCATGGCTTGAGGATGATGTTCAGGCTTCTCTGATAAGTATTGCAACTCGTATCAGCATCTGGGTTAGCTGTGGAAGTAGCAGTGAAGAAGTCGAGAAGCTGTGAGTGGAGGCAGAAGCCTCCCTCTCCACTCACTTATGTATCGACAGCATTTTGATCATCGTCCCCCTCCCTGAGTCTGACGAAAATGGACTTCGGGGAGTAGATCACCGCTGGGGTGCCGCAACATCATGAGCGAAGCTGCATACCCCGCGAGCATACATGTCAAGCGCGACCACGCTTAACTAAACGACTGGCTCTCTTCAAGTTTGAACGCACCCTCTCCCTAAGCGAAGTGGTGCGCAGGCATGGCGTCGTATTTGCCGTCGGAAGACAGCTCGGAAACAAACCACACACCACCACCTACCTGGGCAGAATTGTCTAAGTATGGATATCGAGGCGAGCTCACAATGCCAATGGTAGGCAACCCTTCCTGCTGCGCGTGCAGCCTGGCATGTTGGCGATCTTCCTGTCTCACTGCCGGGCAACTCACCACTGCTTGGCTGGCTGATCTGTCAGCCCACCTCCGCCGCCGCCGCCGCCTGCAACTAAACTACCTTGGTGCCCAACTTCCTGGAGTCCATGTGTCAGCGTCCATGATCATCGACAGTCCCAACACGGACTCACTTGTAAGATGGGCACGGGCACGCAGAGTACTTGGTACAGATACAGAATCATTTCGATGTTTCCTCATTTTTTTGTGCTTTCCAATTTTAATCCCTTCATAGGAGCACCACACCTCCACGACACATCCCCAGAACTTTTCGGTGGTCATCCAAACCCCTCTCGCTATGCCGGCCTCTCCACGAACACCAGCTCTCTCCTCGCTCTCAAGATTCATGAGTAAAAGAAGAATGAGAAATATCTCCTCCGATCTAAACGTACAGTCGTCACAATACATCTCAATGTACAAGCGAAGGCTGAAAGTTCTCTCCTGCCTCGCCCAGCCCTCGCTGCAACAATGCTGCCGGGTGGCAAGGTCTCCAGGTACCCAGCGTGAGAAAGGCCCAAACTCCAATATAAATCTCATCCTGGGTTTCTCCGTGATGCCCGATGGCAGTCTCCTTTATCAGTCGTTTTCATATCGCTCGACACCATTCCCATGCACGCCGGCACCATACGTCCCTGACCCGAGCCTGGGTCTTCACAAGCTGCTAATACAAGTGACAGCGCGGTTGTTTTGAAACAAGAACAAAAGTTCAACACGTTGGCGGTCGGCAACGGCGACTTTGTAAATTTCAGAGTATACAAGTGGGAGCGTTGTGAGCCCAAAACCGTGGGCGGCGTGGCTGCATCTCCTATTCCAAACACGGTTGTGGTGGATTTTCATGAGTGGAGTAGAAAAGCGTCTGCAAATTTCAACGATGTTGAAGTCGTAAAAAGCTCTGTCAATTATCGGAAAGTTACTCGGAAACTGGAAAGAGCTCCTCGTTAATCTGCTCGGCTTCCTGCGAGTTTGGAAACTCAAAGAACGGAGACATGTCGAAGTTCTGGTCATTATAGGGCGCGCTCAAGAAGCCGCCTGTGGTATCATCGAAGTTGAAGTTGTACGGATCCTGGACGTCGCTGAAGTAGTCCTGAGGGTCCATGTTGTTGTCCGGATTGAGAGGCTCAGCTAAATCGTGCATGCTGATACTAGTCTGAGGTGGCGCTGCCTGTTCGCCCTCTGTAGTGGCCGTCTCAACATCCACCAAAGAAGGTGCAGCCTCGCTGGTGGATGCTGCTGGTTCGTCACCCGGCGACGCTGGCTCAACAGCTGATGGTACCTGTGCAGACTCGGTGACCTTTGCCCCAGCCCGCTGCTTGCCCTGAGCGGTGCCCTTGGCCTCAGCGATGGGCCTCCTGTGGCTCGGTACTGGCTGGAGCTTTGGCACCCTGACGTTGTGATTCTCAAGGCGTCTCTTGTCAGGCGTCTGCCGGAACTCAAAGGCGGCAGCGGGGTCCGATGCAGGAGTGTCCTGTGTCATAGTATTGCGTGGCGACAACGTGGTGGACCGAGCAGTGTTGGGTGTCAACACTTGCTCACCAAAGAAGTTGTTGTTGGTGTTGTAGAAGTTCATGCCGTTTTGGTTGTCGGACACAGGTTGGCCCATGCCAACCACTCCTGCGTCCGACTTCAGGCGCTTTGAAGGGCGCTGTGCATACATTTGGCTGTGGGACATGTGTGAAGGCAAAGTCGCTGAGACCGGCATGTTCTCAGATAATTCCGCATGATCGCGGTGAGGTGCACCCACATTGAAGGACTGTGTCCTCCGATGAGAGATGGCCGGTGACGCACCGTCAGCTGAGTGCATATTACTCATATCGTGCGGAAGGGGAGTGTGCTGAGTCATAGGCGAGAGGAGATCGTGCTGGTGCGGCCTCATCTCAAAGAACGGCGAGGTGGGGCCAGCTTCGTCCAGCTGGGTGATCGGATAAGTCATCGCCTGTAAAGGGTGAGGGCTGGCACTCTGCATCGAGTTGGTGGTGTCCAACGAGGCTGACCGGCTCAGATGTGGCGAGCCAAAGTCCAGGTCTGTGGGTGCGATGGACTGCGTGGCTGGGGACGACGAGGGCTGCTGCTGGGGTGAAATAGACGGGCGGCGCTGCGGCTGTGGTGCCATGGTCGGCGCCTGCGGACCAGGCATGGGCGCGTAGTTGTATGAGATCTGTCGGCTGCGAGCCATAGCGGGAAACGCTGCAGCAAAGGCCGCATCGATGTCGTTTGCCTGCGGAAGTTGGCCACCGAAGCCAGAAGCCATGCCCATGTGGACTATACTGGCGTCGTGGAACTTCTGTGAGAGGGGATGGCCTTGGAACTGGGCCTGGAACTGTCCCCTGAAGATGTGTGGCAGGCGGTCGTCCTCCTCCTCGTACATCTCCTCCTTGCGGACAATCTCCTCGCTGACTCGGAGGTACTTTCCGGTCCTCTCAAAGTGACATTGCGAAGCCGCCCTGGCCGAGTCAACACGAGCCTCGATGCTGCGGTCACTTCTGCGCGAGGCGGCAACATACGCCCTTTCCTTGTTCTCGGAAGGGGTTCGCTCACTCTGCTGCGCGGAGTTAGCCTGCATGATCAGGAACTCAGACTGGGCATGGTAAACCAACCTGTCTGCTAGAAGGCGCAGCCTTTGCACCGGCCTGGGCGGCTCCGGCACTCTTAGCGGTGGGTTGACGTGGCATCTTGGATGATTTGGTGGTTGATGACATTTGAGTGCGGTCAGATGACGGATGTCTCGATATTGATACTGTGTGTGTAGGGACCAGGGAGTCCTGCTGTCGACTAGGGAGGGAGTGACTGTTTGTGTGGTGGCAAATGCCAGATGTTTTGAGATTGCTGCAGATAACACAACAGTCACTCTAGCAAGTGACGTGCTGGTATCGAAAATAATATGATGCAAGTTGTGCTATCACAAATTGGTCTCGAGACGAGACGGAGTTCCTTTGTATTGTGGCGATGGTCGCCGTTGTTGACGGGTCCAGCTGAAGAATTCCTTCCAGTGGTCCGTTCCTAGAGTTGCTTATAGGCGCGATCTAGTAAGAACAAGTAAATAGTTACTGTCGGGGGCGATGGTGCGCTAGATTCGGGTCACTCGAGGAAATTCAGTTGATATCAGTCTTTGAGACAGAAGGCTTCAACTGGTGATGATTTCGGCAGAAGTGGATTTCGAGATTGGCGAAGACCAATTTGGATGAGAGTGGATAGAAGGAAGGGAAAAGGCGATCGATACAATATGCACATGGTGGAAGAGATGGCATCCGGGACGTGATAACAAGCCGAGCTCGATGCCCACTGGTCCCACCCCGTTGACTGGGCTCGAACGGGTAGCGCAAGCGCAACTGCAGCGCTGGGCTCGATCCGGGATCGGGCGATGGCTGCAAGGCCACAGCAGGTCAGATCGATCACGATCTGGCCGCCCCAATCAGAGCAAAACCACCCATGCTACCGTGCTGTTATGCCCGAGCGCCCGCGCCAAGTACCTGATGCAGCCCGGTCATGTACCAGTGTCCCTGGACGCTACTCTATGGCGAGCAGCATTTGCTTTCTGGGCTACTACGTGAGTACTGGCATGCTCCTTGCCGTGAACCTAAAACCCCTCTCTTGCGGAGGGCACCACCACCTTGGCCTTCCATGAGGATTCTAGTCGGCATTCGATTTTTTTTCTGGGTCCAAAGAGCGGATCTGTTGTCATCATGAGGAGTTTGACAAGCAGGTGGGTATGTCTGGTACGAACGGATACAACGGCTTTTATGTCCGGAGCGTGGTGTTTTTTCATCTGTCAGACCACAGGATCCAGCGATCGAGCAGTCCTGCTGCCAACCATGTGGTGAGCAACCTTATTATCCGGAAGCCTGTCGTGGCACTGGCACACCGCATACTTCAAAGAGTTGGGACCAAATGTGCGGGTGTGCCCAATACATTCCGCTCTGACAGCCAGCTAGGTACTGTATGAAGTTTAAAATCATAATTGCAAAATGATATCCCACTCCTTCGCATGCTGCTCTGCACTACTCCGTACTTGTGCTCAAATTGTGGACTTGCTGGTCTGTCCAGGTGCTGCTCATCAGCGATGACGAGCAACTTGATAATTCATTGCACAATGCCCCAGTATTTCCAGAGCTGTGCTGTCTGTAGCTGTAGCAAGATGCTCAAACACCCTTGTGCACTGATCGGATCGAAAGACCCGCATGGAGCTGAGCGTGTATACTAGTACAACGCGGACACAGTAGAGTTTCAAATATACTTCCCCCCGTGCACCAGGTACGGCACTGAAGAGTGACTAAGACGGGTGCACTAACAGCGGATCTCGGGAGCCATGGTCTTGGTGGTGGATGCATTTACAAGCAGGATGTAGACCACGCTTGTTGCTGGGGCGGCGGGGCAGTGCTTCTCTTTTTTTTTGCTTCGGGACATGAGGAATCGGCTCAATATATGCACCGATCCCGAAACCATTGACCAACTATAAGAAACAGTGCTCAAGGAACAAAACGTCCGGATACTCGACAGCATCCATCAAAATACCGACCGCATGTGGACTGATTCGCTTCTCCTTGCCGTGCGTGGCTTGCGGCCGTCTCAGCCAATGTCCCCCCAACGGGCCTGTGGACAAACAACCGGGAAATTGGAATGTTCGAATGGAAGGAAGCTGCCGTGAGATTGTGGATACATCACATTTCGGGTTGCGAAAAGAAGCAGCCCTCACAGAAGGTCCCTTGCTCTCATAAACCTTGCCGATTCAGTCGCCCACCGCACGTTGCTCTTAATCGTGAGGCACTGACAGGCTTTTCTCTGCAAGTGCACCTCCTACGAGAGGGTGACGATATCCTGACGACTGGCCCATCTTGCCTTGCTGTTTTTCCGGAGTCTCGACTCTCGCACCGGGACCGGACGGCCCGTCAACTGGTGTCTCGTGGAATGTGTTGCCACCCGCCGCCCGCCGCCCGCTGCTGCTGTGGTTCCCCGGGAAATAGCAACTTTAGTATGGGGAATTGCACAATCCCATCCTCCTCTACCATGGGAATTTTGCAGGCATCCCCTGCCATCCAATCGGATCTCGCATGCGGCGCACCCTCATCTCCACTCTTACCGTCACTCTAGCTGGAATTGCTAGCCGAGCAAGGAGTCGAGTCGCTTCGATGAACTCATTCGCTGCCTCTTCTAGGTCATGCTTCTCTCTCCTGATATTTTCTGAGCTGGACTGTTCATCGCAAGTATGACAATTATGGGCATGTTGCACTAGTTCCCCAAGCCAAGACGTCAACTCCCCCCAGCCACATCAAAGGGCTGCTGCTGCTGCTGCTACTGCTGCAAACTAGACAAAGTCCACAGTCCGTGTACTATATGCAAAAGGCTACCAATGCGAAATTGGGTGCACTGGCTTGCAGCCGCTTAGCCGCCTAGCCCCCAGCCCGTTTCCGTCCATCACCTTATCGCAGATCGATCTGCACAGAAACAATAAGAGATCTCCGCAAACCTTCCCCCGCGGGGGACTGCGACCTTCCCGCCATCCCTGGGGTGCCACGCTGCGGGCGCCGACCGCGATCCACTTCCAGAAGAGTGCCCAGGTGAGCACCCGCAAATGGTTCTGATGAATATCATCAGCCCGCGTCAACCAAGTGACATGGTCTTGAAGTTTTCACGGCATGCTTCCATCCCTTTGTGTGTCGTAAATACTCCGACATCGTTGTAGTGCCCATTACATCATGTTGACACTCTCGCACAGCCGGACCTTTTGTATAGCTGCAGGTGTCCAAGGCTAGTGAAGTAGCTCTGGCTCTGATCACCAGGCGCAATTTTCACTCCAATTCCAAGGTTTTCTAGTCCAGTGAAACGGGATGCCCCCCTGGCCGTGCTCATCTCCATGGGGAAGGTCCAGCAAGGGCTTAATAATACTGTTCTTCGAGCATTTCAAGGTCCGCAGCCGGCTGATTCGAGATAGTTTGAACTGCAGTGAGATTTGCCTTCTAAGTTGTCCTGCCTCTGATGCTCTGAAAGGCCGCTGCAGCAATATGCAAGCCACGTACGCCGGTGAGGTGAAAAGGATAGTGGGGAAAGGGTTGTTGAGCTGCGAAGGTGAGCTATGGGTAAATGGAGCGCTCTTCGCTGCCCAAAGTGATACTGTAGGGCTGAGAAGACCGACGACGGTGTGTATAGATCGTAAGTCCAGCTACCTAGGCTGTCTTGGGTAACAAACTATGGCGTGCGCACCAGGGTTTATTACTGTAAGTATTTGAGACATATGTAGTGTAATATGCATGCCAGATCGATCTGTGTTCAGCTTGCGTACCGACGAATCTTTATTGTGGCCTTGTCAATATCTGTATGCACATGTGTCGTCAACCTCAAAGTGGCGAAACTTGCGGTTCCGCAGGGACCAACACACTGTCAGAACTGCCTGGTGATTATCCGACTTGTCCCGAGGCCCTACTGTGTATGTCCTCCGGGCCGTCATTGGTAATCCTCCTCGATCATACGATGTTGGCCTAAAAAAAGTCCGGTACCAGGCCATCGTCATCCCGCCCACCTTATTGCTTAGCTGCCGCAGTTGCATCAGCCGGGGCGACCGTTCGTCATCTTCCGGGCCTCAAATCTGCCGCTTAGTTGAGCCGCTTTTCCGTTTTGCATCTTCGCAGGATACAAGGGCATGTACCGCTTAGCGACCCAGGAACTATCCCTTCGCTCCAGAGTACAGCACACAGAAGTCCTACCCCTGTGACAACCGTCTCTCGCTTTCTGACGCCGTTTCACAACTCCCCTTGTCGTCAACCCAGAGAGCCGGGTCAGGTCCCGAGGCTCTGGGCGTGCTTCCAATGCACACAAAAGTTCTTCTTGCTGCTGCCGCTGCTTTTCCCGCTCCTTACGCGGCTGTTCATGCGCATCATAACGCGAAGCTGAGAAATGAGGATCGGGTCGTGCAGAGCATCATGCGGCGGCGGCACCTCCTCGCGGCATAGACGAGAAGCAAGTGTGCGACAAAAGCTGTAGAACGATCAGCCTCGACGTTCCTTCCTTCATCCTTGTCGCTCTGAATTGCAAGTTAGAGGCTGTACCCGGAAGCCTTTACGCTACTTTTAAAATGAAAGTGACGAACCACCCTCCGCTTCACATAAAAAGTAACAGACAACTGATAACTGCGTCCTTGGGGCAACGGTTTGCAAGTGTTCTCGGTTGGTGTATATCCCAGCGCGTCAATCAAGTCAGCCCCTGCTGGAACCCCACGCCCTCCGGTCTCTGTCAACTCTTTGAACAGTGCCTACAGTAATTTCCAAGCAACGCCGGATGAATAGGCAAAAAGAAAAAAAGAAATTCAACCAACCAGTCAAAAGAGTCCAGTCCGAGAAGCAATGCATACATCTCTTGTCGACCCCAAGGCACCACGCGTCCGATGGTGGGGCGTAAGTTCCGTTTTGTGGGTTTCGTTTGTCGACCGCCTTCAAAGTTAGCCACTACGCCGGCCTGTCTTTGGTAAGTGGACGGTCCAGGCTCTCGAGCGTTCATGTCGCCGCGGCACAGTGGCTGGGAGCTTTGGAGGGGTGGGTCATGTGGTTGAGAGGGCAACTTGCTCATGTTGGCGCCTTCCTTTGCGCCATGAAACCGGCTGGCGGTTCAAGAAGAAATACTGACATGCCTCCCAATTAAAGGCCGTAGAGGAACTGTGAGAACGAAAGTCCGCCGGGAGAGAACCATCGTAGCCTCTCCGAGACCTGAGGATAGTGCCCAATAAGTTAGGTAGAAAAGCCAGATGTCCTATACCCGCGCCCACCTAGCACTGTCACCAAGTGTTGTGGTGAAGGTCTTCCCGCATAGACCTAGCTGCTATCGTCAAGAGAGTTCCTCAGATTCTATCTCATAAGAATCGAGCAAGCTGAGCGGTGGCAGGTCCACGGTACACAGGTAGCACGCAAAGCAAGAATCTATGAGCAGAGCATAATCAAGACCCAAGAGGAGCTTCAGAGTCACGAAATAGCCTGTCTACATTGGAGCTCAACTCGTCAAATGCCCTCTTAACAAAGGACGTGGTTGTGGGCCACAAAGTCGTCTTTGGGGACTTTGAGCCAGGCAGTTCTGACCCGCGTTTCACAGCATGGAACCTGAATGAAAGTGAAGTTAAGGGGAAAATCTTGGTCAGTACCGTCCCCAATTTCCTACAGTAGGCACTACTTATATCAGGTTCTTTTTTTTTTTTGGCACTTTATATGGTCTCTATTAGACCACTACAGTACACTGTCTGGTCCTGAACTGTAATGCTCAAAAGAAAGAAGTGCCCCTTTCCCAAGGCATAATGCTCCAGAACCACTGTAATCCAGTGAAACCCTTCTGACCCCGTGATCAAGTCTCATTTTGCCGACACTATTTCCTAACTCCCACTGATCCTGACACGCTCGCACGAGCTGCAGTCCTGGGGAAACAACTGCCCCTTCTGCAACACCGACTGTGTCACCGCTGTCAAGACTCATCACGAAGCGCGCTTGCATGCGCCGCCTGCTGACGCATGCCATTTCTTGGCCACTGCAACCGTCATGACCACCAACGATGATAACCTCATTCCGAGTCTGGAGTACTAAAAGAAGGTCCGCCAAACACTGGTTCATTCTGATCTCATTTCTTCTTGTCGTCCAGTTTACCTTTCCCTTTCAATACTCCCTCGTCTTCGGCCTGCTCTGCGGCATTTGCATGCTCTATATCATCCGTCTCCTCATCCTCAATATGAATGTCAAGGACCATACTGTTTTGCCGACGATGTAGTTCATCCACCACTGCCGCGTCGTCGTCCAGCCAACTGGCCATTGGTCTTCCGCGCCTGTCATAGACTGCATCGATCAAGCAACGGCCGGGTCCGGGGGCGATCATGTCTCCGTTGTCATCAACCCATTCGCGAAAGCAGTCACTTACGTCGGAGAGGGGCAAGTGAATCTGGCCATGCCTGGCTCGTATGCCCAACGCGTTGTACGACTCCATAATCTGGTTGTCGCGGACAAGATCCTGCTCGGTGCTATGAGACCTAGGGGCGCGCACGGCAGGTCGGTGCACGGTAGGTGGAGGTACGGCAGGTCGGTGTACGGTAGGTGGAGGCACAGCAGGTGGAGGCATGGCAGGTGGAGGCATGGCAGGTGTGTACAGCAATGGTCTGCCAGCAAATCCCTGCGAATGCTAATCGGCAAATGATGAGTTCGTGACTGGAACGCGCGTGGATCCCAGGCCCGCATGAGGGTTTTGCGATGCACTCCGCCACCGAGTCTCACTTGGTGCGTGACCGGCAGCGCCTGACCTTCCCCCCTGCAAGTTGAGGTTGGGTAGCTCGAGGTGTGGTTGAGGCATACCTGGCCGTTGCCGTGTGTTGTGCATCATATACGCTTGCTGAGCATGCGGAGGGTGTGGCCTGACTGGGTGCTGGACGACTTCTGGACCATATGTAGACTCGGTGAGGCCCCACAAGGAATCCCGCGGAGCGCCAAAAGCCGAGGCCGGGTGAGGATTCTGTAGTTGAGACTGTAAGTACTCTTGTCCAGCCAGCCTAGCCTGAGGATCCTGCTGTCGAGAGCCTGATCGGCCCTGCTGGGCCTGCTGGGCCCCTTCACCTACTACGGTCGCCAGAGGTTCAAGGTTTTGCCGAACAGGTTGCTCGCTCCTCCTCTGTAGTAGCGGTTGGTGTAGATTGGAATGGAAACCAGGTAGTTGATGTACGGCTTGCACGCCGAGACCAGGCCTTTGTGGCCGACCTGGCATCGCCAGTGGCCGAGGAACAGAGAGCATGCTGTTGATTTCAGCCCCGCCTCTGTTCAATGTCTGTGGAGGAGGAAGAACGGGGAAGGGTCGAGCAAGACCCTGTGGCATCATCAGGCTACCCTGCGCGGGCGCAGATCGATTGTTGACCGTAGTCTCGATGCGGTTTGAATATAGAAAATGAGACGGCGGCGGCACCAGGGGCTGAGCGTAACCCTGTAACTGCATCCTTTGCTGCTGCCATGCTTGCTGCTGTTGTGCATATGCTTGTGCTTGTTGTACATACTGCCGCCGCTGCTGTGCCATTTGCTGCTGCTGAACATAGTCTTGCTGCTGTTGTGCATATGCTTGCGCTTGTTGTACATACTGCCGCCGCTGCTGTGCCATTTGCTGCTGCTGAACATAGTCTTGCTGCTGTGCATGCTGTACCTGTGGCTGGAATGCACGCTGCTGGTCCGCTCGTATTGCCTGTGGAAAGCCTTGCTGCAAACCAACCTGCGGGAGCTGTAAGCCTGGCGCCCTGTTCTGGGGTTGTCCCCCGACTCCGGGCTGCGGATTTGGCTGTGCGGTGCTTGCTGGCCGAAAGTTGCCAGCTTGGGGATTCAAACCTGGCAGTCTGTCGGCCAAAAACACCTGCAAAGAGGGTTGAGCTTTGGAAATAAACGCTTCCTGTCCCAAATTGAAGGGGAACACTCCATTAGGGCCGAAAGGATAAAGGTCATCGAAAATGTCCTGCGACGCGCACGGATCAAACTTGATCTCTGGAATCTGGACCCTACCCACAAAGAACTCCTGAGGTGGTGCGCATTCCATCCCGTACAGGTGAAGTGGATCATGCAGGGCACTGTGGGGGTTCGAAGATGAACAATGTAAAACCGCGGAGGATCCCATCTGCTTCGATGTAGACAGTGAGTCGCGTTGGCCGTAGTCATCGCGCGGGGTCAGAGGACCCGTCGCCACAACCTGTGAAACTTCCAAGTGAGCAATTTGTGGACTGTAGGCGCAGGTCAAGAGTGGGTCGATCATGGGACAATCTTCGTTAGGCATGAGGCCATCATAGTTGTTTGCCGCTGCAGACTGTTCAGGGGCTGGAGAGCTCAAAGGCGCGTGATTGCCAGGGGTCCAATCCATGGAATCAATGTGAGTGTCCAGGGAATTGTGAGACTGCTAGTCGTCACGATTCTCCACATGCATCACAGCCATGCCTCCGTCAATCTGCATTTGGTCTTCGGGGCGTCCGGAAGGGAGGGGGTGACGAGCTTGGGCACTGTTGCCAATTTGACCACTGCTGTCGCCTGACGGACCATTACCGGCTCCAGCAGGACCATCAGCATCGCCACTCTGCCCATCGGCATTGTTAACGGTCTTCGGTGGAGGAGTGCGTTCGGTTATGGTAACAAGGCTATCGATCATGTTCTCGCGGACGTAGGCCAAGTAGTAGGGATTCCCACTGTTGTTCAAGTCGGCAAGCACCTGTACACTGTCGCTGTGCTCGGTCACCGTCTCGTCATTGTACTTGCGCCAGATCTTTTTATGGAAGTCGTAAATCCACACCCAGTAGTGTCCACTGCTGACGCCGCCCCCGTGGCAGATCACAGCGTGGAGGCGATAAGAGACCTCCTTCATGTCAGTGAAGAGCGAAGACAGCTCTTCCTGGACCGTAGTTTTCTCATTTTCAACCTGTGCATGGGCGCGCTTGGACGCAGCAAAGTCTAGATGGGTCAAAGCGGTTTGCTGGGACGTTGGAATGTCCGTGGCCGTGGTAACACCGTTGTACGCGGGGGGCAAGAGTTGGGCGTCTTCCAGCCTCTGCCGAGTGTCGGCATCGAGGACGGACACGTACTCATCTGCATCATCGCCCTCACCAAAATCCATTGACACAATTGCGTCCGCGAAGTCGTCGAGATTGGAGTCAATGACCTCGTATCCAGCCTCCTGGACCCCGTTGCTCTTGTCATTACTGGCCTGATCGGTGGGAGAACCCGTCGCTGGCGGATTGTTCAGCGTCTGCAACCTGCCCTTGAGATTCCAACTCCTCTGTCGCTTCTTCATGATGTCTGATCCATCGCCACCATCCATGTACCGGTCAAGGTAGAGGGTTTCTGGTATCTCGACGACGTGGTTGTTTCTGTCCAGTCGACCGCCGACATTGCGACTGCGCTGTATGTAGATGTGCAGAATGGGAGGCGACCTCGTGATGGAGGTATACATCTCCGATAGCTTCGAGTTTAGTTCACCGTGCTCGCGATCAAAACTCCTATCCAGAGCCGTGTAAAGATCGGTCCTCTCCTTGTCGGCTGGAAAGGCAGTGATCCAACGGGAAAGATCAGTCTTGGCTCTGGGCTCACCGTTTACCTGTCCCGTCCGCAAGTCAAGATCTCGAATGTCCATTTTGCTGGACCAATAGAAGGTTTCGGTAATAATGTCGGTCTGTAAGCCTGTAGACTCGTCGGTACTGGTTGGCCTGATGGCAGCGTGGAGGTGCTCAAGGATGTTGCCCATGACTTCTTCAATGTCCTGCTGGTCAGTGCCGGTCGTCTCCTCATTGTTCAGGGCAGCCTGGATCTGTTCCTCGAGGCTTAACGGCTTCGTGACTGTCTGGTCAACCTCGGAGTCACCCTCCCTAGTAGTGGATCTACCGCGCACGACATTCTCGCCGTCTCCCGTGTCCTTGACATCATCATCGAGGGCAGATCGCTGCTTCGCTGGTACAGTTGGGGGGACAGAACCCGACAGCTCCACATAGGATTTGTCGTCACCAACTAGCGTCACAGAGCTAACGTCACTAGCGGTGTCCGTGGTATCACCAACTGGATTGACAGATACAGTGGGCCCAGTGGGTGCATTCGCTGGAGGCGTCGACGCAGGGCGTGGTGGCAGTTTTGGGGGCAACTCGGGCCCGATGAATGGCTTGACCGTGGTCTTCGCTTGACCTTCGACCAGCTGCTTGGCGTTGTTCATGGCAGCGAGGGCCAACCGCTGTTTAGGTTTGACAGATTTCTTGTCCGACTTTTGGATTTCGACAAAGAGGCTGCGCATCTCTTCCACGAATCTGGCGGCCAAAAAGGCTTTTCCCTTGTCCAACTCGGATCCACTGCCTCCGAGGCGACGGCTTCTGATGTTCTCATCAGTCGGTTCCAACTTGTACGTCTCCCAGTTAAGGATGACATCGCGCACAGGTACAATGGTGTTGAAGTACTGGAGAATACTGTTGAGGTAGCATGTGTTGCGAATGTTGTCAAGACCAGCGGGGATGGTCAGGTTGGTCTGGTCGACGCCAGCACTGCTGCTCGATCCCTCGCCGAATGGGACCTCCCCCAATGCCTGGGCCGCCTCTGACTCAAGGGTCGCAACGTAGCTCTGTAGTTGTGGAAGTTCCGGGTGACCACTATCATACTTCTTCGCCAGTTCCTTGGCCGCCTGCGCCACAACAGGTGTGTCGTATTCGTGGTGATCCTTGTTTACCACAATGTGGGCGACCGCGAACTCGGGGGATGTCTCGAACGGCACACCCAGGTACTCGCCAGCCTTCTGTGGATCGTCGAATGTCCAAGCGGATTCCAACAGTTTCAAGCTTTTCCGCGACTTTGCTATGAGATACAAACAATGGCGAGCGGTCTTGTTTCTATTCTTGTCGTAGGGCACTGTCATCTGAGTGAACCCAGTCAGGATGGCATCATCGGAATGCGACTTGGTTCTGTCGAAGAAACCGTAGGCCAATGCGAGTGCTGCGTCTTCCGGAAAAGAGTCTTTGTGCGAAGAACCTTCCTCCATGGACTTTTCCGTGGCAATCGCCACTTCTTCTTGTTGCAAGAGATCTGCCAAGGTGGAATTTCGAGTCTCCCTATTACTGCTCACACTCACCAAGGCGTCATATACCGCTCTGCGACCAGATGGATTGGTCCCATTCTGGCTGGTGGCGGCATAGCAGAGCAGCCACTCTGACATGTCCCCTCTCGCGCCAAGAGTATCGAAAGAGGCTTCGGGGTAGTCCGCCCAGTTGCTGAACGATGTCTTGTCGTACTCGGCGTCCAAGAGTCTTGTCAAGACGGGCGCGGCCGGCGGTAGGTCTATCCCAAGGTGGTCACCGAGTAGCTGAGAACCCTGGATCAACAGACAGCAGAGGTGAGCTCTGATGACTTCCAGGAAGGCCCTCTTCGACCGCATGTCGGTCATGGGTGGAGGCTGCGGCAGCGAGTCGACCACTGGGAGCTGAACGTATTCTTCGCCGTTTTCTGTCACTTTCTCGAAGCCTATGTGTATGAAGATCGACTCAAACTCGTTCCCAAAGACAGCCGTGTAGAACTTATTACGCACTGACACTTTTGGCTTTTCTGAGGGTTTTCTGTTGAGAGCGTCCTTGATGTAAAGCTGCAGGTAATAGGCTGGGTACAGTCTGGCCTGCGTTTCTGGGAGCATCAGCTTTTCAAACCGATGAGGCTCCTTCTCCACCAGGACCTGCAATCTCTCCAAGACAGCATCCCTGTTCAGCAACGAGCGTTCCCACCCTGAGTGCAAGCGGGCTGCGCAGACTTCCACTATGACGATCAGGGAGCAGCCCACAACCGAGCATGCGAATTCGGTAATGGACAGAAGCTGGTGGAATGCGGTGTCCCGAGGGCCTGCGTTTGTTGTGAGGTGCACAAGGTGATGGACGCGGTTGTCTTTGATGTGGCAACATTGAGAATCGGTGGTCTTGATACCAAAATTGAGCGTTTTCTTGCAGGTCTCGCAGATGCAGACTATTGAGCCCTCAAGGTCTAGGCTGGTCTGATTCGGAATGATGCGCAGTTTGTGGGACGCGCCCGAATCGCACGGGAAAAGCTTCGAGTGTTGCCGGTTGCACAGGTCGTGAACCCATGTTGCCGAGAGACGGCCTGGATCGAGGAAGGTATTAGCAACTTGACAACATTTGGGATGAAAGGAAAGACTGGTGGCTTCAGGATGATGATGATGCTGGAGTGAAAGGAGCGGCTTTTCGGATCGAAGGTGTCCAAGATTTTAGGATGCTTCTCGCTGGAATGCTGAACCAGTAAACAAGGTGAGGGAAAGTTTCGAGAGCAAGGGGATAGACAAGACGACGGCAGGTAGTACTCACCGGGCTTGTTATGGCATATGTGCTGCGGCATGTCCTTGAGAGGCGTGTCCAAGTAGTTGGACGAGCCTTGAGAGCGGGTGTTGTAACCGCGGCCTACCAAGTCACCCCCCATGTTGATGAACCCTTCGTTGCGTGTGCTGTCAGCCTGTGAACCATCTTTAGGACTTTCGGATTTATGGCGCTTGTTTCCGGTCGATGCAGGGCTATTGGAGCGGCGGCGAGTGCGAGGAGGCATGTTGACCTGTTCCGTGGCAACACACGGCGGGTGCAAGATCGGAGATGGATGGGTTTGATGGTGGGGAAACGGATGAATGCTGGAAGATGATGATTGATGTAGACGTGTCTGATGAAAGTTGAGAGTGTAGTGTAGGTGCTAAACCCTCAGGTCAATGACTGAACCTTTGGTGGTGGTGTGTGGTGCTTGGAGTTGATGGGAAGCTGCCAGAAGGTGTGATGGTGATGATGATGAAGGAAGGAGGAGGAAGGAGGTAGGGTAGCTAGCTCTTTTGATGAAGGGCAAGCTTTGTAAGACAGCAAAGAGCTCTGAAAGACGAGGAACCAGTCATATCCGAATTAGGAAGTTACGATGTCATCCAACATAAATGAGCCAAGCAGGGCATAATGAACACACGCTCACTCACCTTCAGGCGTTTGGGCGCAGGTGCCACAGGTGCCACAGCTTAAAATGCCTTGAAGCCCCCTTTCTAGAGACTCAAGATTAGTCCAAGCAAGGTAGGTAGGTAGTGATGTCAAGAGGTATCATGAGTGTGTCTTCTGAGTTTAGAAGCTGGAGCCAGAAACGTTGATGTTGGTTGTTGTCTGTCAAGAGCTGACGCAGCGTCTGCCTAAGTCACAACCTTAGGAAGTCATGGAGGGGGGGTCACCCTGGTGTCTGTCGTTCAAGCAGGGATCAGGCTTTCAAGTTTAGCTTCTGACAGCTGACAAAGGCAAGGCCGAGGTGACTAAGCAATTGGAGTTGGCACACGGAGCTCCGCTCTGGCAATCGCCGACGACGACTCGCAAATCAATCAATTCGACGAGACGACGGCGGCCACTTCGCAGACGCTACCCGCCAACCATACCGATCCCATCTTCCTCCAGCGCATCTTCCAGCTGTCCCGAGTTCGATTGATTTGTCGCCAATCGCCCCAATATGGCGCCCCCCCACGGTGACGATGACGGCCAGTACCACCCTGTCGACGCGATCAAGGCCGGCGTTTCGGGCACCATGGTCCTCGGCGCTGCCGGTCTATTTTACGCCAGCGTCAGCAACGCCTTGAGGGCTGAAAATGTTGGCGCGCTGGCCGTCTTCACCAAGAGTGGCGGCACCATCTTCTCGTTCGGTCTGCGCCCCGGATCAGCAACTCCCCTTCTCTTTTTTCTTGGAATCCGTCTATCGAGCAGCTTGCTAATCTGCCTGCCTTTTGCCATCTAGCTGCCATCGGCGGAACCTACGAATTCGCAAAGACCGCCTCCGCCAATCTTCGAGAGACGAACGACCACTACAACGCGGCCATTGGTGGCTTTTTGGCTGGAGCCGTAATGGGCTTGAGGTGTACGTTGATGATCGAGGGAGAAACACGGCTGTCGCCGCCGCCAGCGCCGGGAAAATGACTGACAATTTCGCTGCAGCTGGTAAAATGGCTCCGATGCTGGCCGCCGGAGTTGCGACTTCGATTGGCCTGGCCAGTTGGGAATACACAGGAGGCCTGCGCGGCTTTAGGCCCGAGGTAGAAGGCATGGACGACCTCGAGAGGAGAGAGGCCATTCGCAAGAACAGAAGGTGGCCGATTGAGGAGACACTGGTGCACATTGGCGAGGGTCGTGGTAAGTGCTTGCTGTCCCGTGCCTGAGTGGATCGGGCCAGATAGCACACCTGTTCTCAGAAGCTGACCTCCATGAACAGGCATTCAGCCACCCGGATACCGCGAGCGGAGAAAGGAGCGCCTCGAGGCGAAGTACGGTGTGAAGATCGAGCCAGTGTCGGCTTTGGCTGAATGAGATGGCCCCAACCCCTGCCAGCTTGTACTGTACATACCAGATCGCTCCGCATCCTCTTGGACACGAAATGTGGCAACACGCGCAATTGCTTGCCTTAAGTCCTTCTTTGGTCCCCAAGACCCTCTGCTGATTCCAGTGTTGTGCCCACAGTCCAGCTAGACTTTGTTGCAGATGCGTAGAAGCAGATGGGCCCCCTTTAAGACATGACTGTTCGGCTTTCGAGGTTGCGATCTGTGACGGATCACTACCAGAGCCGGTGGTTCTGGTATTTGCAGGCTGGACGCAAATGTGAAGAGACTACGACTCTTCCAAGCACCTGGGCAAGCCCTCCGATGCACGCAACGTCCACCATGGATTCAAATGCTCCCTGTCATGGTGATTTTGTTGTTGAGGCTATCTGTGACTCCGCACGATTCCTCAACCTAACCTACATAATGTTACGTCTGATTGACCTGCAAGGTAACTCAAGCGCACTCGTACCACCGTACAGTACCCACACGCATGTCGCTGACGGCTGAATTCAGAAAGCCGCAGCGGAGGCGTTGGCAAACCTATGCTACACGAAGTCCATGCAGCAGTTGGTCAGCAAGGACAGGTGATAGGAGGGGCAATTGCTTCTCAGGCCTCGAAGCGCACCTCTGCTAGGGCCCGGCGCTCCAACGTCCCGGTACGGAACAGAGAGACAGCCTTGCATGTTTTAGAGCCAGAACATGTCAGGAGCATATCAGGCCCGGGCATCGTGGTTGCGGTCCGAGAGCTATTTCCAGGCATCAACGTCCAGGCGTGCAGCCGCGTATTCTTCTGCGTTATCGCCATCAATATGCGGGTAGATCTTGTAAGTACCTGTTTGTATTCGGTCCCGAATATTGATGTTCGCACAGTCTCGTGTGTTCTGTGCCACCTACGGGATAGCCACTATACCGAATTGGGGCTTCAATACAGCAAAGAAAGCTTGTCTTCGACCCAAAGCAAAGCTTTTTTTTTTCCTACCGCGAACCAAAGGACTACACCTACTGTGTAAGTCCAACAATAGACTTCCGCACACAAACACGGTACGTGCGGCTCAAATTAGCTCGCTTTTGTCACTCGACCTGGTACGACCCCCGTGAGCTTGACTGACTGTTCTTAGGTCTGTAATGTGCCACCCACCTGATACTCTCATGAAGAAAAATTGACCTTACTCGTTTTGCACAGCTGGACAACTGCATCTCGCCCATTGTGTCCCTGGCTGGACCGAATTAGCCGGGGGAAGCAATGCCAATCCACAAAGGGTCTTTCTGGCCGTACGATATGGACGTCCAAGGCGAAGACCCATCCCCACATGAAGAAGCATCGCGGGATGGCCCTTTGTGTGGCCTGGATCCGCACGAACAAACATTCAAGCATAGCTGCGAAGGCAAGTCCTCAAGTCCTCGCCTATAAATACAAAGAGGGTACTCACCTTGGTATTATGCTTCTACATCTTAGTATTCTTCCAGAGGTACCAACTCTAGTCATTCATTCAACTGAACAAACGCCCGTACAATCATATCCTATCAAGATGAAGAGCATTCTTATCGTCCTTACCGTCTTAGCAGCCGCCGTCCTCGCCGGCCCTACTCCCGAAGCCGTCACCACCGAAATGGATGCCTCTGGCCTGCACAAGCGTGGCGCAGAGTCCGACCTCCACAAGCGTAATGGCATGCTGTACTGTGGCAACTTCGCAAGTACGTCTACCTCCCTCGTCCCTCTCATCCTTTTGCCCCATATCTCTGATGACGTCTCTCTATATTATGACCCACTAACATTTTTTCCCTCACAGACGGTGACGGCCCCAATCTGAGAGCACTATACGACGACTTCGGCTCCGAAACCTATACCGCCCCAGCCAAGGGCTGCATCCGCGCCAAGTGCTGGAACACCAGCGGTGTCTACGTCTGCAACGACAGGTCCACCGCGCTGACCGTCTCCGGCAACGAGATCAAGAAGCACTTGACCAACATTGTCAACAAGTGCTGTCTGCAGAACTTCGACTTGAGCTATCAATACTGGCAACACTTGGGCGGCCAGCAGTTCACCGACGCACTCGGTGGCAACTGGAACGTGGTTGCAGGTTATGCTAACTGCAACTTCGGCAAGGTTCGTCTACTCCCTTCCCCCAGTGGCTGCGCTCCTTTCCCCAGTCCCTTCTTCTGAGTGCATCTCACTATTGCCATAAAGAAAGACTGTAATGCTAACTGAAACCGTCTTCATAGTACGTCAAGCCCAGCGACGTGGGTGGCTACGGTGTGAACGGAAAGAACTGCCTCGTAAACAACCTTTACATTGGATAAAGGCCGCAACTGGCACATCTTCCGCCCAGATCTCTCCCACACCCTTTCTTCTACCTCTTGGTTCGCTTCGAGTGAATGGTAGGATAGACCAGCATCTCGTCCTCACGTATTTGGACTCTTCACTTTTGTATCTAGACACATGATCTTAGTTTTAGCTTTTAGCATACCTCCAATTCCATTCTTGAGAGCACAGACGGTGACTGACCTCGTCTGCGTAACGAGCTGTCAACATATAAACACCGTAGAATATGCCCAGATAAAATATGCCTGGCGAAAGAGAACACTAACCAAGCTGCCACGACCAAGAGGTGGCCCTATCACCCCCAACTCAGATCAACACCATCCCACTCAAGGCAAGCTCAAAAACAGCTCCAGCATCCTCTCATAATCCGGCGTCCCCAGCCCCGTGACCGGATCCCACCCCGCGACCGCATCAGACCCGTTCGTCCCGCACCCCGGGTTCGACCCGTTGCGAATATCGTTCAGCACCTCCGGGTGGCTGTACAGCACCGGGTTGATGAACCCCAGCGGGCCCTTCCCGACGCGCAGCCGCGCCTCGACGATACGGTTGACCAGCGCCGCGAAGATGGGGCTCGACGCCGACGTCCCGCCCTCGAGGCCGAACGCCCCGCCCACGAACACCGCGATGTTGTCGCCGTTGGCCGCGACGTCCGGGATCCCGCGGCCGTTGCGGTTGTAGAGCCCGCCGTTGGTGGTGGTGAGGTACGCGCCGTCGTAGTAGTAGGGGTATGGCGGGTTGTGGTCTGCGAAGTAGGTGGCGATGGCTTCTTGTTGGTAGCGCGGGATGCCGAAGATGTTAGAGAAGCCCTGGTGTGAACTGTTGGCTTAGGTTGAAACATGAGGATTTGTGGTTGTAGGATGTCCACTGACTCCGCTGCTGCTGTAGTTGAAGCTAGCCGCCAGATCCTCAGCCGCGCTCTCCGGCTCAAATACCGTCTTGCCGGCGTACACCTTCGTGGCGCCCACATTCGTCAACCACGGGCAGCTATTCGGCTGCGTGGGTGCAAACACATCATCGTCGCGAAGACACCCATAAAACGGCCCGTCGCCAAAGGTGCCGCTGGGGTACCCGCCCACGCCGGTGTCGCCGCTGGCCACCAAAATAGACACGCCCTGCAGGGCGAGCTTGAGGAACTCGTTGCACTGCCGCTGCTGGTAGTAGGCTGGGAGATCGTTCTCGTAGACGCCGTAGGAGATTGAGATTACGTTGGTGGGGATGTACACGCCGCACTCGAGCCGGCCTTGATAGCCGTTGGGGTCTGGGTAGGTTGGGTCCAGGACGGGAACGTTGCCTGTCTCGCCGTAGGCGGAATAGGTGCAGTAGGATCCGTCGAGAGCGTCGAAGAAGGTGTTGAAGATGCCGCGTTGTGTGCCGTTTCCTCCTTCGGCGTAGTATAGGTCATCCACCTGGTATAAAGTGGCACCTTGAGGGTAGATGCTGGGCTTGAATTAGTACACTGTGCATAAGCTAGATATAGGTGAACTTAGGAAATTGTTTCATCTCACATGGGATAATCCACAAGGAAGTCCAGATTACTCTCGCCGCCAGCATACTCGAGAGGCACAAGAGCTTCGCCTCCATCGACCGAGTCAAGCACAGGGTGAGTGCCATTGGATATGTAGGGAGTGTACGTGGCGAAGAAGCTGTCGAAGTCTTCCTGAGCGTAGAAAACACCCCCCCTCGAATATTCCAATCGAGTTGTTGGCGGACACCGCTGCATTTGGCTCGTGTGCTTTGAAGTTGTACAGGGCTTGCAGGCACACTGGAGTGATCTACTCGTCGTAGTCGGCCAGCCTCGAATTTGACAATGCCAGGGCCATTTCAGGCGCAGACTTGAACCGCAACTCCTGAGGTCAAAGCTTGGAAGCTCGATTACCCTTAGCAGTCCACATGTTCGCGCTCCGTTTCCTGAGGCTGGAGGAGCGGAGGTCAAGAACGGTGTTCTTCACACCCGGGGTGACATAGTCTACGTGCTCCTGGATGTGCTTCGGAAGATGATATTCGTTGCAGCCAACCATCGAGCCTCAATCGTCTGCACCTCCATCAGCCAGTCCTCCGCGGACTGCAGAGCGCCAGCATGCTGCTTGAGGCCAATACGCATGGGCAGGATGGCATTGGCGGGCATGCGGTTCTTGATTCTCGGGTGTGCAACATGTCGACGCTCATGCACGGCGTGTGAAGGAGGAGGAGGCACTGCAAGTCCTGTAGTAGCGGGAATAGCCGCCAACCCGAGGAGGAGGGCGGCAGCAATGTGTGCGACGTGCATTTTGTGGGGCGGGAAATGCTTGGCGGAAATGCTTAATTCGACGACGGCCTTTGGGGCCACCAAGAGGACTTCGAGGAGTAGCTCCTCTTCGCCCTTTGAAGGCACTTGGCGCAGTAGCCTCCGTCATCTTCTGTGACATCGCGTCTTCGAGGAGCTAGCGAATACGACGTGGTTGGAAGGCCACAGGGCGACCGAGGCTACTTGCGATGCGAGCGCCAAGCCTGAAGAGGAAGGTCTGTGTTGCGCAAGTTGAGAAGCTTTCTTATCTAGGGCCAAATCTCAATGAGCGCTCCATCTTCTATGCAATATAAAATTGGCCGGCCAGCCGACGGCCAGCCGACGTACTCCGTTGCTCCGCATACGACATGATCAGGCAAGGTCGTTTGAGAGGTTATCAACTTGATTTATCTGGGGGATCGACTCGCAGTATTCGTGCAGTAGGTATGTACTATTGCAAAATATCTCTCAGCGATCCAGATCCTTCAAAGTTGTCACAATCATCTCTCCTGTGTGAACTTTCGACGAATGCAGCATGCGTGGGTGCTGTAACTCTCCGTTTATCGCCTGCTGGAGTGCAGACTCCATTCCTGTGTGCTATCGCCGAGTACTCATGCTTCCGAAAAATCCATAAGCCTTTTAGACACTGGTGAGAAGAGTGAACTTCGCAGCCTGCTTTCTTCAATAGTCCTTCTATTATCATCGTTCTCGCCCTGGTTCAGTGTGATGACATGCCTTTCCTGCTCACTGTTGCCCTACTTGGCATTTCTCGGCCAAAAATCATGCCTAGTTCTCCCTGGCACTGGGCCTTGGGGACCTGGGAAAATCGGTGAGATCCTAGCTTCCCAGGATGAGACTGCACGGGAAACAACCAGCATGACCTGTGTGAAACTACGCCGTTGAAGGACTTCCTAAATCCTGATCCGGGGACGACACAAGCTCCATGTCTGCTATTCCGACTTATCTTGCCCCGCTTAAACTCTTTTTCCCGTCTAACTCTCATGTCTAGGCCCCGCGCATTCCGAATCTGCTGATGCTTTACATATCAAGCTTCGCTCGTTTTGACGACCATGATCAAGTGTGTGCAACTGACATGGCGTATGCCTTGTGGCGCGACGCCTCCGCAGTGAATCTCCCAGAGTTTGCCTCGTAGTGGACCCGCATGTCTTCCAGCTCCTCCTCTTGCTCCGTTACTGCCGCCGCCGAGGGAGCCAACAAACGATCCATGGCCGCCGCGCGATAGTCTGGCGAGCCGTGGGCGAATTCCTGGTCCTCGCTAGACAGATGGACGTAAGCCAGTTGGTAGCGAGCCTTGACGGCCTTCGTCGCAGCCTTCTTCTGTATCAAACGCCGCTCTTGGAACGCGAGGATTCCGTTGAGCGCATCGAGGTATTGTTGGATGGCGTTGTTGTACTGTGCGAGTCTGCGCTTGTGCTGAGACTTGTGGGCAGCTCTCCGTAGCAGGGACATGGACTGTCTCTGCTCGACTGACCGCTGGATCTCGACTTTGGAGGCAAGCATGTTGGCTGTGGCGTCGTCGAAGCGCCGCCACTGCTTGCGCTCGGCGAGGGACTGCCATTGCGCAGCCAGCTGGTGCTGTTGCTCAACATTATCGTTGGACATCTGGGACCTCTTTTTTTAGTGCATGTCATTTCACGAATCCGGAAACTCCGTGGTGTTCAACTTACTTTGAGGATGAACTCTGTCCGCTGCCGGCAGACGGCTGTAGGTGCTGGTCGGGTTGGATATAAGTGATGCCTGGCGAATGCCTGGACCTACTAAGCGAGCAGTGTCTGTGGTGACAATAAATGGTAGCTCAAGTCGACGATCGACCGTTTGCACGCCAATTGATGGGTATCAAAAATAGAAAGTGTGCGTTCATGTTTGTTCCAGAGCTCAGCTTTAAGTATTCGATCCGGTTCGCTTCACGTACGATGCTCTTTAGAAGGTATTATGTATTGAACTTGTGAAGCCCTGCCATTGAGCACGCACGCACGGTGAACATTCCAGAACCCACGCCTGGCGGTGTGATATGTGCGAGCAGGTGTCCTACCTCTCTATAGCGGCCACCCAAGCTGGTGCGTGGTGGCACTGGCTTCGAAACTCGCTGTAACCTGTTCATATTCTCAAAGGCCACAATAGGGCAGAAGACTCTCTCAGTTGGTCGTAGTTTAGGGTAGAAATTGGGAGCTTGCTCTTGACGACGTGAAAAGCCCTGAGGTCCAGGAGGCGCCGAGGTTGGTCCAGACTCCAAAGCGAGTGTCCCAAAACATGCTTCGCAACTGCGAAGACAGTAGGCGAATTCCCTGAGTCCTGAATATGGAATATTGCAGCACTCTCTAGAAGAGAAATCAACTCCTCAACTGTACTAGTTTTTTCAAGAAAGACTCAACATAAGAGCTCTGATGAGTTGCGTGTTTACTGGGTACCTAAGTAAGCGCACCATACACAGAAAGCCGGTAGGACAAGTGCCAGGCGTCTAAAATACTTAGCGTGCCGGCCTAGCTTAAGGGAAAATCGGCCACTGACGTACCTAGGTACTTACTTGTACAAACGGTCAGGGATTCCAAATATGGGATATTATCGCTCAGCGCTAAGTGAGAATGCAGGGCTGCCATCAAAAGCCCTATAATACCGTAATATCGGTCTGCACAACTCTCTAGCGCTGAGCTACCATTTGGAATCCCGCACCATTGTAAGCACTTAGTGGCCTTCAAGAGCTGACCCATGAATTTGGAGATATCCGGGGCACCTACCAGTACTCCATGACGTTACAGCGGTTTGTTTGTTTTATAAAGGCAACTGGCCCCAAAAAGCGTCTCCAAACAAAGGTCATCCCTCCACACCAAGACTTCTCAACCGAGCGAGTCCCGAAAGTTAAAATGCCACCAAAGACGACACCAGCGAAGATCCAGCAGGCCGCTGAGGACGATGGGATGTGAGTGGATTCCACTTTACGAACGAACCTTGGGCTGTGGTCTGTGGTAAATCAACTCTCACTCACAAAATGAGCAGCGTCAACCCAGCCGGCGCAGCCATCGGCGGCTTCGCAGCAGTCTACCTCATCGGCGTGCCCATCACCTCCGCCATCACCAAGCCCGACGGCGTCCTCCAGAGCGTCCTCTCGGGCTTCCTGAACCTCCTCCCCGGCGGCGTCGCCCCGGGCCGCACCATCCCCGCCCTCACGGCGCTGTACCTCTTCGCGACCTTCGGCGCCTCGGGCGCCCTCTCCGCGGCCGGCCAGGCCATGGCGCGCCGCGAGGGGCTGGACAACAGCGCGCCGCGGAAGCACCTCCACCTGCTGGACGGCCTGCCGCTGCGCCTGCGGTCCGCGCACTACGGCCTGCTGGAGAACTTTGCCGGGTTCGCGGTCGCGGCGGCGCTGGCGCAGAGCCTGGCGCCCGCGGATGCGCAGACGGCGAATCTGCTGGGGCTGCATGTGCTGCTGAAGGTGGTGGTGTACTATGCGAGCTACCTGCTGGATGTTGCGCCGCCGAGGACGCTGAGCCATGTGCTTGCTACGAGTGCGGTGATTAATGTGTGCTGGAGGTTGGCGAATGGTGTCTGAGTGGACATTTTAGGGGCCGCGGGACGATGTACAGGACAGTATTGAATGGGAGATTCTCGTTCTTCGGTTTCCTAGTGCACAGCTGTCAATAATGTTGTTCGTAGATCCAGACCAGACCCAAGGTTCGCCTGCTTCAAGCCCTTCCACCAGAGGCCCCCTCCTCCAGCATGCCCTCGAATCCTCCATGGCGTGGCAGTTATATACAAACATGGACTCGTGCAATAGTTGAAAAGCCTTTGCTAGTCTTTGTGCAGCTTTAAAGCAGCCGCCACGGTGCAAGAACCGGCACATTGAAGGCACGGAATCCGGGTGATACCAGCGCATCTTGAGAGTTGTGACACGGAAGACCAGAAGTCGCTCGAAAGTGAACAGTTACAAAATCTATGTCAGTTCTCAGCATTCGACATTCGTCAAGTCTCTTGAAAAGCTACTCGTGTCTATCTCGTTGGTACCGAAGTATCCATAAAGTAATCCGCCAAATCTACACCTTCCTCATCTGTGGTGTTTGTCCATATCTCAAAGCTGGGCAGCAAACAGCCCCACGCACTGAGCGGGGACTACCTAGGCACCCAGGCACTAAACGTCTTGGCGATGCCTTCTTTGGCAACCGACACCTCCTCCATCAGGCGCCCGATTGGCTGACAGTCCTGGGGCCATCACTGTGCACCCGGGGATTTGCCTCCTCCAGCATGTGTCCCGTCTTGGCGGGTCCAGTAGCACCCACCACTGGACTGCTGCTCGACATTCGCGAAACTAGGCGGGCTCACTAGGTGAGAACGTGCTCCGGCGTGAGATGTGAAAGGCCCACAGCGTCGTCTAAAGGCTAGGCACTGGAAATTGCGTCCATATTTATTCCCTTCTTGGCAGGAGGATAAGCACTGTTGAGCCTCACCCAGATACTGTTATGTATAAAAGGCTGGAGACCATGCATGTGGTGCACGTTGCCACAGGGACTGGGACTGGTATTCCTGGGATCTTCACCCCTCGATCCGGATCCGAATCCTATTCGAAAACATGGTTGGACTTCTCAGCTCGTGGGCTACCAGCGCCCTCTTCGCCGGCGTGACCACGGCACTGAGCATTGCTGAGATCAATGGCAACAAATTCCTGTCCCCGTACTCAGGGCAGAATGTCACCAACGTCACCGGCATCGTGACAGCCAAGAGCAGCACTGGTATCTTCATCCGCTCTCCAACCCCAGACAACGACCCGGCTACATCCGAATCCCTCTTCGTCTTCAGCAGCACAGTCGGCAGCAACCTCAGTGTCGGTGATGAGATCAAACTGGATGGCAGGGTCGTCGAGTACAGGTCCAACGCAGCGTACCTCTACCTCACCGAGCTCAGCACCCCCAGGAACGTCCAGGTCCTCTCGACCGGCAACACCGTGACGCCCCTCGTCATCGGCCAGGACACCCCCAACCCGCCCACCGAGCAGTACAGCAGCCTCGACGGCGGCGACGTCTACGCCGTGCCCAACGCCGCAGCCACCGTGTCCGCGCAGAACCCGGTCCTCGCCCCGGCGCAGTACGGCCTCGACTTCTGGGAGAGCCTGAGCGGCGAGCTGGTGACCATCACGAACGTCACCATCGTCAGCCGGCCCAACAACTTCGACGAGACGTGGGTGACGGGCGGCTGGCCCGTGACGGGCCGCAGCCTGCGCGGCAGCGTCACCATCTCCGACAAGGACGCGAACCCGGAGACCATCATCGTGGGCGACCCGCTGGATGGCAGCGCCAACCCGACGACGGTCAAGATCGGCGACCAGGCGGCTGACATCACGGGCGTGATCTACCAGCAGTTCGGATTCTACTACATCCTGCCGCAGACCGCCCTGACGCCCACCACCCTGGCCGAAGGCACAGCGCCCGCCACCTCACTGGTCAGCACGCGCAGCTGCGAGAGCATCACGGTCGGCGACTACAACGTGGAGAACCTGGACCCCTCCGACACGTCCTTTGCCGGCCTGGCCGAGCAGATCGTCACCTCCCTCGGCGCGCCGGACCTGCTCTTCCTGCAGGAAATCCAGGACAACACCGGCGCGACCGACGACGGCGTCGTCGACGCAAACGTGACCCTGTCCACCCTCATCGCCGCCATCGCCGACCTCAGCGGCATCACCTACGCCTTCACCGAGATCGTCCCCGTTGACGGCGAGGACGGCGGCGAGCCCGGCGGCAACATCCGCACGGCGTACCTCTACCGCCCCGACGTGGTCAGCCTGTACGAGCCCAGCCCGGGCAACAGCACCGCGGCGAACGAGGTCCTCACCGGAGAGGCCGGGCCCGAGCTGCTGTACAACCCGGGCCGCATCGACCCCGGCAACGCGGCGTGGGCGGCGACGCGCAAGCCTCTTGTGGCAGCGTGGACGGCTGTGGGCGGGTCGAAGCCTTTCTTCACGGTGAATGTGCACTTGAGCTCGAAGGGAGGCAGCTCGTCGATCCAGGGCAACGCGCGGCCGCCGACGAACGGGGGTGTTGCTAAGCGGACGCAGCAGACTACAGTCACAGGAGTAAGTTTTTACAGTCACCGCGCTCAATGTCCCACTTTCATAGGAAGACGCACACTAACAAAACCACACAGTCCTTCATCGCCGACATCCTCGCCATCGACCCCTCAGCAGCGGTCATCGCCGCCGGCGACTTCAACGAGTTCACCTTCGTGAACCCGCTCACCACCTTCGCCAGCGTCTCGGGGCTGTCCGAGCTGGACGAGGTGCTCAACACGCCCGTGGCGGAGCGCTACACGTACACCTTCGACGGCAACACCCAGGCGCTCGACCACCTCTTCATCAGCCCTGCGCTGGCTGCCGAGGCGGCGTACGAGCACGTCCACGTCAATGTGTGGGCGGCCGCCGCCGATGTGGTGTCGGACCACGACCCGAGCGTTGCGCGGTTCAACGTGTGTGGTGCTTGATGGGGTCCACGGGTGGGATGGTTATGTAGTTAGGAAGTAATGAATTGAAACCTTGTTTATGAGACAGCATCTGTATCTGATATGCCTGTGCTACATATAGCACTGGGTGCGTATGAACGTGGATGTTGCCCTTTGATCGCGTCACTCGGCCATTGAACCAAAGTACCCTTCGTCTGAAGTATTTGCTTCAACCCACCAACGGTGTCCTACGCGTCTCAGGACCCGCGCACTCATGCGCCATCATCCACCGCCTAGTTAACATCCTCCTCCCCAGCAACGCCATCCTCCACAACGCCCTGGATCTCAATCTCAATCTGCCCCAGACACCGCAAGCCCCAGTACAGCACGCCGCACAGCACGTCGCGGGTGCGCAGCCACAGCAGGTGGCCGTGCTGCGGGTTACAGAAGACGGGGTCCACGCAGCACTCGACGAGGAAGTTGGCCATGGGCAGCACGCTGTACGCGCAGACGGCCGCGAGGCTGAGCGCGCCCGCGACGACGAGCTGCGTGTAGCAGATCTTGCACATCTTGGCGCGCAGCGTGCGCGGGATGATGTCGGGTTGGAAGGGCATTTTCTTTTTGTCTTCTTCTTTTTTTTCTTTTCCTTTGACGGGGCGCACGTGGCGGGGCGGTGTTGCTTTGCGGCTGCTAGGCACTGCTTCTCGACGGCGTTCGTTTTCTTGTTCTGTGGGTTCTGTAGCGGTCAGCACGATGTTGCGGTAGGCGCGACCTATGAGATCGCAGGTACTAGATGGATGTACTGAAATGGCGTTGGATACGTACCGGTCTGCTTTTGTCGTATTGATCGAATTTGCTTGGATGTAGTGTTTTGAGCTGATGTTCCTTCTCAAAGTACATCCATGGATGCACAAGGGAGTACTTGCTCGTCTACAGTCTGCTGCTGTCAACAGCTGGCCCTCAGGGAGAGATGTGTTGCTAAAGTCAATAGAAGAGCACTGAGACTATGTGCATGAGGAATCTTTCGTTCCAAACAAGAAAAGCAGATTGAATTGCTTGGGTCACAAAGGCTGTGATGCGAGATGGAAAGGCTGAGTGAGCCTAGGCTGCCTAGGTAATCAGAGAAGATGAAAGCCATGCGAGGATCTCACAAGGCCAGGGTCATTGCTATGAACAAACAAAATAAGAATAAGACATGTCAACCCCGTCCACAATAACACTGGGTGATGTCGGGCTGAGCTGCAAGACCTGGTCATTGCGAGGAAGCAGTGGTGTACCAGCTCGTCCGGCATACGGGTCAGATCCTCAGTCATCAGGGTACTCGTCACGCATGTTGCTAACAAAGCGGCCTTCTTCCTCGTCCCATCGCTTGAAGTACTTCCCAGCAAGACGCATCAGCGCCGGCGGAGGCGTTCTATCCAGCCACGTGATGTTTTCTTCGGCGACGTACCGGCTGCTGCCATCAGCGGCACTATGAGGGCACCACTTGTCAGCTGGTGATAACATCATGGCCTGAGGTGCTCAAACGGAGCCGAAGACTTACATTATCTTGTAAAACGGCTGGTTCCTGCCCCTTGGCAGTTCATCAACCCTCATCTGTGAAATCCATTCCGGTTCCGCCATGCAAGTAGGATCCCAGCCGATAATAAACCCGTCATAGATGTAGCGCGCATGCACAAAGAAGGTCCCAACGCGATGTTGAACCGGATCTGCGGCTTCATTGGGTCGTCGCACAGGAACTATGTCGTCAGTGCCGTTGAACACTCTATGGGTGACAATCATCTGGTATTCTGGCAGATCTAACAAGAACTGGCCTGCAACGTCGGAAAACATGTTCACGTCCTCGGGAAATTCGGACTCGAGCATCAGTAACAGATGTCGAACAGCCTGACGGCGGCGAAGGTTTGCCATGGCCGGGTCTTTGTCCCCGATGATGAGGAGGGACCAGAGGGCAGCGTAACTGCTGGTGGGCGCATCGGGGCCGGATTCACGTGCTCCATCTGGACGACGCTGAGGCACATGTCGACCATCCACCGACACCAAAATATTGCGTCCCGTACGTAGCACCATATCTAGCTCGTCGGCGGGCCCCAGAGTCTCCGCGTAGATCTCGGGCGATAGATGAGTCTGTGCAAGCTGCGCGTATAGCTCAGCTGAGGCAACCTCTCGGTCGTGGTGAAAGGGGTCCAGATGCATCCTCTCTGGGTCTTGGTGGAGATCATTCTGGTCAGTCCGTGGCTCTCCATCCAAAGTCATATCGGGAGGGGCAGTGATGACCGCGAGCACATTGCCAGGAAAGTCGGAAGGCGAAGCACGAATGCCGAGACGCCGAGCCACCGCGCAAAAGATCGCCACGGACTGCAGCGGGAGACAGCCTTTGTTGCGGCTCTCTCGAGCGTCGGTTGACGACAACGTGATGCTGATGAAGTTGTTCCGCAATGCATGGTATTCCTCCATATTGGTCAATCCAATGATGCCTTTGGAACGGAGATAGCGTGAGGCCGAAATCGCCTTCTCACGGATGGTCATGTCGTCGAAGCCCTGTGTCGCATCACGGACGGCAGTGGCGAGAGCATCCAGCTTGGAGCGATAGGACTCCCGCGTGCAATGGGGAAGCACAAACATATCATAAGCACCCAGAGCGTCCTCCAAATCGACTTGCTCGCCCCGTTGGAGCCTGCACCAGATGTCCAGCGCTTGCCGGCGACGCTGCATAGCGAGGATGGCGTCCGCGTGGAACCGTCGAGCGAGGACATCGTCGGCTTCATCAGGAGTGTTCTGACTCCACCCGCGGAGCTGCGCCTTCACATCGGGTCCGATCGACGCCAGCTGGTGCATCCGAGACCCGCGAGCCTGCTGCTTGGCCAGCAGCGACTCGAACAGCTGACTGGCTCGGCGTTCAGTGCGTCGCCGGTCCAGGTAGAGCGCGCGCCAGTCCGTCTCGAGGGGCTTTCTGGCGATTTTCGCGTCGATCTCATGGCTGGGATCCCACTCGTCCCAGGTGCTCAGGCAGTGTCGGCGCCATACCGGGGAGGCGACTGCCAATGCATACGTCCGCTTGCATGCGAGACCAAAATTCAATGTGTCCGATGCACGGCTGGTGTGGTTGATGATGGCGCCTAAAAGCTCATCTGGGAGATCAAGAAGGTGTATGCTAGACATTATCAAGCTCTTGCACTGTTGCTGTGCTGTACTGTTCTTTTGGTACTGCACTGCTGAAATGCTGCCTTGCTTGCATGGTGAACAGGCCAGCGTCTGTCGGAGAAGGTCGACGACGTCAACTTGGACCCTGGACGCTGACAAAGACGACTTTGTCATCTCACCCCCAGCCCAAAATGGCTCCTCCATCAGCATTGGGTGCCCTCTCAGCTTGATATTTTTGGTAGCGCGGAAATAAGGTTTACTAGCGCGGGTCATGCTATCCATGATAGTGGCTTTCTTGATTTCTATCTGCGAAATATTGCAATCTATCCTTTCAGCTTGCAGTCTCACTCAAAGAGTCAGAGTCACTCTATCTGCCCAGGGGCAATCTCAACGATCAGAAGACTTATTAGCCTTCAAGTTCTGGGCTAGGCTCATTGCACAGTTAGCGAAGCTGGTCTCCGAGATAAAAACAAGGGCATCATATTATCAAAATTAGATAGGATGTACACCAAGTGTGGCAGGTGAGCTGTGGTACCTATACGAGGCAATCAGACCAAGAATCCGCTGAATTACAAATCAAATGAGCTAAATAGCTCCCCTTTCCCAGTTTGATATTCACATACAGTACATAAGTATATGAGAGTAACATCGAAGGGAAAAGAAACCAGCTCAGCAAGTTCTGACCCAGGTTTCCATTGGCATGATGTGATAGGAGCAAGAGAAAGAATAGCATTGGAGTACATCTCATACAAATTCCACAAAACTTCTTGTCACAAAACGTAGGCGGTGTGTGGAATCTAGGCACATGCTCAAGTGATCCTGAACGTTGGTTTATTTTTTTATTTTTTTCGTAAAATGAGAAGGAAGAGCTGGCGAAGATGCACCTGTGCCACTAGGCTCAAGCGGCGGCCGCATTGCCAAACCTTTCTCCCTGACTAGTCTCCCTTGCGGCACAATACGTACACAGAACCTTCGCATATCGACGAATGTAAGTAATCCCTCCGACCAAGATCAGCACAACCCTTGAGGATGTAACCTTGCACGGATCGACTGTTGGTCCATTTACCCGCCTCCCATGTGCTTGGGTCTTCCCTCCTTTGTAATCAGCATCGACTTCGTAGTGTTCCTTCGTGCTCCGTAGTGCTTACAAGTTTCTGGGCAGCTGGAGATAGCAAGATGTGTTCAACATTCCGTACTGCCGGCGCGTGAATCCTTCCGAAGCGAAAAGACCATAAGACCCAGCTCTACGCCAGACTAAGTTCTCGCTCGCTGCCTTGAGCATCTTCTCTCACTGCGATAGAGACAGAAGACACTCTGCAACGACAACATGCTCCATCTTTTATCCGACCCGGCGGTCAGCGCCGTGCTCGCCGCCGTCGTCATTCTAGGATATGCCATTTACCGTGCTGCACTGCCACGACCCATCCCCGGAATCCCTTATCACAAAGAGTCGGCCACCAAGATTCTGGGAGATGCCCCAGACATGGTGAGCCACACCAAAGAGCATGGGACCATGCTCGACTGGCTCGTGTCACACTCAAGCAAGTTGGAATCCCCGGTGTTCCAGCTATTCATGCAGCCCTTCGCGAAGCCAATAGTCTATGTCACCGATCCAAGAGAGGCCCAAGACGTCTTGGTGCGTCGTGCGAATGAGTTCGACCGGTCCACATTCTTCGCGGATATTTTCGAAGGACCCATGCCGAACCACCACGTCGTCCAGCCCACGAACGAAAAGTTCAGGCGCGGCCGCCGGCTTCTTGCTGATACTATGAGCAATGGCTTTCTCCACGGTGTCGCTGCTCCGGCGCTGCACAGGCACACAGTGAAACTCATGCAGCTGTGGCGTATCAAGAACAATCTGGCTGCCGGACATGCCTTTGAAGCTGCAGACGACATCAACCACTTTGCGCTGGACTCTATCTGGGACACTGCCCTCGGGAGTCAGCTGAATTCAGTTGGTCAGGACATCGAGCTTCTTCGATCGAACCCCACACTCGACAAACCAAAGACCAAGGAAGAAGCTATCACCTTTCCCAAACCAGAGTACTCGGTAGACGTGCGATCCATGAAAACTCTCACGCACGCTATCGACAAAGCCACGGTATCACCACTCCCCCGCCAGACACACCGGTTTTACGAATGGACGCCCTCCTTCCGCCAAGCCAAGGCCCACAAGGACCGCCTCGTCCAGGAGAGTCTAGACGATGCCAAAGCCCGACTTCTAGGCAAGGAAAAGACCGCCATCAACCACAACAGCGACACGTCTGAATACGCCGGCGTCACCTGTGCCACCGACCATCTGGTCCGCCGCGAAGCCCAAGCCGCCAAGAAGGAAGGCCGCGCGCCTGCCTACGACAGCCCGTGGGCCAAGGACGAGCTCTACGGCTTCCTGGTCGCCGGCCACGACACGACGGCCACCACGCTCATGTGGATTGTCAAGCTCATCGCGGACAACACGGAGGTGCAGGCGAAGCTGCGCAGCGTGCTGGTGGCGGCGTTTCCGGGAACGAGCGGCGTGCCCTCGCCCGAGCAGATCACCAAGTCCAACATTCCGTATTTGGATGCTGTCATAGAGGAGATGATCCGGCATGGGCAGACGGCCGCGGCTGTGATCCGGAAAGCTACGCAGGATACGCAGCTGCTGGGGTACCAGATCCCGAAAGGCGTCGACGTGTTCTTCCTGACGAATGGCCCGGGCTACAGGACTTCCAACGACCTCAACGACACGATTCCTGAGAGTGCGCGCTCCGCGACCTCGAGGGAAAGCAAGACTCGCGCAGTCCCGAGGTGGGATAACGCTGATATCGAGAAGTTCATACCGGAGAGGTGGCTCAAGACGGACGACGGGGGACGTGAGGTCTTTGACAGCCACGCTGGTCCGTCGATGACATTCGGTGGGGGCATACGGGGCTGCTTTGGGAAGAGGATGGCGTACTTGGAGATCCGCACGTTCGTGATCGTGCTGCTGTCGACGTTTGAGCTGTTGCCGGTGCCGGGTAAGCTGGGGTCTTACGATGCTGTCGATTGCCTGACGCACAAGCCAAAGGCATGCTATATCATGTTGAAGGATCTTGGCAAGCTGGAGGCGATTTAGTTGTTGTATTGACCATGAATGTCAAGGGACGAACTTGGCAGAAGGGTATTTTGAGGCTGGCCCAAATATTCCAAGGGTTGTGTGAGCGCTCGAGACTGAATAGTTGCATAGGTATAAAGTAATGCGATGTCGCTAGATCTGTAAGATGAACTTGTCATTTGCGAGAGCCTACAGGGAACACCGCGCCCTCGTATATAGAACAAAGAGTCAAGATCCCCGAGTGTTGACGTGGCTCCGAGGTCTCTCGGTGTACTATTCGCCTGGCAACAATCAAAACCTGAATCATTTTCCACATTTCGAGCATGGCCCGAATGGCTTATTCCATCAGACAGAGACATCCATGATTTCTTGAGAGCACAAGTTGTCGAAAGTCAGGCGGCTGCCTAGCTATGGCGATTCTGGGGAAAGCAAAATAAGAGGCTCTACTATGCGTCCAGCCGGCATAAGAGTAAAGTTCATAAAGCTCGTAGGGTGGCCCAGATGACATGAGAACGGCCTGCGCCAAGTGTGTGATGAGACCGGACAGAGGTCATGCCCGCCTCGGCGGACAGGCGGCGCTTCTCGTCTTGTGTGTGTTTTTCCAAGGCAAATGCCGTTGGTCGATGACGGGAACTGCCATTTGAAAATGTTAGTACGAGGCGGACGTCTAATCTTCGTAGAGTCGTTGAGCAGGGAGGTAGTCAAAGCTCAGGGGTGTCACGTGGCGAATACGGGGAGTATGAAGCATTGTTCGCTTCGCTTCTGAAATATATCAAGATCCGCACCACGACATGGCTCCAGAGATCAAACGCTGTGACTTTATTTTGAAGCCTCAAAACGCGGGCTGTCCGGCAAAATTTCCGTAGGACATCGTCGTAATCACCACAATCCGAAGTGTCCCATGGATGGGGCTCTGCATGCCTATCGGGATAACCGGATTGTGTACTGTACCACTTTGTTATACATGCAGCAAATTACAGCCAGGGGTGGAAGGTGGCAGATTTTACAGTAATGTACGGAGTACCATTGCACATCCACTGACCGAAAAGCACCTTGCTATCTAGGTAGCATCCATCAATGGAGTCGTACGAGCACGGGCATGTCACAAGGTCACAGCTGCATCTGCCGCTCGAGTCAGTTTTATAGTTTGCTAGCCTCTCTTCAGACCCTGAAAAGGCCCACTTTCCGCGTGCCGCGAATCTCGCAAGGCACATTCCGTTCCGGGTGTTGGTGATGACCGTCGTCGCCCACGCGGTGAGTCGTCGTTTGGTAATCTAGAACTCAGGTGGCGGCCCAAGGTCTGAGGGCGCTCTATATTCGGCTCGCGATCGCCCGGGGGATGCGTGTGCATGGGCAAAGGTGGTATGAGAACGGAGCTCGCTAACACCAGCCTCAACGTATCAATGCATGGTATATATTCGGCAGACGCACGAGCTTCAACACATGCGGCTCATCCTTGCGTCTTAGTTCCTTAATCCCTCTCCCACCTATGTTCACCTCTCGTACAGGATGTCGCCGAAACACAAGTCACCAAAGTCTGAGAGTCGGCAATCATCGCGCATAGACAACCCCGAGACCAAAACCGGAAGAAAATGTCATCCAAGAAACTCTTCAAGAGAGACTATTGGTGCTTCGAGCAAGCTGAGCCGGCTGTCAGCCTACATCACCTCCAGCTCACATCCCTCGATGTCGAACGGATCCCGCCTCTGTCTCGAACACTCGGGCTCGTCCATAGCCAGCAGTAGCACATCACGTACGCATAGTCAGCAGTCTCTGCGCAGCAGTAGCATCAGCAGTAGTAGCGGCAACAGCAACACCAGGAGGAAAAGCGTCATCGAAATGAAGGCCGGCAGGGCATATCTGGACCCCTCAACCTCCACAGGATCATATCCTCTGCCCATCGACCTCGCCGAGACGCATCGCAACATCATGTTCGCGCAGCTCACAGAAACGATTTACAAAACCCCGATACTAGACCAAGATATGCTTCAGAACCCGCCACTCCGCGTTTTGGATCTGGGCTGTGATACAGGGTGGTGGAGCGCCAACTGCCACCAGCAATTCGCCGCCCGAGGCCACCAACGCGTCAAATTTACGGGCATGGACATCAAGGCGCCTTCGGTAGACATGGACGGGTACTACGAGGACCTGGGCATGGACTGGGAGTACGTGCAGCACGACATGAACGACACGCCGTGGCCGTTTGAGGCCGGGTCCTTCGATCTGATCATGGCGCGGAATATTGTGCTGGCGATTGATCCGCAAAAGTACTCCCAGCTCATGGAAGAGTATGCGCGCTTACTTAAAAAGGGCGGGACGCTCGAGATTTGGGAACACAATGTTACAATCCGGTCGATGCTACCTGGCATTCAGCACAGGAACTCGAAGGAGTTGCATGAGCTGGGGCTGTACCCTATGTCTAGACAGGGAGATTTCATCAGGCCTACCAATTCGTTTGCTGCGGAGCTGGTAGCTTGGATGTCAGGCGGCATGCCGCTACCCATGGAGCCCTGCTCTCAACTTCAGGCGATGTTTGAAGGGCAGCTTGTGGGGGGTTGCGAGTGCTTTGATATCGCTCAGACAAAACGGTTTACCATACCACTTAATCCTGGCGCGTTAAATTGGGAGACGACCGAAAATGGCGAGCCAAGAGCATTGAGCGAGGAACAGACGGTGATAAGGAATATGGCACTGGACAGCTTCATGAGTATGGTCGATGCGCTGGCGCCTGCGATCATGAACGCAAGCGGCAAGAGACAGTCTGAATGGGATGAGTGGCTCAGCCAGGCAAAGAGGAATTGGTTGCAAGAGGGCGGACTTCGGTCTGGCGAGTGTCTTGAACTAGGGACGTGGGATCTGAAGAAGAATTGCTAAGAGCAACGCATTGTGGATGCATTATCTGCAGTGTTACGAACCAATTATACCCCAGCTTCTTATCAACTTCGCCAGTCTCTGGCTGTGTCCTTCCGCATATTGAGAACCTCGTACGGCATTCGGTGCCGGCGTTGAACCTCCGCAGCAGCACACATAGCGTCCCACACAAGCTCGGCCTGTGTAGCCCGGCTGATGATATTTAGGTCGTCCTCTGCCGGGGCACAAAAGAGTCGCTTCCACGACCCTTTGACGCTACAGTTCTCCATCGTCTTGCTCTTCAGAAACTCGTACAACGCATCTCTGTCCCCGCCGGATCCGCTCAAGGTACTCGGATCCACGCCAAGGGCAGCACGGACGAAGGTGACGGCAAACACCGCCCAACTTTTGCAGTCCGCAGCATTGGTGACGGCAGGTGGCGCGCGGAAGATGACGGGGTTATTCAAAGCGTCGGTGATGTTGGTGAAGTCCCAAGCGTAGTACTCTGACAGCTGCGAGCCGTCCCCCGCGTCAAAGCCCGGTGCCGGTGCGTTCATTAGCATCTTGAGCTGGCTGACATCGTTGCATTGATCTGCAGCTTGGGGTAAGATTATGCACAGACGCCGAGAGCAAGAGTCAGCCACGTACCGATAAGCCTCATCGCGTCATCCACCCCTAACAAGATCGGTGCGTCGTCTGAGCGCTCCGGGTCCGAATTTGAGTACATGCAGGCTGTGGTATCTTCCGATGAGAACTCCGAAAAAGTGCCCCTTGTGCCGAGAAACATGTCCCGGTCCTCTTGAGCGTCTGAGAGCTGCCACGTAGCAAAAGCATCCTCCGAAGCAGAGTCGGACAACGACGATTGTCGGCTAGAAGACCCCTCGTATTCGTCTGGGTGAAAATATTCGGTGAAGCGCAACCGAGGGTTGAAACCAAAGTTGGGAAGGCAGTACGGATTTGAAGTCCGGTCCAGCGGTAGAATCTCTCGGATAGCCTGTGAGAATGGTCAAATTCAGCAGACGCGTCAGGGGAGGAGATCCATGTAGAGGGATCTTACCTCTTCAAAATGGACAACTGTCTTTGCCAAACTCTTCAAAGTCATCAGAGTCCACCCACCAGACGGCAACACAGAACAGCGCGTACCACAAGTCGCCGCGGGCGCGAACCGGTATTGCCGCGATAAGACATCAAAGAAGTTCTCGATATCATACCGCCACGTTCCCCTCGCATCGATGTCCACCACAGGCGAGACAAATTCAGCTCCAAACTCACCACTTCCGCCAATGCGATGGTGTCCGTCCAAGCTGATGCTGCTCTCGTAGTTCAACTCCCATGCCCGAAAACGCCTTGGGTCATTGGGAGGAACTCGGTCATCTAGACCTTGGACCAGCATCCTGCTGGAAGAAATCTTGCCTTGTCTAGAGGGCAACGCGGCTTTAGAGGCGCAGCGAAAGAAGGTAGCTACTTGCCCTGTGATATTGGCGAGAGGCCGGATTATGTTGTCGAATTCGGATGGTATGACCTCCCATAACTGCAGGAGGGTGTCGGAGGCTCGGTCGCTTAGGATGGTGTCGATCGACATGCCGAATTTGAAAGGAGCATCGTGTTCATCTCGCTCGTGCTGAGATTCGACAGACAGGTGGTTTCGACTTTCGCATGGGTCGGGTGATTGGAATGAAGTTGTAATTTGGGCCGCTGGAGTCATGTGTTCAGGGCCAGGAGCGAAGCTTAATTCGACTCCAGGGGGCCGCTCACCGCCAACGACATGTTGGTGGCTGTTGCGAATGAATCCAGACCAGTCATGCGCCGAGACATCTGGGCCAGAAGCGATGTGACGTTGTCGAAGAAAGTCATCATTCGAACCCTTAGTTGAATGTTCAGCAACAGCTGGCAAGGCTGTCTGAGTAGAGTCACATGCAAGCCTTTCAGATGTTGGAGTCATCGTGCTGGAGTCCGTTAATTCCATCGAGGAGTTCGCCCGAAGCCACGAAGAGACCTTCTCCGACGAACATTGGCTCCGACTAGATTTTCTGGGACGTGCGCCTATGGTGCTTGCGGTACTCCAGTCGTCTCGGCCATTCACGTACTGGACCTCAGCCCGGACGCGGTCTCGAACGGACGTCGCAGCCAGGACAGACGCCTGGAAGATCGCTTGTCTTTGGTGTTTTGCGGGTGACCCTGCCTTAGAGGCGCCCTGGGGACCACGAGAAGACTGCTGTTGTGGAGCCCGGTGAGAAGAAGCTCGACTTCGTGCGATGACTGCTCCTAAAAGAGGACGAACCGCCGCTGGCTCGACGTGATGGGTTCTTTCGATGGACCAGGGTGTAGAAGGACCCCAGGCACCATTAGCAGGCTCCTGTTGCGGCGGCCAGACACCAGTGCCTTGACCTTGTGCGGTGACGGCTCCAGACGTGAGAGGATTGTTGGGCGTGTTTTCAGGGACGTTGCTGTCACCGAGGTGAGAGTGATCCGCAGGTGGTTGTCCAGACCAGCTATTTTTTACTTGTTTCTCTCTATTGGTAGCGGCTTTTCCAGTATCAGGAACCTCCGAAGCAAGAGGATTTTCCGAGAGAGGGGCCCTCTTCACGTAGGTCTTGTTCTCTTGAGGCGTTTTGTTCGATTTCTTTCCTGCCTTCTTCTTCTTAGGCTTCTTGTTATTGCGGCGTGCCTTGGAGGGGGCAATTGTATTCTTCAAAAGCCATAGCAATACTGACATGGTGACAGTCAAGAGGATGAAGATGTGATTAGTGGCTTATTTGTGAATCTGGGAAACTAACGAAAAGGAAACGCGGATGAAATTAGGGAAGTCAAAAACCAGGAGTCTGTACATCTTCGGGAAGACGGCGCTCCACAGCTGGTCCTCCCACCTGCTGTGTGCCATGATCGTGGCATGAGCTGGGTCCATTTGCAAGAACGATTTACTGCATCTGCAATCAATGGTGCATGTGCTCAACAAAAAAAGCTAGAAAGCAGGCTATGAGACATTCCAAAGCAAGCTGCAAGCTCTGACGCGCAAAGGTCTTACCAGCTGTGTGTGCTTTTAAAGTAACCAGAAAATGTGTGGATCCATGGTGGAATTGTCTTGGAACATTTCAGGGAGGCAAGCAAGCAGCATATGTTTGCTTCGTATACTGCCGTGGTGAGCCGGGATGTCGAAGTGACTGGGATTAAAGACCGCGTTTCTGACGAACGCTCTGAAATGCCATGGCCTAGCCGAAAGCCTCTGTCGGAGACACTATGAGACGAATCTTGGGATGGTCGACCGACATCTTAGGATTCGATCGCACCGACTTTTGTCTGCCCGCGCACAAGTTAAGGGCCCAAACTGTGAACATGTGCTGTTGGCTCCTAGGTTCCAATTTCTACAAGAACGATCCTCGGAGATGGAGACAAGTGTTAATTGAATTTCGATTCGTATTGGTATGCCGCCACCTATTGCCTGATATGGTTTTCCCGCCGATATAGTTGTAGATACCCCCTGCGCCAAACGATGCCTCTCCGCCCTGAACGCCCCCTGGGTGATCAACCTCTTCCGCCGTTGTAGTCCGCGCCTCCGGATTTCCTGAGGGCCGCTACAATTTCGGAATGCTTCAGCTCCTTTCTGTCATCAGTCCGGAACTCTCTGCTGAAATGCCGTAGTATCTTCTGCTGAATATCGCCTGCCTCGGTCGTGACGCGCGCTCTCCGCATCATACCAGCCGACGGACCCATCCAGGTAATCAAAAGAAATTTCGTGCGTGTGCTTTCGGAATCGTTGGCATACTCGACACGGATGTAGGCGTATTGAATCTCGTCGTCGCTGAGGGCCTGCTTAGCCGCTACGATCGCGTTCTTGGGTACCTTCTGCCCGTCAACATCCTCCTCCTCGGTGGCATCCTTGTCGTCCACGAAGCACTTGTCGGTACCGGTCTTGACCAGGCTCAGCTTGTTGCCCTTGGCGGCGGTCACCAGGAGCCAGCTCGTCTCGTCCTTGTCGTTGCGGACGGCCTCGTAGGCCTCCTCGATGGCTTGGACTTCAGGCGTGCCGAAGTTGGACATTTTCGGTGTGGAGGAGGGTGTGATTAGGTTTTTGTAGAGTTCTCGGAAGAGAGACTGTTGTAAAAATCGTCGACGCAGCCAGCGCTGGACACCAATGGAAAGAAAAGGTCTGGAAAAGGGGCGTTCAACAGCCAAAAGACCAGATGTCGTCGGAAACGTGTCTGAGCGGAAGCATCCCTGTCCAAGCTACAGGGGCAGGTCCAGGACCCTGTAGGGCTTAGTCAGCACCCGAACCACGCCCTCGGTATCAATCTTGAGGACCGACCGGGTCACCAACGACGTTCTCCCACTACCACGGCAACTTGGGCCAAAGAACAGACGTGCACCAATGACTACTCTGTACTGCATCTGAGTCTTTTTTTTTGTTTGCTGCGGCGCCTTGAGTGATTTGGAAACCGACTTTTGCGGCCCTCAATGTTCTTGCGTCAGGCGACACGATCGCTGCAAATCGCTTCTCGAGTAACAACACCTGTTTGGCACCAACAGCTTGCGATGATGGCCACAGCAGCAAGCGGCCCAGGTCCTGTCGAGGATGCGATCAGGCAGAAGGTGCACGCTATCTGCAGAGGAAACTCCATAGCTTAGAGCTAACCTTCTTGCCCCAGATCACCCAGCGGTTCGAACCCACCCGCCTCGAGATCTACAACGACTCGCACAAGCACAGGCACCACAAAGCCATGGCCGACAGCACCTCGGCCGAGACACATTTCCGACTGGTCATCACATCTGCCAAATTCCAAGGCACGCCCCAGATAAAACGGCACCGCATGATCAACGAGGCGCTGAAGGAGGACCTCGCGAGAGAGGGCGGGATTCACGCTCTCCAGCTCAAGACCATGACACCGGAAGAGGAGGAGAAAGCGGAGGCAAAGAGCGCGGCAAATTAACTGGTTGGTATTGCATTACTACTAGAAGCAGGCCGATCTTTGACAATAGTCTGACGAAGGCATTTCTGCTGTTACAGCCGTGCGAATACGAAGGCCCCTCTGCAGCATGTTTGCCAGACAGGCCGGTGTCATCTCTCGGCTGAGCCTCTCTCTGCTGGGGTATCATGCGATGCTTCTTCCGGATCCATTAGATCGACCGATCCTGTCTGATGGTCATGTCGAAGCCTCAGTGGTCTTTTGCGCCTCCCTGGACCTGTGGTCAGTCCCGTGTCCTGATCCGAAGTCTCAATCTCCACTTCCCCACCGCTCGTGGGGAAGAGAACCGGCGCTTCAAAGGCACCCATGTGATTGCGCTGCATCCTAGCTAAGCCGAGATTGAGGCCATGGCGGCGACAGTGATCACACGCGCATGGGCTTCGTGGTATTATGCCTGACAAAGGGCAAGGCTGGACAGGAATTAACCTACGGCGATCTAGTCAGTCAAGAGACTCCCAACGCCAAGTACTCGGTTAAGGTGTCAGACGAACCTCATAATTGTTTCCATCGATGCTTGTCGCATGGGATTACCAAAGAAATCACTCAAGGTTTCAGGGGGATTCCTGGCCTGTGGACTCTCGAGTTAGTTGGGCCGGACTCCGGAATCTTGTCTTCAGGCATGACTCGATGGCTCCTGGCATGACAGATTCCGATAACAAAAAGTAAATTCCAGCACCATATGAACAACTCACCCCATCATACATTAGTTCCGAAGCGTCCCTAGCTGCCTCGTACAGACGGTGCTCGAGCAAACGACTGTTGCCCTGTGCCTCTGCGACCATCTGGATGTAGACAGCACGCATCGTCGCCACGACTACTGCTACATGGAATTCATTCCTCTCTCTATAGTAGGCGGTAGCCTGGACCAATGTATCATCGAAGTTCGACGGCAGCTCGCTGACGCTGGCCCCGCCCTCCACGACGAGACTCAGCCAGTCCATGTGGGCCCTGGCCGAGGCGGGCGTGTCCATCAAGTCGAAGCCCGTCTGGCAGCATACTACCCACGCGCGCCGTGCCGCCGCAAGCAGCCCCTCGTCGTCCAGCCTCGCCAGGCTTTCGAGCACGAGACGCAGCGGATGTCTGCTTGAGTAGTCGTGGGCGAGCGTGCCGCTGTTCAAACAGACCGCGCCGTAACGGAGCAGGGACTGCATCACTTTGAAGAATTGTTTGGCACCCTGGACGGTGATGTCCAGGTTAGTGAGGATGGAGGTGAGGAAGCGGAAGAGATTGCTCAGAATGTTGTTGGGCTGGTGGATGAGGAGGAGGTTAAGCTCTGTCGGTGCGTCTCGCAGGAGCACTATGGCATCGTCGAAGCGTCGTGCTTTCACGGCGTCTTCGATCTTTTTGGCAAATACCAGCCAGCGAGAAGAGTGGGGGTTGACTGCTCGCGTTGTGTCGAGATCGTGTGGTGTTTTGATAGTCTCCTGGAATCGTCCCAATACTATCACACGGCATCAGCTACGCATCCAACACTGTGGCGGCGATGTCTCCGGAGCCCTGCAATAATAGTCAAAAGCGTTGCATTGCATGCGAGCACGATCACACCTCAGCATTGACTTCTTGGGCGCAGGACAAGGAGGGCGATCCAGAGAGTGCACTCTATCCACACTTACAATAAGCCCGCGTATTGGTATACAAAGCCTCAGAAATGAAGAACACGTCTGGCGAGCGTATTCGCGACGGGCTTGAATTTGCGACTGGGCCTTTTTGCCGCCGAGAGGTGTACAACCATGGTTGACTGCGCCGTAGATACTGTGCAAGGCGATCCGCATCCACTGTCTGCCCGTTCGGTAAGACGAATAATCGATTTGATTGTTCAGAACCATCTGCGACTGGCGATGTCTTCGCCAACAGCTTTTGCATGGCAACGGCATCGTTGCGGTCCTTTAGCTTGATGTTCTTCCTGCACCCCCATACCCGGAGGTGGCGCTTATATACCTTGGTCCTTGGAGTCGAAGTCAACTTTTGCTCACTCGTCCCGGGCGCGCAGCAGCTCAGATTCTCTTACGTTGCTTTGAAACCGTATTTTCTGTCCATGAATTCCATCACCTCCTGCAGCGTCTTGCCTTCGTCCAAGTAGAGTCGCGTGATGGTGCCCTTGTGAAGCGTCCATCGAACATCCGATTCCCAACGAGCCTCCGGCTGCTCGGAAGTCGTCCGGGACCGGTCAGCCATGGGCAGAAGATACATGGCCGAAGTTGCGATGTGGTGGTGGCGTCGATCGCCTGTCGTCGGAAGATGACTCCGCGAGAATGAAGAGCAACATTGTCATGTCGCAGTGGATGAACAAAAGTCAGAATCTTAGCGCAGGCCACCCACTCACGCAGGCCCCCACAGCGATCGCGGGAGTAGGGGGGGCACAGCGCGTCAAATAAGGTTGTCACCTGCATGACGATGGCCGACACTAGTGTCCGAAACGGTCGACCAAGATCCGTTTGATCCTAGCACTTAGTGGCTTAGACCAAGATCGATATGTGCCCAGAGATGCCATCACAATCTTCGCACGACCTTGGACATATTACAGAGCCCTACAGTAGTCCGTGCTCGATAACAGATTTACCGCAAATTCGCGTGCGAACTTGAATAGCGTCACGGTAAATAGCGATCTGGGCCTAGGCAAATAAACGTGGGGTACGGGGTAGGAGATAAGCCTGAGCCCTACGCAAAACAAGCTTGGAGCCCTGGCCTTGGAAGCTTCGCGGGGGTGTGTGGCGTGATTGCCTGCGTATCATGCCCAAGATGAAGTCACACTTATATTGCCATCACCAATGCTCGAGCTCACTCACAGCGCATCCCGGAACCCGAGGGAAAATACCTAGGTAGTCGGTTGACACGGCTATCCAGCTGGTGTGAAAAAAAAAACCGTTTCCAATGCACTGCATGCGGGTCCGTGGAGCTCACGAGCAGGGGTCGATTAGGGTTATCAAGGTGGGCACTTGCGCTTACACAAGGCTGTCGAGTTCTTCAGCCTCACGAACTGCATGGCACGACGTCACTCCAGCGCGATATATGGCCGAAAAAACGGGAAGTTACGCGGTCGAGCACGAACAGATTCTCTCCGAGGTTCGATACTGTAAGCATTACCACCTAGATACGCACTGCCACGCTGCCCAGGTGGTCAAGAAACCATGGACTGGCGAAAGTTTGCCCCGGATCTTATCTCGGACCAGCCCGCTACGGACCTTGGAATAAAGCGGGCGCATGCGGGGATTCCCATACGAGCTTAAATATTAGGCATAAATAATCTCGAACCAGCCGGCTGTGGACCTTGAAATAAAGCGGGCGCTTGCGACATAAACAATAGTGCTATATAATCGCGAACCAGTCGGCTATATACTTTAAAATGAAGCATGTATTTATGCTATTTAAATTTTGAGAATATAAATAAAAGATTATAATTACTTATTAAAATTTGGTTTCTTTATATTATTATTATATTTCAATTAGAATATTATAAGATATTTTATTATAAAATATAATCTATTAATAAATAATCGATATATCAAAATTTTCAAATTTATATTGAAATTAGCATAATTATTATATAAATATAAAATACTGATTAATTTTATATATAAAGAATTTAATTTTAATTATTTTATAAAAAGAATTAAATACGCTTTTATTTTCAATTAATATATTGTAAATTTTCAATTTTAATATAAGTATTTAAATAATTTAAAAGATAGCATTTCTATATATTTTATAAAGCTATCTATAGATATGGATATATATTATGTTATTATAAAATAAACTTTATTATTAAGTAAAATAATCAATAAAAATATATAATTAATAGAATGAAATGATAATTATTCGTTATATTAAATTATTTTATTAACTGATTATATATATAAAAGAATTAGAAAGATAAAAATAATAAATATTAGAAATAAAATATTAAAACAATTAAAAATTCCATTCGATTTTATAAACGTTTTACATAAGAATAAAAATCATCAATTAATTCGATTTATCAATTATATTTTATAATAAATAGCGATTTAATTAATTAATAATTCAATAATAACTCTATATTTATACTTCTAATAAATTTAAAATGGGAAGTATTTAATTAATTCTATAACCAATTTTAAAATTGACTATTTTGTATATATATATATATATTGTTGTTGGTAGTTACGGTAGAGGTATATAACTTAAGTTCTGGTGGGTTATGGAAGCTGTAGGTGGGTGTCGCTAAAGGTGGGTGGGGGTACGGTATGGGCCACATGATACTGCGTCTGCCACGATCTACCGTACCTGGATAGGATCCATGGATCGCGGGATGATCGCGCGGTAGGATGAAGCTTCCGGGAAAATCGGAGTTTGTTGGCTCTACTGTCCAATGCGATCAAAGCTTATATACACCGCGATTTCTAATGGAGTATGGTCGTAAACCGGTAAACCAAACACGACCCGGTTTTACGCCAGCTTGCAAACGTACTCCACCGGTCCAACGTACCAAAACCTGCCGCGAAAGACGTAATATATCAACGAAAGTGCGATCACTCCGCGGTACATGACAATACTCCAATTCATCGATGCCACCTCCGGATTAGGGGTGGCCGGGAAGAAGGTCAAGATCCATATGACGACGAGGAACATCTCTGAGATGATGTCCACTGCCAGGCCGTACTTTCCCAGGCCGAACGATGACGGCGGCAGAGGCTGGTTGGTGAGGCGGCGCCAGGTCATACAATCGATGGAACATATATAGCTGGACAGCAAAGCCGACGTCTGGAGAGAAGTGATGGTGTTGAGTGTTGTTGGAGAGCCGATGTTGATGAGGGACAAGAGGGCGGTGATGATGAAGGTGACAATGATCGAGTTAATCGGAAGATCCCAAGTCACCTTCGCCAAACAGTCACTGCCAGGCACGGCCTGGTCTCTCGCGAATGCGAATAACTGCCTCGAGGCCGTTGCAACCATGGTGACATTGGTCGCACCCAAGATGAACATGATGAATGCCGCTATAGCGGTCGCCGAGCGAGTCGATTCCGTGGCGTTGTAGAAGACCTGGATACATGGATACCCAGTCGGCTAAGACAGAATGTCGTCCAAGTCGCCGAGGCAGAAACAAAAGGTGATAACCATCACCCATAGCATGGCGCCGTTAGCGATTGTGCTCCAGATCATGCTGCGAGGAAGGGTCTTGGTGGCGTCTTTGAGCTCCTCGGACATGTGAACTGCTGCATCCGCTCCGATGAGTGGAAGAATCCCAGAAGTAATGCCAACGAGAGCACTGCCGCCGAGGCTGTTCCAGCCTGGATTGCTGAATTGGGTGAAAATCGTATATGCATCGCCCAGTGGTGCAAGAAACCAAAGCGTGACGACAATACCCACGAACGCGCAGACGTGGACGATCATCATCATGCCTTCGACGAAAGGCAGCTTCCTTACCAAGAATATGTTGAATATGACGGAGAAAGCAGATATCGCTATCGTCAGAAGCGTACCGTGCCACTTCTCAGGGACGTAGGTGGGGTCGTTGAGCACCATAAGACCCTGGATCTGGGTTCCTGTCACGTGGGCTGTTGAAGCGGGCCCTGTCTGCCATCCGAGGACGCAAAGCCATCCCATGAGATAGCTGAGGAACTTCTGGTATTTTCTGGGCGCAAATTCTGACACCCAATGATACTATCCGCCGGTGGTGGGAGCCCTGTAATTTTATAGGTAACTGATCAGCTTCGAAAGGTTTCAGATGATAAGAACAGCATTAGGGCTGCAAGGAAAATCACATGGATCCCATCTCGGCCATTGATACATTGATCAAAAGAAATGCGATCCAGCACCCCAAAGTTACCCAGATCAGACCAGCCGTTCCACCATTGACAAGCCCGATGCTCGTGAGAGTAAGGCTTGCTTCACAAGAGGCCATGAGGATCGAAGAGAACCCGAAGATGGTTATGAATTTGAAGTTTCTCTGACACCTCAATCGTTAGGAACGAACTCGAATTCATCAGCTATAGTAGCCATTCACATACTCTCAGCTCCTGCGACTTTCCTAGACGCCACATGTCCGCAAGATCAGCCGCCGCGCCCTGTTTGATGTCCACTGCATCTTCTGAGAGATCCAAGTCAGAGACATGGTCATGTCCATGTATCTGAGTCTCGGTCTTTTCCATTGCGACTGCTCTCAACAAAAATGAATCGTGAAAGGGTAATTCTGAGTTATTTGAGGCTGAACAATGCCAATGATCGGAATGAATGTTGCTGCTATAGGCAGAGCAAATCAACGAATTCTCAACGAGACCTGGAGGAGTAGATATGGGCTGTGATACAATGCGTCCTATGCACATATGCAGGACTCCATGGATGCAGACTGGATGCATGGAAGCGTTTGGATTAGAGAAACGGAACGCTTGGCCATCACACTGGATCCACAGGCCAACGGCAGCTCATTCCAGATGTAGATGACTGGGGCGTCGCAAGCATCACTGGTGAGCAGGCACATTCCTATCCCCTATCACCAAGGGTTGACTATCTTGCATCATGCAGTGACACAATCTGCGGCTGCACATCCCTTCGCATACCACAATGTAGGAGAGTCGTCTTATAATTATACGGGACCAGATAGGCGCTAGTCCAACAAGGCACAGAGAGCATGATCGCATGCTGGACTTTGTGCAGAAAGAGAGGCTCCATTGCCCATCGCGGTGAACAGAGGTGCGAAAATGGTCAAGTACTGCGTTGCACAACGACGAGGCCGGCTGTAATTACATGAATCCATGTTATGAGTATCGCCAAAGAGAATGACAAAGTGCACTATGTTTGTAGTGATGTCGTAGGATCGCATCCGCCAAACATAACCTACTTGAGCCCTTCCGCCCGTCCGCCCACATCCTCAACATAGGAATATGTCCTGAATTGGCAAACCCCAGTCCTTCCAGTCACTGGTCTCGTCGTTCTGGCCTAACATCGCCGGGCGGCCGTCCGAACCGTACCTCTTGCTCTGAACGTAAGCGGCGCCAACAACGTAGTAGTGATCATTCTGGCCCGGCACCTCGCGCAGGATGAAAGGAAGAATGGTGCCGAAGATAATTACGGATTTGTCTCCTTTGCGAGCGACCCTCGACGCCAATCCGAAGTACCCGCGCTCAAGCAGCACCGGCCGCCGGGTGTGAGCCCATTCGACCGCAAAGGACGATATCCGCTGAGCATCTCGGTTTTGAGAGTAGTCCAGGGAAGCTGAAGAGTCCGGTTGATCCTTTGCCAGCAGCCGCGCAAAGGCTTCGTGGGAATGGTCAAACTCGTCCCTGGCGCCGTTGTGCCTCCCTCGGCAGATCGTAGTGAGAAAGGCGCTCGCTCTTTGGAATGAGCCATCAAACGGGCTCAGGTCCGTGGGAGTCTTGTCGGTTGACTCAGGAGCTATTTCCCTCCATGCCGCCACACAAACTCGCACTGCATCTTGAGAGTCAGGTCTCGCATCGGCTTTGATCTGTCTGCCAACAAACTCTACAACATCAATCACGATGCCTCTGACTTGAAGAATCGAGCGATCCAGTACCAACGGAACACTTGGCACGATGTCGCCGGAGAACTTTCTCAAAGACATATCGAGCCAGTCCATGATGTTTAGTCCACGGTCCCAGCGCGGGGCCCACGACGGGAAAGACGGCGATCCCAGGGTCACGACCTTGTCGTCGTCGTCGTCGTCACCGCCGCCCTGCTCTACCACGGCCAAAAGGTTCAGGTCAGGTGGGCTCTGTTGTTCCAGATACTTGACTGCGAAATCTCGGTAGACGTCGAGTTGGGAAGTCCGGTCGCTATAATCCGGCTGCAGCCGAATGCGAGCCATCGCTTCGTCCGAGGATGGTAACGCCATCAAAGCGTAAATGCGGTCTTTTGGATTCGACAGGCTCCAATCCCGGCCGTCAGACAGAATACGAAGGGTCGTCGGAAGCTCCAACCACTGTTCGTGAGCATACAATGGTCTCGCTTCCTCCTTGTTGCGGCAGCGCCACATCCGCGTGTGAAGGTCCGATAGAGCAGTCAGCCCCGCCGCCTCTATGAGATGTTCGGCCCGCCGAACCACCCAGACCTGCGCCCGGACAATATCGGCCCACGAGATCTCATCGACGCCGAAGCCGGGTACAACCGTCGCCTTGTCTGCCAACGTTGCTTCTTGCACGACCCAGCCCCTACAGAACCAGTCGCACTGTCCAAACGCCCGCCACAGCTCCCATCTTCTATCATTCACGAGCCGGTCGTCAGGCCCTGGATGCGGAAATCTGTTCAAGCGGCTTCCCGAACCTAGAGCATTCATCTTGTGGAACTCTTCGTCCATCATATCATTCACTTCGTGAATCAGAGCGCCCAGATCACTTCTATCTTGGAGACGAGGTAGACGATCTTGTAGGTCGGTCAAGCAGATCAACGTGCACTGTGACTTTTCGTAGATCTGCCCCATCATCGATACCTGTGCTCTGTATTACATGGTGTCCGAAAGCTGGTTTGGGAACGACATACTTGAGCCCCCTTTTCCTCGTCATCCTCTTGATTGATGCAGATTGAATCCGCCCACAGGCTTCGACGATTGGAATGATGCCTCGTATGTAGTAGAGCTTTTTTCAAGTTCGTCGTAATGGCAAGTTGGCGCCCATTGATCTGTATCGAAGAATCCTTGACATTCGAGCCCCACACGTACGAAATGGCCTCGAATGGTGGTCTTTCTTTGAGTTTGAAGCTCACCAAGCTGCCGCTAAGGGGCTCGTGGGGCTGCCCTGGGTCTAGAAGCAGGTGACGGATGTGGCGTTTACTCGGTAGCGGCTCGTACTTGTAGTGTGGATGTTCAGTCGTGGTTGGATGCGGGCCTTGTGTCGTTGCATCGAGGGGCGTGTCGTTGCTCTCAACGCGGACGCCATGTCGTCGATCGCGACGTGGCGTGGATGGCGTGAAGCACGAGCATAGGCTTCCCAGCGAACACATCGGTATTTCGAGTGAGGCTACAAAAAACAGTAGTTGGATCGCGGAACGACAATGCGATGTATGGACCATGAATTCAAAACAAACTGGGATCTCCTCTTTTCGAACCTCCAAGGCAGTTCAGGCTCTCATCTGATTACTTAAGTAAGGCTGAGATGACGCAAGGTTGTGTAACCATCCTTCGGGGTTCCATCCTGTTCTGATAATGACGCCGGGCACGCACTTTGCTGAAGCCTGAAGGACATGGATGCATGGAAGCGATTGGATTGGAGGTACAGTACCTAGGTACAGGACGGGTTTTGACACTTACCCTATACCTCAAATTCGACGTCGTCAGCGCTCGCGGGATTTGCACATCTGCGAAGCCGTGTTATGATATTTGTGCAAGCGTCTAGCCACCTGTCCCATCTCCGGGGGTTTTCCAGGGAAGGGGGGGGGGGTGGGGGATGCGGTCGAATAAGCTGTTCCACGTCGTTCACACTCCCAGTACTCATCATTTCTCTACTTCGAACTATGCTTTCTCAAATTCTACAGTACATCACGAGCCATAAGTAGCCTCCCATGGCTGATATTCCGCACTTTGGAATATCTTTTCAATCTGCCGCCTCCTGACGCCGACGTTCCCACCATCGAATAGGGGTAAGACCATGGCATCATTGAGAAGCCTAGAGAATGGCTGCGTCTTGACATACGACGTGCTTGAATTATCCGTATGCGTTAGCATACACACAGCTTGGCAGCTTTCAGAGGCAATGGATACGTCATATCAAATGGACTTACATCCCAACAGCCTTCATAGCGTCCACAACACTCCGCACCGCAGCCTCGGACGAGTAGATCTTGGCCTCGAGAGCCAACTCGAGCCTCGCGTTCCAGTCTCCAGGGCCATTCTCGATGGCATGCAGGGCCTTCCACGTCAACAGCCGGCTGGTCTCCGCGCGCATCTTGATGTCGATCAACAAGTCCGCCACGCTTTGCCTCTCGAGGATCGGCGCACTGCCGCCGCGCGCGTCGCTCCTGGCGAACCGCAGCGCGGCCTCGAACGTCGCGCGCATCAGCCCCAAGCCCATGGCGCCCACCAGCGCCGCCGATGCGCCGAATGTCTGCTCGACGACCTGCACTGCGCCGTGGCCGGGACCGCAGAGCAGGTTCGCCTCCGGGACGCGGAGGGCCGTGAAGCGGCTGTGCGGGCCTGATGCGGACGGGAAGCCGGAGAGCTCCTGCTCACCGAGAACCGTGTAGGCGCCCGGGTCGTTGGCGGCAATGTCTTGGGGTGTCACGAGCAAGATGAGGATATCGTCCGCAGGTTCCTTGGTCGGATCCAAGGGCCCGCCGTCCTCCGAGTAGCGACACACGACGCACTGGAGGTCCGCGCCATTCCCATCCCATCCAACGCTATTGGTGGCCCACAGCTTCTCGCCCGTAATGATCCACTCGCCCCCCTCCTTCCTCGCCGTCGTGCCCAGCCCCGTGCCGCCCTTCTCGAGCCAGTTCGGCGTCCCGCCGGGCTCAGAGTGCACGAAGCTCGCCAGCGGCGCACCCTCGCCGCTCAGGAACTGCGGCAGCAGCCGCGCCCGCTGCGTCTCGCTAGCCGCGAGGATGAGCGGGGTCAGGCCCAGCCCCGTGCCGAGGATGGTGAGCGCGGCGGACGGCTCGACGGAGAAGAACTCTTCGACCAGGATGGCGGCGTCGACGAGGCCCTGCGCGCCTCCGCCAAGCGCGGTGGGGACTTGGCCTTTGATCAAGCCGCCTTTGACGGCGGCGGCGTAGATGGGCTTGGTGGCACGGAACCGGGCTTCTTGTGTTGGATGTTGGGAGTAGGCTTCCCGCGCATTTTTCAGATGGGCTTCCGCAAACGCAGCCGCGCCTGCACGGAGTTTGTGCTGCCTTTCCGAGAGGCTGAAGTCGACCATCTTGTTCTGGGTAGCAGTGAGCAGTGCGTAGTGGATACGATGGAGCAGAAAACTGGGCGTGGACAGCTCTTAGCAAATTCACATGATTTTGGCTTGCCAACCCTGCTATCAGCCTGCATAGAGCTACCGCTTATGCCGTAGGTGGTGATGAGTACACATGCTGACGTATGGATGCAGTGCACTTGCTAATCAATTAAAAATCGCATGTATGCGGTGAGAACAAGCAAGGTTGGAAAAGGATACGGAGGGCGGCGGCGGGGCCGCGATTAGAAGTACCTGATCGTGTATGTGCCGACTTGAAGCCATTTTATGGCAGTTCCGGTCCAGGGAAGCCCAAAAGTGGCAGAAGAAAACATGTATTACTTGCACGCTTGCGTATTGGTATCTTGAGATGAAGACGACCGAATGAACTCGGAGTGTCAAAGCAAGTATGCAATGACATCTAGACTTGGAAATTTGAGACTGCCGTGAGGCTCTTGTGTGGATCGCATGTCGTCTCTAGCACTATCATAGTGACTAATAGCTGGTAGACATGTAGACCATGGAAGCTGCCTGCCTAGGTAAGTAGCATATCCGACTTTGCTAAGATGACTCGACTCCGCCCTTCAACGACTAACGGAATGTCATCTCAAAGGATGCGGCGGGTTAAAGCTCGTCAACAGTCGTAACATCCCCTGTGCGTAACATGATCATCCCTCTTTCCAGCGAATACAAACTCAACCAATAATCATTCATGCAGCAGATCCTGTCAAAAAGGCTTGCTCAACCCCAACCGATACCCTCCAACTGACCGAGGGCTCAGGGCAAGCTCTGTGTGAGCGTCGAGTTTCTCCAAAACACACGACGAGCTGCGGTAGAAATTCGTCCCGTTCGTATGATCATGAATGACGAGGAGTCATGAAACAGTTCGATTCTGGTGAAGTCGCTTCAGGATACCGAGGTCTAACGAGCTCCGGCATGGGCGCGGGCGTTGCTCGAGGTAAGGAACTTGTTCCATCGATCCATGGCGTGGTGGACTGGTGTGGTTAGATTGTTGGACCTTCTCTCGAACTTGGCAGTGGATGTCTTTTTGCCCATGCCAAACTCTCCCGAGCGGCCTGGGACATGGACTTTGACGCCAAGTTCGTTTTTGCCGGCCATCTCAGGCTTGAGAGCGTTCTCACGCGCCGAGGCAAAGGCCTCAAAGACCCTCATGAGGACATCTCCACTGATTGGACCGATGGTCTGAGGGCTGTGTATGGAGTTCGCGAATTTCTGGCCAACCAGATCGTCGGCACAGATTTCGAAAAAGGTAGCGGTGCTGGTGCGCCGGAGGTATTGGTTGTGGCGGTTCCACATAATCTTCAGAAGCTGCGAAAGGAAGCAGGTGACGCGCTTGACAAAGACACTGGAGGAGGCGTGGACGAGGACGGCACTCTCGGCGAATCTGTACAGGTCGTCGCGCGAGATCTTGTTGGAGGCGCGGAATGCAAATCCTGGCATACAGACGTAGATCTCTGCTTGAACTTGGTCGAAAGTACGGCGCCCGTCCAGACCGTCGGGTCCATGCCTGGGCTGGGTCGCGGGAACTCGCCGGTCACGCGGCACTCGAGTGTTTCCATCATTGGAAGTTTGAGTTGACGGAGATATGGAAGGCACAAACTCGTTCACCAAGGGCGAGGGGAGATGCCGAAAGGGTCCATGGGTGCGTCGGCTGTGGTTCCGGTGATTGCGAGCTTTGCCTTTGCCCATTCTTACAGGTGTCCTTTGTGCTGTGGGTCTCAGGAGTGTGGCTGTGTGTGGAAGTTGAATTTTGACGATGTTTTGATCTCCTGGGGTATTTTGGTACGACAGGCGATGTCTTGTGTGCTGTTGATTGTGGAAAATCGAGAGTTGCAGTGTTTACTTGAATTAATCAACCAGTCTCGAAGTCTTGGTCTCCAGGCAAGCGCAAGGCGCGGGAAAATGAAAGACCTGAAGAGTCCGTCCAAGGGAAAGAACATGCGTTCTTACCGTTTGAGGGACCGCATGGTGATGCGCTCGTTGCAATGCGCTCCTTCGATATCCTCAGTCATGATGTTTGCTGCAACAATGGTAAGAGCAGTGAAGCATGGACGGCGGGTCTTTCTCACTCGGTGCCCTCCGAACTACCTAATAGGTGGAATGAAAGACATGCTCTCGCACCATCTTTGCATCCCAGGCCATGTAAATTCGAAAAGAAGATATGCGGACGGTTAAATTTACGGCCACGCGGCAATCGATATTCATGAATTGTGTGAGCACACTCCCGCAGCTTTGCCCTGCTACTGTTGATGTGGACGGAACCGTCACTCATTCGAGTCTTGGAAAAGGCTTGAAACAGGCATAGAAGCTCATTCCACCATTTTGAAGGAAAGGCCTGTAGCTGTCGCTAGTTGAATTTAGAAATTCAAGAAAGGAACCTTGGAAGTTCCTGAGAATTGTTGTCTCTGTCAGGGATTCAAGAGCACTGCTTGCAGCTTACATAGTCTGAGATGACTTCTATCATCCCCAGTGCTGCCCAGTGCATTGAAACTACCTAGAATCAGTTTGTGTCACAGCAGATGGAAACTGAAGTATTGATATGGCACGTGAAGGACCTGATTCTTGTGTGAATGGGTGACCTTTGATGCCAGAGTTGGAGAATAAAGAGTAGTACTCTTGAAAAGTCCAGGGGGCAGTGCATTTAGGCTCAGGGGGGCTGTGACATTACGAAACTCAAGTTTCGCGCACTGCCCCCTGGCCTTGAGTCCTAGCACTCACTGCTCAGTGTTGCTGAATGACCTTGCTGCCAGGGGTAATACTGAAAACATCAGTGATTTCACAATTTGTATACGTTTCAATTGTAAATTCTACTTGGATCATTTCGAAGAGGTTGGGAGTATTTAGTAGCCAACACCGTTTGAGCACAGTTGGCCAAATCGGGATTTGTGGGAGCGTCAAGGTTGTAGGCGAAGGTCAGACATCAATAAATAGAAGACGAAGATCATGGCACAGAGGACAAGATAAATATATCAAAAATCGATATTCGTGGCAGTCCTCCTCAAATCAGTCTGCAAAATGAATTTGGGTGCTGTCCAAGCCCCTAGTATCTTTGGTCTGCATTGTGAAAGACAGGCGCACTAAGCAATTGCCATTGCCAACAGAAGGATGATTCCTGGAATGATTGTTAGATGGATATCGCCTCTTTCTTTCTGAGCCCATAGTTCTTCATGGATACATTTTCTGCCAGGTAAAGCAAGCTAGAGGGGATTTGATGCCAGTCAGGCAGGCTGGGCCCCAGTTGATACCTCACCCATTTTGACCTTGAATATTGATTTTCGCACAAGTCATCCAATTTAACATCCATGGCCAACCGACGAGCAGGCAGTGAAAGTAAAGCCCTGGGAGCAGCTTTCTTGGGCTTCCTAAGGTCGCTGAGAGTAAACTTCTCAAACCCACCGTCTAAGTACTTAGTAAGTACTTGTTAGCCATAACTAAAGAGGCCCCTTTGCTTGCTCATTCCAAAGAACCGCCTCTTCAGGGAGACATTTTAGAGATACGGCAGGAACTGCAGCGCAAACAGCCCTACCCAGATCCTTGTTGGCAGTATGCATCTTCCCGTCGTCAGAACAAAAAAAAGAGACCCCTACATATGAAGGCGGTCAACACCGAAATGGAAAATTCACACCAACCTTTTCACAAAGGATATCACCACTTAATTCTTTGAGGATATACTGGAATTGAATGTGTGGAATCTTTTAATGACCTCATGTTTCCACATTGATATTGTCCCTCTATCCCTGTGACTCAGGCATATTTTTCTCGCAAAGGCGGCAAGATTCTTTTTGGGCCCCACATTTTCAGTCTGCGTTCATGCACAACAGCAAACGGAGCCCATCGCTCAGCAACAAACACCACAGCGGATAATTCTGACAATTACTGATACGAACATCTAAGCGGCGTGAACTGGGCGGGCACAGTGTATCGCATCTAAAATCAAATCTACCAGGGTACTAGCACTTGGAGCCTTGCACTCACCTTCGACTCACTCCTCCTCCGCCCCACGCACCAACCCACAAACTCACCCTACACCACTACAAAACGTCAATTCTGGCTTCAACTTCTGGAATAACGCAATCATACTCAACTTTCAGATCAGAAAAACTCCAACGCAACTACGCAAACCCCCAAAATGTCGGACACCAAGCGCCTTGTCTCCGTGCGCAAAGTCACCCTGGTGATGCCCCTCATGGGCCACCCAGATAAAGTGCTCCTAACGGTCGATTCCTATCAAGTCCCCGTTGCAAAATCCTTCAAGATCCGCCCAGGCGACCTCGTCTTCCTTTTCCTCGCAAATACCTTCCTCCCCGCCAGTACGCCCGAGTTCGCCGACTTCGAGCCTCAAAGCGAATACAATGGCCAGCGAGGTTTCATCGTTAACCCTGCGCGGCCACTGCTCGTCAACGGCAAGCCCAAGGCGGGTCTTTTCAACGGCATGATTCGACTCGTCGAGGAGTTTCCCGCGGTCGCGGCGCATATCCGTGACAATATGGGCTCTTTCAAGAGCGACGACGCGCTGCTTAACGCACTGCGGAATACCACCACCTTCCAGACGTATTTGAATGTTCTCGAATACCAAGTGGACGTGCCAACAGACTGCGGCGGCTACGGCGCGCTTTCATTGCACTCACCTACAGCCGCCACCTCCTCCATCTCGCAAATCGACAGTCTCTTTGGTATGCGCCCCCTCCCAGCAACAAGCGTTCCATCCAAGTCCAGCAATCCACACGATATCATCGGGTTCCGGCCCTACTTCGCCACCAAGCTCGACATGATCAACGCCGACGACATCAAGTCCCTCTTCTACGGCACCAAAGTCGGCACCAAATACGCCATCACCACCTTCATGGTCGGCTCGCCCATCTCCATCTACTTCGTGCGTGCCAACTCCAAGCACATCGGCGCCGTCAAGCGCGCGCGAAAGCTGCCCCGCTCGGGCGGCAAGATGGGCGTGTGCTCCCGCACCCTCGACCTCATGCCCGGTACTCGCAACGCGAGCTTCCAGCGCCACTGGGCCGCCGTCGAGGCCGCGGGCCTGCCCGCCGCGCTGGACGCGCTCGACCGCAGCGTCGTCATCCACGGCGTGCTGGTCGGCGACGGCATCCGCGACAACTACGAAGGGCTCGACCCGGGCCGCGTGGAGATCTTCGCGTACGCGATTGCGGACATTGACGCGCCGAATGATAATACGCTGAGCGTGGGCCGCATGGCGCCCACGGGCCCGACGACATGGCGCCTGCTGCAGGAGAAGCTGGGCTTGAAGACGGTCCCGCAGCAGGAGGACTGCGTGGCGCTCGAGGATGTGGCGGATGATCATGAAGGCTTGGCGGAGCTGGCGGATGGGCCGGGCTGGTTTGTGGACAGGCGCGCGGGTCTGGTGTTTAGGAACTGCAAGACGGGACGGGCGTTTAAGGTGATGAGTCGCGCGTATCTGGAGAGGTATGGCGAGGAGGCGATTCGGAATGAGACGCAGAAGGCGAAGTGGCATAAGCTCGAGTGAGCAGGACCCTGTGAGCTGTTGGGGGGGGGGGGTCTTGATACAGAAAGGGATGGGGCATACGCTGGATTGAGACAAGCACAGGCAGTCAGTGACCCGCGTGGACAGTTTCCCAGACTGAATAGCGGCACTTGGTTTGAGGAACCAGAAGACAGACCTTGACTTGGCCCGTGCGAAGTGAGGATGTTTGCCCAGAGCGCAGTCCGTTCACATGAACACAGCCTTCGATAGAGTCACAAATGGGCTAAAACGAATTTGCAAACATGGTCGGCCTCCGTGTGGAGGTACTGTTGTAATCAGTGATCAAGACGGTATCCAGCAACAGCGAGGTTTTGGTGCGAATCCCAGTGTGGATGGCAAAATTGGGGCGTTTTACCAGCACCCGAGAAGAGTTGGAAGTCGGTGAGGTCAGCCCATTCGAAATACCATTAATGCAAAAACTCGATCCAGATTGCCTGCAGCGCATCAGAAAGGGCACCTATCAAACACTTGATTTAGTAGAAGTCATACTCACAGATTGTCCGCAGCGCATAAAGTTCATCTTCACCACCTGGTATGGGATGAAATTGTCCCTGCCACTTTCTATAGAAGCACACTCCTCAAGTAGAGTCCCATCTGTGAAAGGGATCAGATGAAGAACGGTATCATTTCATCTGTGCGAAGCTACCGAGAGAAAAAAGTTCTATTCCGCGCCACAATCGACGCAACATAATAATGTTTACCTGCAAGAACGACGCGCCATCTGCCGGCTGTAATCACTGCCCTTCCCCCCCAGCAATCCATTCCACGCCACGCCATGCCTTGCCTTCTTTCCCTGTTCCAGACGCCTATGCCAATCTTTGGTATCGATCCATGCAATTAGTCTACTCCAGAAACAGTAGCGTCGTCTATCCCAACGAAGGCAAGTGGCCCTGAACTGTGCTCAACGCCGCGAGATTGACTTCGCCCATGCCCAAGACACCACCGCCGGTAGTGCCTGATCCGTGCCCGCCCACGCCCACCAGCAGCGCCACGCAGTCCACGACCTCCTCTGGCTCCAGCAAGTGCCATCTCGCTAAGGTGACCTTGGTACTAGCACCCACGGTAACTGAGTACACGTGGTCGGCGTTAACCTTGGCTTCGTGGCCCTGGTCGTCAGGGGCGCTCAGACCGTTGAGCGCACGGAACATGTCCTCATCAGTGAAGTCGTCGCCCAAGCACAGCACAAACTCGAGCTTGCAGTCAGCGTCCACTTCGGAGCCAGGGAGCTTGCTCATGTCCGCGCTGTAGCTGTTAACCAGGCGCTTGGCGATCTCTCCCTTGTTGATGAATGTTGGTCGGACTTCAATGTTCGCCTTGCCAGGCATGACATCAACATCCCAACGCCGAGCCACGGTGTTCTCGAGTTCGCGCTGGCATTCCTTGGCCATATGAGGGCCCAGTTCTGGGTCCGAGAGGCGGTAGTGCCAGGTGAGGGCACAGCGCTTGCGCTCAATGAAGGAACCTAGAAACTGTTAGTAAGTAGCTCCGAATTATTGGAGAAATTGGTTGGTACAGTCGTCACTTACCGGGGCACTTGTTAGTGGTCTTCTGGAAGACCTCCAAAACCTCCTCCTGCCAACCCATGTCGAAAGAGTCTGCTAGGTTCTCCCACTCTTCAGATCCAGGGTGCTTCATGAAGCTACCATGCTCAGCACTAAAACCAAGCTCCTTGATGTGACCGAGGTGCTGTGCCAGGAAGGCCTGGTCTCTGCCGGAAATGATCCAGACAGCATTGTGGTGGTCTGCTGCCAGGGCAGTCAGAGTGTTGATAACCCGCGGGCCGGGAATAGCAGCAGAGGGCTCCTTGACAATCGGAGTGAGAGTGCCATCATAGTCGAACATGAACAGCCTCTTCTTGGCCTTCTGGTAGGTGGCAAGCATCTGGGCTCGGTCGAGGAGTGGAGTAGACACTGTTGACTTTGAGCTTCCCAGGACCTCGACATGGCGTTCAAGGAGTGTGGAAATCCAGCACTGGATGTTGTTTGAGAAGACATGTTCTTGCAGAGGATCCTGCATGGCGTCGCGCTCCTCACTCGACATGGTCAGTGCATTATTGATCTCGTCAGCGACACCAGACAGGTCCCAGGGGTTGATGTGGATTGCCTGCTTCAAGCTACCAGCAGTTCCACTGAACTCAGAAAGAATCAAAGGGCCGTGGTTATCTCGCTGACAGACAACATACTCCAAGCTGGTGGTGTTCATGCCATCACGGACTGAAGTGATCAGTCCGATGTCCGCAGCCCGCAGAAGAGCAAAGTACTCATCCTGGCTGAGGTATTGGGGGAAGTGCTGGACAGGCTCATAGGCCAGGTTGCCGTAGGAGCCATGGATGCGGCTGACCCACTCATTGACACGCGCTGCGATGGTCTTCTCAGAGTCACCAGCTTCGTCCTCTGTGGTTGATGTGGGGCTGGTAACTTGGATGAGCACCACCTTCTCCCGCCAATCGGGATACAGCTCCAGGAAGCGGTCGTAGGCCATCAGCTTCTGAGTGACTCCACGCACACTGTCCAGTCGGTCTCGTCCCACAATGAGCTTCTTGCCCGCATACATCTTCTTCAGGGCCTTGACCTTATCATCAACAGAGGGGCAGAATGCCATGGACTCGACCTTCTTAGCATCGATTCCAATGGGGAACACTCCAACCTCCACTCTTGTTCCATAACACTCAACACCATTGGTGTCTGAGGGGTAGGAACAGATGCGAGTGCAGCAGGAACTAAAGTGTCTGCTGTAGCTGTAGCTTTGGAAGCCAATCAAGTTGGAACCCAGAACGCCCTCCAAAATCTCCTTGCGACGAGGAAGGCAGCGCAGGAACTCGCTTGACGGAAACGGCGAGTGCAGGAAAAAGCTGATGTACATGTGTGGGATGCGTTGACGAAGCATGCTGGGCAGCAGCATGAGGTAATAGTCGTGAATCACCACAATGTCGCCGGGTCGGTAGAGTTCCAGGATTCTGTTGGCGAACTTCTGGTTCATGCGGTAGTAGTCAGCCCAGGCGGAGCGCTCCTGACGTCCGTCCGAGGGAATGGGCGTCTTGTAGTGGAAGAGCGTGTAGAGGTTGTGCTCGGCATAGCGTCTCCATCGTGACTGGTCCTTCAGTAGAACACCTTCCTCGTCACCCTCGGTGTCGTCTGCGAGCCACACGGGCACCGTCTTGATCTTCTTGTCATGCGACAGCTGATAGTCCAGCCGGTCCATATCCTCCTTGGGAATCCACAAGCCATCTCTAATGGGTGGAGTAGGTAGAGGCTTCTCGACCTCGACAGGGACGGGGGCGGACAGCTTGTTCAGCGCCGGCACGTTGATAGTGGTCAGAGGCGGGGTGTCGGGAGGAGAAGGAACGTCGGAAGGAGCGTCGATCTCGCCAGTCCACGCGACTGTGGTGTGATTCCAGTTGGATCCCTCGGTGGACAGATAAGCGAGGGAATCGAACAGGGCGGATTGTCCGCGGCGCAACTTGAGTTCCTGGAGACCAAAGCTGCAGTTAGCATGCGCGTTCGGCAGCATATAATACCCGTTTGCATTGGGTTTTTGCACTCACCCAGTCAGCTCCCTTGCGAAACTTGAGGGAGTGCGGCATGTTGAACGTCGCAGATATGACGTTTCCGCTCAGGGCCAACGAGGGGTAGGCCGATCGAATATCGCTGACGGACTCGCGTCTATCCTTACTAGACTTGCTCATGCGCCGCAAAATCTCCTGGCCAGAGCCAGGCTCCTCGGCATCTGGAGTGACGGCCGCCATGTTGTCGTCGACGGGATTGGGCGACGCAACGACGGACTTGTTGGGAGGCTGGGCAGAGAAGTAGCTGGGCTCAGCAGTGTTTGCCTTGCTATTGATGGTGTTGTCTCTGCTTGACTCGGCAGACTTGTAGGTGGTTGCTCCAATGCCTGGAGTGACGGGAACGTTGACAATGGAGCTGCGGAAGTGAGGAGGCAAGTCGTCGGATTCTTCGGTGGAAGATCGCTTAAGGGCCACTGGACGATTGGAAATAGGAAGGTTCGAGGCAGTGTCGTGCGAGTCGCGCAAGTCGGTGGGCGAGGTGGTTGAGGTGAACCTGACAATGTTGGTGGGGCTTGTCTTGGCTGGGATGTCCCCTTTTTGCGATTCTGCTGGTGGGTCTGCCATTGCGACCTCGTGTCAATTGACCAGGGGCAAGATTTAATAGCCGATACAGGGGGAAAGAATAGACAGTGCAATAATGCTGTGCTGTAAATGCTGTTGCGCGAAGGGTGTGATGATAGTTGAGTTTGGTGTAGAAGGTGATTGCGAGAAGGAAAGAAGAGGGATTGCAGTGTGCTCGAGGGACAAGTCTGGAGGTATTTTAGGACCCAAGAGTGCAGGCGAGTGACTTCAGGATGGCGCCTTGGTGACGTTCCCAATGTGGTGACCTCTGGAGGCGCCGCAATAGGAGGAGGGAGACAGATGATAGATCTGGGGAATAGTGGAGCCAGAAGGCTGCCCAAGTCTGTCACTGTGTGGGTCACAGGTATGAGGGTTGAATGAATCGAAGGCGCTGGAAGGAAAGGTAGAATTGGAAGTTTCCCGGAGGTGGGAATCGGCCAGTTGGACTGTCAGCCCGGTCACAGCTCCCCTGCGACTTGCCCCTCAGTGCCTGCTCACTTTTGTGGCGGCGGCCAGGGTTCACGAGGCTTATCGTGGCCTGGTCTTGGGGGTCGACTTGGTTCCAGGCCGTGGTGGGGCTGATTTCATCTGCCGCTTCACCTGGACACTCCTGGACCTTTTACTCCTCTTCTTGTCACTGCTTGTCTGAACTAAGAACAGCAATGCCAGTGCACCTCCTCCTGGCCCTGGTCACACGGCTGACAGCTGCCAAACTGGCAATTGGGAAAATGCACAGTCGCTTGCAGCTTGGTGTTAACAGGCGGTGAGACGGGCCTGTCGAAGCGATGAAGGGCGCCGGCGTGGGGGGATACGGCAACCAGGTTGGTTGGCCGTGCTAGAGGTGCGGCCCAGTCTCTTGACAGTCTTGGGATAGGACAAAGCTCTTGTACGTGCGCTTGAGGAACTGAGGAACGGGTTTATTTGAGGGGAAGGCATAGAATGATACACAGTGAATAGAAAGCAAAGAAGCGAGGAATGCACCGTCCAAAATATCACCACGACAATGACGCCAGTGACAAGCGGAGCCAATGCCCCTCCACGCCAGCATACAAAGTACTCGGCCATGGACATTGTGCAAAATCGATCAAAGAAAACAGGTAAGCAGGCAGAACGCGGGGATCATAGCCCAAACGGGCCTGTAACACAAGGTGCAAGTGATGGTGGATCGCTACTCGAAAGTGACGTAGCACTGTAGCAGCACCTGAATCACAAGCATTGTCTGTACGTACCACAGTCAAGACCGGCAAAACCCAGCTATAGCGCACGTGTTATGCATAAAAGGAGTGTCGGCGGCGTCGCGGACAACGCACTCGTCCACTCGTCGGGTTCGGAGGTGAAGGATGGAAGTTGAAGTTATTCGCAAAAGCAAGTTGGCCCCCAAAAGTAAAAATAAGGAGATGATAGCGCTGGTGCTAACGTTTGGCGGGCCGGGATGTGAGCTCGGGCCAGCCGGATGACGTAGCATCGGACCTCGGAACGAGACAGCTTAGTAAGCCGACACACCAATTCGCAACCTCATGTCTTGCTTTGGTACTGGACAGGGCCTCAAAGTTCAATGCTAACGACTTATGGCACCTTGACTTTTTTCGAGCTAAGCTTTACTGCCTTCGTTCGGACACACTTCATGTACTGCCGTGGGGTTTGGTCCCTCCTGGACGAACACGCATATGGGGCCGTCGCAATAGTCACAAGGTACTTATGGGAACAGAAACAAGCCAATGAAACTGAATAACCTCAAGCAAATGGAAAGCAGCCCGCCGAATCAAATGGCCTTTCTCAACCTCGTGCTTCTATTGCAGAATTATCGGCGCTCCCATTTCAAGTCAAACCACCAAAGTGTGACCTGATTGCTTGGTGGTGTCAAGATGCAATTGCAAGGATGCTGAACGTCCCAATGCAGCTGCTTACAGCCAACTGGCCAGGCAGCGGGCCGTCATTGCCTAGGTGCTGCGCCGCACAGAGCCTGATTAGGTATAAAGAGTAAGAGTCACTCGGAGCGAGCTGCCGTTATCCCCTTTGAAACATCAGTCAGAGGGTTTTTTCTTCGGAGTCGTTCTGCAATGGACCTGCACGCGTGCCCGGGTGTACATCCCCAAGAGCAGCCGCCGGCGTACACCCCAGTTGATCCCGCGGCGAATCCTCCCACCATAGAAAACAACTCCGCCGTCTTCCCGGCCACCCAGAACTCGGAGAACTCGGAGGACGCGAAGGATGAGGACCAGGAGATATCCAGTTCTTCGTCGGTGCAAGAGGTAGCCACCCGCTCGGCCACGCCAGCGCAGGCAGTGCCTCCGGATTCTGTATCAGTGCAAGAGTCCAGCAGCCGCCCAAACACACCACCAGAGAGACTAGAATCAGAGTCGGCGTCAGATGCGTCATCATTTATAGAGTCAACATCAGAGCCTCCCAGCCGCCGGCCCTCGCCACCAGTGGAAGTGCGCACTCGCAAGAGCAGACTTCAAAAAATGTTTTCTGTCGCCTCCTACCGCACGATCTGCGCCTTCGCTCCGGGGGATTCTTGGTTCTACCACGCCGGTGATCGGTCGACACCCTACGAATTCATACGGCCTAATTCTACCGACCTCATCAGCAAGGGGCTGGCTGCATTTGTAAGAGAGACAGATATTGATACGCCGCACTGCGTTTCATTTTCGCTGGTGGGCGCGGCATACATCTCATATACATCGATCAGAGATGGAGTCTGCTGGCGGTTTCGACCGACACCCAAATTTAGCCAATCGGAGAATGAGTCAATGACAAAGGAAACGAGGGATTTTGTGCGACTTATGGGGGTAGTCTACCAGCGGGAGAAGCAGTTGGAAGAATGGCTAGAGAAAAACGTCGTCACGGCACATGACATTCGAACGGCCAGGGTAACACTGGGGGCGTTCAGCTTCGTTGCGTGGAAGCGCATCGGCGCGCAAGCCGCGTACATAGCATGGGGTATTCCCGAAGCACTATGGGCAGCGATGCAGCTAGATGACGGGCGATGGCCTGAACTAGTGACTCTCGGCAAGGGCAAGTCTTGGGCCGCCGTCTGGGATGATGGATCTCACAGCGTAGAGTTGGGCAACGAGTACCCCGCGCTGAGCCAGGTGCTGAAGGAGCACGATGGGTGCAGGATACAGGTACGAGTCTCAATTCCCTATCGTTCAGAGGCACGCCGAACCCTTTACACGGTATGCTGACCTCCTACCCAGCACATTGCCCTCAGTCCATTTGGGGACGACTACAGCATTCGCTTCGCTCCGATGAGCCAAGTGACAGCAACGGTCTCGGAGTCCCTTCGCCGGAAGGTCAAGGAAAGCTGGGACGCTCAGATGCTTGCGTGGTCGCGGAAGTATCACACCGACGTTCGAGTGACATTCGGAGGTGAAGGGGAGAGTAGCAGGCGGATCATTCCGGGGAGGAGAGCAGCATCGATCACGAGCTCTGAAGAGGATGGGAGTGGGGTAGAAGTGGCATCTCTCAGGATCGAGACTCTCACGGTATCGTCTGAAGAGAAGGCAAAAGCCAAAAAGCACAGGTCTTGTGCTGTCATGTAATCTAGCACGGAGACCCTCTTGGACTGTCATTTTGGCCAAAATATCCGAGGTACATGCCGTTTGATGCACGACATGATAGATGCTGTGTCCAGATACCGCCGGATCACGACAATCGTGGAGAGCTCTTGTGGCTGACGATATCCTACCACAGACCACGGTACATGTCTGTTTGACTGAGTACTTGGCACGCACGTCGACTATAACAGTGAATGATAGGGTTTATACGGAAGTGCGGATCAAGCTGGGTTCGACCAGGTCGGACGACTGTTGCACCAGTATGGCTGTGCCACGGTCCCGTCATGTCAACCGGTCCAAACAATTAGCCAATGAATCTCAAGATCAATCTGTGAGCTCGGCAAATAGACGGCGGCCAGCAACAATGTTCCTGAGCTAGAGTCAGGACTCGCTTTCTTACGACTGAGAAGAACACATGTTTTTTAGGCTACACTTATCAGTCTTCCATCACCTGAGCATCTCCTTCAAGTAATGTTTGCGTCCTGAGATCTCAGCTGATCCTGTTGCTGCCATAGATCTCCTTATCCACCTACAATTTCAACGGCCCACTGATGTTCCAACTACTATTATTCACTGTCCTCTGGAGAGCAACTCTGGGATACGCAGCTGACTCGGCTGCCGAGAATGCTACCTGCTACTCGCCGAATGGGCTGGTGGATCTCTACTCGTACCCTTGCAGACCGGACAACTTCCAAAAGGGCCTTCACAGTGGATGCTGCAACCGTGATGACATCTGCTATCTGGACGGCAGTTGTGGCATGAACTGGAATAACCTGCCGTACATCAGAAGCTGCACGGACAAGACCTGGACCAGCGAGGCGTGCCCAGCACAGGTCAGTGAGGCCTGTCCAAGCTCAAGTACGTCCACTTGACCAGTTCCTCTTGTGCATTTTCATCAAATCGTGCTTGCTAAATCATATGCTGGACACTCTAGACACCAGCCTCGAAGAAGGCCCAGGACCAAATTTCATCTACCGCTGCTGGCCCTCCTCGTCACGAGAAAATTCCTGCTGCACACACTTCGACGCACCATACTGCTGCAACGACTCTTCGAAACCGCGATTCACCTACTGGCCCATGACGGTGGTAGCTCTCCTGGACGGAGACGGTTCTGCGACGCCCATTCAAGTGGGAGCCCCGGCCTCGTGCAATGTAACCTTGACGGTGGAGCATGAGAAAAACACGTCTTCAAGCCACGATCAAGCAGCACCCGCCGGGCGGGGTCTGACAGTGACGGAGACGGCCTTTGGGGCAACTTTGGGGACATTCTTGTTGATGGCGACCATCGTTATTGCCGGTTTGTGGGCGAAGTTGGTGAAGAAGGGCACGAATCTTCGCAGGGTTGAACTGGAGTTGGAGGCTGCGACAAGTTCGAAATCTGCGGATGGTGGTGGTCCCGGAGTTGAAGATGGGGAGCAGATTCGCTCATAGTGATCGTCACGGGAGCCCTCGTTGGAAGTCGAATGCTTGGAACGGGCGAGAAGCATCTCAGGCTAAGAATGAGATTCGGCTTGAGTGCAGATGGGAACGAAATGGATATCGAAATCCTGGAAGAGGTGATAGATAAATCAGAGGGAGTTTGTACTTGTTAAGGGCACTTGGATGTCGAGGGAGGTCTCATTTCATGCCTGAACGCACTCATGCTGAGTTATTGCCAGGTGACTGCACGAGTTCCTTGAAACATAGTAGGATATCCTTCCCTAAACTCTATCGTCAGGCATGACTCTGACCACCTCCATTCAGACACTCGGTTCGATTTCTGAACAATTTGCTACCTACTTAAGTACTCACTCACACCTTCATACCCTCCAAAATCCCCATCTCACCAATCTTCCCCGGAACGACGCGCGTGATCCACGGCCAAGCATCCGCAATTACACGCTCAAACATCTCAACGGTGCGCTCCTTCCCCGCCGTGATACACATAAACAAGTCCACGGCAGCCGCAGTATGGTGAGCGCGTGGGCGTCGAGGTAGTCGTGTAGGGTACGGCGGATCTGGTAGACGAGGCCTCCTGAAGGAAGGTGTTTGTAAGTCTCTGTTCCACGTCCGTAGAAGGCCCCGGAGAAACCAGCATCAGAGTCCAGGAAGCATCCCTTTGGCGACGTAAGGCTGCGGAGCGCCGCGATACCTTCTTCTACCAAGGCTAAGGCGGCTCCCGCATCTTTGGGCTCTTTGTGCCGCCGTTGCCATTAGTTTTCGACGATTGCCTCTGTTTGTGGACGAGCACGGCTACTTGGGTGAGCTGCGCTACGAGAGCATCGACTTAGTCGGGCGTCGGGGCGGACCTGGCGGCTGAGGGTGTAGGTCCGGGCATGGTGATGAGCAGGTCCTAAAGTGGTAGTTGCGAAAAGGGCTTGATCGTTTTGATGTACAATACCTAACCGAGGACTTGTGATCTGTGTTACAAGAGCCAATAGATACAAATGAGCAATGTCCTCCTCGTCCAGTCTTGACTGTCCTTCCCTTCCATATGGCATGCCAAATCAAAACACACCTCAGCGTTGGAGCCTCTATATTGGCCCACTGATATGCTGATGAATTTGCTCGACTCTCGTTGTCCCCGTTGAGGCGTTAGACTAATAGACTGCAATTCCAAGAACACCTATCCCTGGATTCGATGTTCGATATTTCGATCGGGAATCCGAGCCAGCGATATGTGACAAGCAGCGAAATAGCCACACCATACCCTGTCTCCCGCAACAATCCAGCACCGACGATATAAGTGCCATCCGGATAGAAGACCGAGTATGGCCTGGCCCGGGCCCTGAATGACCTTGAGGGTCCGACGCCCCCGGCTACATCTCCGGCTCCAGCGCCGGCCCTGGCCCCGCGCAAGTCGATGCGCTCTAGGACCAGTCCGACGCCTGTTTGCTTCATGTCCGACACGATCTCGGCGTCCGACAGCATGTCGCTTCAAAATCTCCAGGCTTACCTCATCTTCAGCCTTGCGACAGTTCGGTGAACCCTACAGCCTCGTCTAAGCTACGGCTTCGCGCTACATGGACCGGGGCGGCAGAAAGTCTCCAGAAAAGATTACCCAAAGAAGAAAGTGGGCTTGGCACGTGGGACATCCCATTGGCGAGGACTTATCTTGCTGTGGATTGCTTGGCCTATCAAGCCTTGCCGAGGCGTCGATCTGCCGAAATGAGGGTGTCCCCCACTATTTGGACCATTGAATGGATGACGACCTCACAACCTCGAAGCCCGGCCAGAAATGGTAGGGTAGTAGCTGGAGGTGAAATTCAAGGCCATAAGAAGGGCTTCTCTTGGGAGTCGGTTGACTTACAAGAGAAGCTAGAGCCAGCGTTGAAGGGATCTCTTCTCATCACGACCTCTTGCCAGCACATGCTTGTGGATAATCCGTCCTTTGATGCTCACTTCTGTCACTCCGTGCGACCATATCGGCCTTCCGGATGAACACCATCACATCCTTGACACCGCACTGCGGACTGCGCCGCTACTGCAGGTTCACTGCAGGGCCTGGGATCAGCAGCGCCACTCTGTCGGGACATCCGCCAATGCAACCTCCAGAGCGCCGCTCGGTGAGCATTGATTCAAATGCCATGGGGAGTACATTTAAACGAATGCTCCAATCCGCTCCATCGCTGCCTCAAATCGACCGCGCCACTCTGCTCCAGATCCAGTCCACCACTCGCTGGTTCACAGCCTGACCCGTTGCGCGCCAGACAAATCGTCAAGATGAGAAGCCTCACAACTCTCACCACGGTCGTAACAGGCCTCGCCGCTGGCATCCAAGCCTGCGACAGCTGCTTCGGGCCCATCAACAAGGTCGAGCACGTCCGCCACGTCAAGCGGTCGCAGCCGGATGCTTACAACGCGACTTATGGCCCTACCCGGGGCGAGCTTGAGTGGGGTCAGCTCAACTTTCTGCACACCGTGGGTCCTTTCCAGCCCACCACTTCTTCAAGATGTGTTACTAATGTACCTCCTAGACCGATACCCATGGCTGGCTAGAAGGCCACCTGACAGAAACCAACTACGGCGCCGACTGGGGCGATTTCGTCTCCTTCACCGCGCAAATGCGCGCCAAAGCCGCCTCCCTCGGCGTCGACCTGCTCCTCGTCGACACGGGCGATCTCCACGACGGCGCCGGGCTCAGCGACGCGACCTCGCCGGACGGCACGCTGTCCAACATCGTCTTTGAGAATCTCGACTATGACCTGCTCACCATCGGCAACCACGAGCTGTACCTCGCAGACGTCGCCTACCAGGACTACACGTCCTTCTCCAAGGTTTGGGGCGACCGCTACCTCACGTCGAACGTGCAGATCCTCAACACCACTACCAACGAGTACACCTACCTCGGCGCCCAGTACAAGTACCTGACCACCGCGCACGGGCTGCGCATCCTCGCGTTCGGCGTGCTGTTCGACTTCACGGGGAACACCAACGTGACGAAAGTCATCCCCGCGGCGACGATGGTCAACGAGACCTGGTTCCAGTCCATCATCACCTCCCCGCCAGGACCCGTGGATCTCTTCCTCCTCATCGGGCACAACACCGCCCAGCCGCAGTCCCAGACCGGCACCTTCGGCATCGTCCACGCCGCCATTCGCGCGCACCACCCCGCGACGCCCGTGCAGATCTTCGGCGGGCACAGCCACATCCGCGACTTCCAGGTGTACGACGCCGCCAGCACGGCGCTCGAGAGCGGGCGGTACTGCGAGACGCTGGGGTGGCTGTCCATGTCCGGCTTCAACAGCAACAGCAACAGCAGCAGCAGCAGCGGGTACACGGGTGCCGCGGCCCCGGCGGGCGTGCCCAACCCCACGCGCAAAGCAACCACCAACACCTCCACCACCGCGCCGTGGACCTACGCGCGGCGCTACCTCGACTGGAACCGCCTCACCTTCGAGTACCACGCGTCAGGCTCCCAGACGACGAACTTCACCACCAACAGCGCGGCGTTCACCACCGCCGCTGGCGCCAACACCACGAGCCAGATCTACGCGTTCCGCCAGCAGCTCAACATCACGGCGCAGCTCGGCTGCGCGCCGCAGTCGTGGTTCCAGAGCTACGCCGAGTTCAACAGCTCGGGCAGCATCTACAGCCTGCTGTCGGAGGCGCTGAGCGTGGCGGTGGTGAATGAGACGCGGAGGGACAAGGCACGGGTGAATGTGATTAATACGGGCTCGGTGCGGTTTGACTTGCACAAGGGCCCATTTTTGAGGGACGATGCGTATATTGTTTCGCCGTTTGTGGATATTTTCGTGTATATTCCGGATGTGCCGTATGCGGCGGCTGCGGGTGCTTTGGATTAGTGAGTTCTTACTCAGGATCTCCGCCGCTCACTCATCTTCTCATTCACCTTCTCACTCACGTTCTCACTCACGTTCTCACTCACGTTCTCACTCACGTTCTCACTCACTCTCTCACTTACCTCCATCCCGCCCACCTGCACACATACTAACACCCTCCTATCAGCGTCAACACTTACGGCACAGTATCCAAACGCTCCACTCTCCCCTCATCCCCGTCCCCCCTCGACCCTCGCTCCGAAACTTGCCTCGACCCCTTCCTCTCGCCCCTCGCGACCCGCGAAATCGCCACCTACGCCCACACCCACGCCGGCCACCACCGGCGCCAGACCACCTCGCCCTCCCTCACCCAAGGCTACACCACGACCGACGCCTTCGGCACCGACGGCGACGACACCGCCCATTCCGCCCTGCCCCGGTACTCGTACCCGGACTTCTTTCAGGGGCTCGGCGGGTTCCCCGCCGACGGCAGCCTGCCGGAGGTGGTGGATCTGATCTTCATCGACTATATCGCCGTGGACATTCTGGAGTACTTGGCGACGCTCGACCCGGAGGTGCTGGGGGGCAGGACGTATAGTGAGGCGGATGTGGAGTATTATATCGACGAGGAGTTTAGCACGCAGACGTACCTGCCCAAGTATGTGGGCATGGCGCCGGAGTTTCAGCAGAATTTGGATAATTGTACGATTTACTAGGGGGAATTGGGAATTGTACAATGACACTGGGTTTGTCGCTTTTGGTCGATACATATCTACGTATACGAGACACGCTCCGACACAGGACCAAAACAGGGTCAGCGATCGCTCAAGTTACCAACTTGGTTGTGAGGTACTCAACTTTAGTCTTCACGGCACATCAAAGATATCTCGCAATCTCGCAGGCATGGGATACCGAAGCTGCTCGGCAATTTGGGAAGATTTTCTCCAAATTCGCTACAGTAAAGGGGACTTTGACTTGTCAAGACCGAAGGCCACCGAGTATGCTATGTCGAAAAGCAGTTCCCTTCGTACCCAGACCATCCCGTTCGCATCCAAGTCTCTCTCAGCTTTCCTTCGACTGCGAAAATCGGTTGCCGTGTCCCCAGTTCGATGCATCTGCAAATCAGAAACCCGTGCCACGAAAGACTCGCGCAGTAAGTCATCGAAACGACTGAAACGTCCTTTTCCTCTTGGAAGCCTCTACTCCTTGATATCCTCCAGCTGATTCCGGCCATGTTGATTTGGAAATTGCTGTCCAGCTAGCAGGATATAAACTTGGTCATCTCGGACTTTGCACTCCTTGTTTCTGGGCATTTGATGCCTTTCGCCCAAGTTCTTTGCCTGCTGGGCCATTGTTCTTGCAAATTATGTGATAGTCCTCGCAGATTTGGCTCCCGAGTCGTTCGTCTTCCATTAGCGGCAGGGCAATCTCTGGTGAAGGAGAGGACGGAGAAGCCTTTTCATCAGCATCTACTGGATCTGTTCAAAACGCTCCAACAGTGCCAACACCCTGGCGTGCAACTCTGGGGCATGGCCCTGGTGGAGAGAAATGAAACCCCTAAGGTGCCCAAAGAGCGCGCTGATCATCTCGCGGAGATCTTGAGTGATGGTCTTGTCAAGAGCCGCGTTCGCAGTCAGATTCTCGATGCGACGACGCTGCTCCGTCAGCGCCTCCTGAGATGTCTCGAAGGCGTTCTGCCAGGTCTGAATCTCCGCCGGCTTTGTCGGGTTGGCAAGCTGCTGTTGGGCCTCGTGAAGCTCTCTCTCAAGGGCTCCAATGCGCTGATGAAGCTGATGACAGGCCGTACAAGCCGTGATGGTGTTGCCTTGGTCCTCGGCTTTCTTCAGCTTCTCCTTTGTGGCGCGGAGCTTGTTGGCGCAGTCCTGTGCCTTCTTGCGTTCCTCAGCCAACTCCCCCTTAAACTGTTCCAGCGTATCTCTCGCGTTACGGATGTCGTCAACGAAGACCTTCCTCCTCGCGCGTTCCTCGGTCAGTTTCTTCTGCGCGATCGCGAGCTTGGCGTTGAGCTTGGCGTTGAGCTTGGCGTTGAGCTTGGCGTTGAGCTCAGCGTTGACCTCTTCCACGAGCTTGGTCTTCGTCTCGAGCTCTTGTAGATAATCGGAATATTCGGAATATTCGGAATATTTTTTGCGCTTCTCGAGCAGTTCGTTGAATAGGTCTTCGTTGAATAGGTCGTCTCCGAGATTCTTGAGGTCGTTACCCAGATCTTCAGGCTCTGCGACAGGGTTGGCGACGGCGGGGGCGCTCTGAGCGTTGCGCTTGGATGGGGTTCTGTGTAGCTGTGGCACCTCGTCTTTGTCAACCGAAGCGTTCTGATCGTGGGTGGCGCGTAGGGCAAGAGTCTTGTGAAGCGATGACGAGCTGCGGGCGGGCTTCTGGGTGGTAGCCCGAGAAGGTGGCTCGGGCTTTGGGGTTTGTGAACTGACGCTGAAGGTTCCGCCCCCCATAGGGGAGTCTGCGGCAGGAGCCAGCTTTCTTCTCTTCTTCGTGGGCCTGGACGGCGAGGATGAGGGCGGACCCGTGTTGCCCGACGCGGCTGGGGCCTTGCGTTGCATGGTCGAGCACGCGTTGTGACCGTCGTCGTGAGTGAGAGAGCTGGGAGGGCCCGGAGGGGAGCGTGAAGCAGCAGGCTGTCGGAAAGAAAGATTAGAGAGAGTGAATTGGACAGGAAATGGCCGCTGAGTAGCGCGAGTTGTGGTTGTGATGATGATAGTTACAAGTAAGCTGGAGCGGTCGCAAATTTTGAGAGGGTGTGGTACGCGAATTGGAAATAGCTCCACCGTTCCTTCCAGAAGGGAGTGGTACCTACCAATTCAAGGTGAGAAGGGTTGGCGCTCCTGCGGAACTGAGAGCATGGGCTGGTCATCTTGTTGAGTGAGTCACTCTGATTTTTGATGCGGCCAGGCGTGGCCTTGTCGTTGTCATCATCCTCATTATCGGTAACGAACATGGTATCATTGTCGTTGTTGGAGATTCGGTTGTCCTGATCCTGGACATCATGAGGCTCTTGGTTGCTGCCAGACTTGCCTGGCTTGCCATCAGTCCGGAACCCCAGCACAACACAGTCCAGCACTGGAGGGCTGTCACTATATGGCCTCACTTGCGAAGACTGATTCATGTTGGCTTGAGGCGTGGTAATGCACCACTTGCTGGTTGCAGAGTTCAAACGAGGTGAATGAATGAGAATCTCGGTGGGTATTGATATGTGCTGTGCTGAGAACCTTTGAGGTGAGTGAAACAAATCGACAGCATTCAAAAAAGATCTCGAAGCTTCGGCAAGCACAAGAATACTTAGACTAATAAGGTTGTGGTTGAAAAGGAAGTCACCGAGTTTCCGCCTGCTTGATTTCCAGTACTGTGCTACAAATGGCTGCTCCAAGATGGAACAGACATTTGCTAGAAACTTCTGTCATTGGTCGAAAAAAGAAAGATGAATGTTTTTTTCACTTGTCAGCAGTCATCCTTATGGTTATGAAATGCAGGCAATGAGGAAGATGGCAAGTGGTGGTTGGGCTATGTGATGAGGCTTAGGGGACATAGGGCAAAGAATCTCAAAGACATCAGAAGTTAATCTCTGCGAGCGAGGCTAGACACTGGATCAGTGCAATATATCTCAGTTAACTCATGAATTCGATCCCCATAAGATGTATATATGGTCCCCTTGGTAGCACCTGACCAAGCATTGTCTACCTCATGAGGGCTATGGCAGGTATTGCTCACTCCCAGGTCACCACATCTCTGCACCTATACCCTTTCAACACAGTAACTTGAATCCAATCTGATCACCCTCCTCAAGCAGCCAAGTTCGAAAGCCAAGCTTGACAATGACCTAAGTACAGTGAGGGCAAATATTGGCGCAAGCCGTGGGCCCAACAATGATACTCTCCACACACCCCCGAAGCCGCGTCGTCGTAGGCAGCGGCTCCACCGTCGGCTCACCGGACGAGCAAGCCGTCAGCGTTTGCGGGCAGACGCATCTGGTCTCAGGACCTATGGGAGTAGTGACGACAGTGCTCGTGGTCGTACAGGCCCCCTGGCGGGGCCAGACGGCGGGCGCGCTAGTGCAGGTTGGGCAGTTGCCGCAGCCGGGGTTGTTGAAGACCTGGGACACGCTTGTTAGTGAATCTGTCTCCATAGATGGAGATCTGTTGTAAGTAGGAGAGGGCGATGGTACCTCGACAGTAGCAGTGCAAGCCTCCGAAGCAGCGATGGTGGAGGTGCGAGGCGGGATTGGCGTCGGGCCTGTTGGCTCACCGGCCGAGCACGACGAGGTTGGGTGGAGGCAAGCAGGGAAGCAGACCGGATGGAGGGCCGTGGTCGTGATGGTTGTCACCGGTGTGCTGCATGGCTTGTTGTTGCCGGGGAGCGTGCCCGGGAAGGTGGTCGTCGCTGCAGGTTCGGGTGAGGCTAGCACGCTGCAAGAACATGTTAGCGGAACGTCTTAAACTTCCTTTTGTTCAATCGCGTGTGATGGAGCTTACCTTTGGAAGGCGACCACGGCCAGCAAAATGGAAGTGTAGGCGAGCATTGCGAATTTGTGATCGAAGGAAGATCGTCACGGTTTGGGTGGTCGAAAACAATAGGAGTGCTTGATGAATTTTATACGAAGCTCTGTCTCTTTGATGGATGCTCAGTAACAAGAAGTCCCTATTTCGGAGCGACGTTAGCTCCTTTTATCTTTGTCTCACTCTCCCTAGGGGTCAGAAAACATACAAGGTCTCCGGGCCCATTGCGGCCCTTCCGACTTCCAGATGTCATTCAACCGGAAGCCACGGGCTTACGTACCTTCACAATCTCACCTGACCTCTCAATCACAATAATCCTCAACATCTTTGCTGCCTGAAGTGTTCAAATTGAGTGATCATGAGCAAGCCTCAGCAAGCCTAGCGGCCGCTTGCCACGCTCTTCCTACCTAGACTGGACAGGACAACGCAAGCGAACCGATAGCTAGGCTATTGATGACAAAATTATGATGCTTACAACAATCGAGGTCATAATATTTGCGTACCCTAAGCTCCTTCCCCCTGGCGCGGTAGCAGAGGCGTTCGTGATTGGAAGTTGTGATTTGAGACATACAAGGCTGCCCACAAATTGCCACTGAGGTCCGACAATTCACAGCACTGGGTACCGAGACAAACAGGCTTTATCTGATTACGCAGTGGTTCTTCATGGAGGTTGTATCTGATGTTTTAGAACTGAGCCGGCCAGGTGGTCAGCAGTGAGCATGCAACTTGGGCGAAGCGAGCAGCTTGGTGGAGCTATCTCGTTGCAACTAATTTTTCCGCGCAGACACAGATCTTTAGCAGGAAGGAATGCAAAACATACTGCAGTACAACGATGCTATATACGCGAGCTCTCCCACCAGCTACAGTGTCACGCACTGAACCTTGGGACACGCCATCGCAAAGGTCGATGTCAAGCTTGAGCTTCTCTCGTCGCCGAGCTTGAAATAAAGCTCGCCTTCTTTACACAAAAATGGTTTAAGGTGTGGTAAGACACGGATAAATCGGCTCAATATAGCGCGAAGTATAAGATTTGATGATTCTACAACCGGTCTGGGCTCCGAATCATGACCGGTTCCCCATCTTCTGAGCCAAATGTGGTACACCCCGTAAACCCTTTGGTAGACCCGACATTCTCATTTCTCCCACCTGGTACCCTAATTTTGCGGGGCCGTATATATAAAATGAAAGTAGAGCCCTAAACCTAACCCGAACCTTAGCATCCACCGCCAAATAGTCAATATACCTTTTCCATTCTTTACCTACCCGCTTTATTTTAGCGCCTTCCCCTTATAATTATAGCGCTTTTCATCCAACACCATTGAATTTAATATTATTTAAGTTAATACTATTTAATTTAAAGTTATTTAATTTAATATATTAAACTTTTTAGCGAAATTAAATTAATTAAATAATATTGGATTGAATAATGTTAAATTAAATAGCGTTAACTTTAATAATATTGGATGAAAAGCGTTATAATTATAGGGGGACGGCGTTGGAACGAAACGGGTGGGTGAAAAATGGAAAAGGTATATTCAGGTTGGTGGCCAGATTATGTTAGGATTTTTGATTATAAAGGAAGTCAAAGAAAGTTACCCGAGTTTATGTGCGCGGCCCCGCAAAATTGGGGTACCGGGTGGGAATGAAACGAGAATGTCGGGTGTACCACATTTGGCTCCTTCTGATATCTTCTCCCTTCTGTCCTTATGCTGATGTCAGATCCGGCGCATGTGCGCCACGCGGTCAGCCTTACCAGGAATACTAACCAGTGGGGACATATCTGGACTTCGTGTTCTGCCAAGACGTTGTTGTGGCTTTCTGGTGGCGTCCTCACTCGACCCGGTTCAAGTTAGCAGGTACTGACCTGGTAAACAAGCAACTTGAATGCTGCGTTTCCTGTGTTCTTGCTGTCGTACGTCGACGAAGCTGCCAGCTCGAATTCGTATTGTGTGCACCTATGATTGGTTATTTCCTTCTACAGTTCCCAAGGTTCGCTGCCCAAAAACCGTCACAGCTGCAAGGTTGGTCAGTAGACGACCACCCTGATACTTGTGTGTACTCATTCGATTGCAACTCACCTGGTCACCGCAGCGACCATGACTCGCACGAGCCACGGAGAGAGTTCGTCATTCATATTGGATCAATGTCATTGTTCTCTAACTAAGCAATCCTCATAGGTACTTTCTTAGGTCCGAGGCCTCTCTTCTCTACCTAAGTACCAAGTAACGCACAGCCTTCTTTTTCTGTTGAGTGAAGACAACATTGGAATGTTGAGTTGCCCACTAAAACAGGTAATGGACGAATGAAGTTTGCTCCAAGGGTGGCAAGATCTACTATCGTTTCTGGCCGACAGTCCATTTCATAAAGTTGACCACGGCCTCGTGCTGCTTTTTCTGTTTCTCACGTCTCTTATCCTCCTTGGTCTTGTCTTTGGGCTTCTGGTCTCGAGACTTCTTTGTCTTAGTCTTCGTAGAGCTGAGGTTTTGCTTATCCACTGAGAAGGACGGCATGATGAATGTAGAGCAGGGTACTTGTACACAAGACCGGTGAAGCGTGTGGTATCGAAAGATTCACGGCGTGTTGTAGCTGCGTGTGTTCGGTATCTGGTTATAGTCTCAGGACGCGACTCTTAAAATATAGTAAAGAGAATCTGAGATGAGTTCTGAGTTCTGAGAAGGTTGCTGGTGTAAAAGTCGGAATGCATGTATACAGGTGGTGGTGAAGGAGGCGCTTTGTAGCACGGCGTCTATATGTAGTCGTTCAGCCTCCGAATGAGGGTCGTAGTTCCCAAGCTGAATTTGCATGGCTTCGAACGTGAGCTGCGCTTTCGGTGTCTACAGTGACCACGCTGTTTAGATCTTGGCCAAATCAGTGACCTTGAAATGTTTCCTCGTACACCAACCTAAACCAGTGAAAGCAAACATTGTCTGTAGCAAGAATTTAGGGTTCAGGTCGCCGCCACAAAGCCTGTGATACTGAAGCCAGAGGATCCGACCCGTGGGCTACTGGACCCGGCCTGGTTCACTGCTTCTGTTCGGTGCCGCCCTTGATCGGTGCCGCCAACGGAGCCCGAAGTCTATCGCGGTGGCACAGCCATCCGAGGCAAAGTTTCGAAGGCCGCGGCTCAAACAGTGGCCATAGTAGACGGTCTTCCAAGTATACCTCCAACGTTCGAGCGGCGTTCCGCGGTCAACCATTCTCGTCCATACCCTCGACTGAGACATGTGTCACCACATCCATTCTGATATACGGCCCTTCCACAGGCGGCGTTGTGGGTGCCGTGACCAGGTCTGGATTCAGTCTTTCGTGGGCCTTCGCGTAGGACATTCCCCCCAGTCTCCACCACCACCACTCCTTCTGTTCCGAATTCCCTCGCGTGTTGTTATACCCCTTGCTGGACGGGCCGCTGATAATGACCGTGTGTCCATAGTCGCGAGCAGGGGTCCTGACGAAGGAGAACCTGGCAAGGCCGGTCTGCCTCATGTCGCCCGGCCCACAGAAGAGTATCGTCGTCGTCCATAGGATGGAGTTGCACAGTCCATTGGCGGCCAGAATCGAGCCGGCGAATGCGAAGAAGGATATGCCGAGGTCGTTGCCCCTGATGATGGCGATGCGCCCAACGACCAAGGGCATGATGCAGACGATGTAGACGAAAGGGTAGGCTAGGAAGGCAGGGTGATATCCTGATGGCACTGGCGCCTCGGCCTCAAGTCTTGCTGTGTAGGGTGTGTATAATCTGTTCTTCGGTAGGTGTCTGCAGCTTCTGTTCTGTATGAAGAGAACACAGAAGATCACAATGTACGTAGACGTACTGAGAACCATGAAAAGAACGATCCAGAAGTAATGCGCCCACAGTCTCCATGCAGAGTAATCGTCCGATATCCAGCACTAGTGGTCGATATGATCCCGTGGTCAGTTCCTTTCGGATCAACAAGACGGGAGGCGTCGTCAATACTTACCCATACGTTTGCTCTCATGATGTACGGCTCTCCAGACTCCGCAAACAATGCCCCTGCGACGTTGATCACGAAGGCAAAGGACCAGATCACGCCAATGTAGGCATAAAGTCCCCATCTCGGCAACCGATATCCCAAAACTATCGTCAAGAAGGACGTCGTGGAGATGGCGGACAAGAATAAACTGGTTGCCAGATTGCTCACCGCGCCCAGCCAGCCTTGGGCCCAGCAAGCGGCGGACGGGGCGTGGATGCCATCGATCCTCAGCCACGTGAGACTCAGGCCGAACGCCAGAGATTCCATCATATCTGCAACCAACAGATTGTAGACCATGATCGGCAAGGGGTTGACTTTCTCCAGCCATCGCGTCTTGGATGAATGGTCTTGGTGGTCTGATGTACGTGATTCGACTCGCGTGGAAGGCGCCTGGACACTGTGTGCTAGACTCGCTGTCTCGGCCATCTTCGCCTCATCTGCCATTCTGTCCATGGCGTTAAGAACTGTCGCGATGTCGGCCGACCTGCCTTGACAGAAGAGGTCCGGACGTAGACCGGTGGAAAAGTCGATCTCGCAGGCGGCTGGACGTTCCTGTACTGCCATTTGTCCCATGCCTTGGATGCCTTGGATGCCCTCTTTCTGATGTTCATACTGTGTTCTTGGCCTACGTGCGCCATGTGAAATAAACTTGTAGGTGAGAAACCCCCATAACAATGACGTCGAGACAAACGAGAGGATGGCGAAGCATGCTACGACAATCAGCCCTCGCCGGTGATCTTCTGGCAGAGGCGTCAGGCTTTCACGATGGTTAGAGAACATGGCGGAAGTTTGGATACCAGTGGAAGATCCAGCTTCCCATTCTTCCATTGCTGGAGGCGTTGCAGCGTTGGTGATCAGGCGAAGAAATTCTACATGGAAGAGATGTTCAGGGCTAGCCGTGCTTCGTTCGCACGCCGCACTACTCAGCTGTGAGCGCCGGGGCCCGGCTCATCTGTCCAGTGACGACAGACCTCAAGAGTCAAGTAGTGTTTGTAGCACGAGTCACGAGATGCACGTATGTGCCCGGTATACTTTTAAGCTTACGGCAGTCCATATTTGGAATCCCGTACTCCGTATCCGTATAGGTGCAGGAGTCGACAACAGTCTGCGGCCACAGTGCTTAGTAGCAAACAACTTTCGAGGACGGCCTAGTAACGCTACTTTCTAACTGTGAATTTGACATGTAATTAAGTAGTCACTCTACACTATTGATTTACTACGAGAGATGGTGTTTCTAGGAGCACAAAATTTTAGTGTTAAAGCTAGCTGGGCTGCACTGATGTTCAACCAGAGCTAGCAAACCTTAAATGAGACCTAAAATACGTGAAACAACTGGTTCATTCTCACATTCATGGGAGGCCCGGGCCATTCCAGAGAACTTAGAAGTCTGATCACATACACGTGCATGACTTGATTTGAAATTTGAGATCTTCCGTGGACTTGAGTATGAGAGCAGCTGCTGTACGTACTCTGCACAGACTAATTGCCTTTCTATCGTTATCTACAGGTCGTGTAATAACAGCAGCTTGAAAGGCTATGCTTCTCCTCTAATGACACAAGCAAGTCAGCTATATGCTAAACCTAGAGCAATATTTCTCATGTATACCTATGTAATGGGTATACTTAAGTTCTTCGATGGTAAATAGTCTTGTGATCTGGACGTTCCATCATATGTAGCCAGGTATCTGATACGCTGCCCAGTGCCCATTTCCGGCCATGTGACATAGACATACCATGTGCTTCTATCTGCGATTTTCATGCCGTCAATCCTACATGGCATATTTCCATACCTGCAGGAAGACGAGATGGATTGTTGGATTACCGCCCTTGATGATATTCGCTGTGCCTATCGAAATGCTCATAGGGTTTTAAGCAGTACCGGGAATATTTGGCTGCGTCTGGTGGTTGCCTGATGAAATTGTAGGCCAGTCACTGTGTGTGTGGGTTACACATCCCGAGCGAGAGGTCTGAGTAGAGACAGGGCAATTCAATCTGTAGCAGGCAGGAGTGAAGGGTGAGTCCCCTTGGGTATGTCGAGATCTGGCCACCGGGCCGTTTTGAAGTGAACCAGACTGGATCCGAAGTGGGCAACAACCTTGGAACACTCGAGCTGCATTTGTTACATTCCTACCAACAAGATCGCTACTTACTACAATATTCTATACTGCAGTGAAGATTCACAAGTTCTCCAAGACTTGCCAGAGTTCACGGAAAGTCTGCAGCTTTGTTACTCAGTCACCCAACTTTTGACTACAAATACATACTTCAACCACGCCCGGGCGGCCAGCTCAAGAGAGACCATCCCAATGATGGAGGGACAACCCACGAACCCTGCTGGAAATGTTGGAGAGGAGTAAGTTCTGACCGTTCGCTCGATACATGATCTCATCTCGCACAAGGAGACTTTCCATGCCATCGTGCAGCTCCTCCAGCCCCGGCATGCTCCGACAGCTCTCCTTACCCGGACAACCCACGAATCACCGGGCACAACGGACCTCGGGACCTCATGAGGCCCACAAGTTTCAAGTTGTTCAGCTGAGAAATATCCCTCGCCAGCTTCCTTGACGAGGACTTCCTCCTCTTGCGTCAATATACTTGTAGTTATATTGATCACCCGTTGCTGCCGTCACACTCCAGCACTACCTAGGTACAACACATGGGAGCGCCAGACCTCTCGTCGCCAATGGCCCCTGCTGTTGGATCAGCCCGATAATAGTGACGAGGGCTTCAGACGCACGAGTCACTATTTCCTCGGCTGGTTGACTTGGGATTTGTGGAACCGTTTCCCACCTTAAATAGCTGGCTACCTGTTTTAGTCTTCCCACTATTTATCTGACTACGTATACGTTTTATCTGTACCGGTACCCTTACCTATCAACACCTTCACCCTGCCAGACGTCAGACGCATTAACCTCGAAGATCGAGATGACCCAACAGCAGGTGAGTCAAATTATCTGAAACTGTCCTCGGGCTGTCCGTTTAATTGTCTAAGTCACCGGCATCCATGCCGACATTACCCTCTATATGGAGTCTTGCTGATGTCTGTCCAAGCTTTGAATGCCCCCTCAAACAAAGCAGCAACCGTTGCCAGGGCTTACCTGTTCCAATCCGCTCAGTCGACGATTGGGCCAGGAAAACTAACATGCAGTGGCATTTGGATCCCATCCTGACCTGCCCGCACTGCGGCAAAGAGATAATATCGGGCAGTGCCAAGCGTCATGTGCTCCGGGCCCACCGCGACCTGTACCAGTCGTACTATGGCACTCCCGCCCCTCCAAGGCTTCCATGCGACGTTACCAACTGTTCCAGCGCATTCTTTTCGGCGGCTGAGCTGTTGCAGCGCAAGCTGAGGACACACGGAATAGAGGAAGAAGGCAAGCCTATTACCGTGACAGAGCTGCGATATATGTCCCCACGGTTCCTCAGGTACAAATACCGAGTCGAGGCCCGTGCCCTTGACGCACAGAAGCGTGCCATATTGTCTCTAGAGGCAGATATCCGCTCGGTCGACGACGCATATTTCAGTAGCCACGGCCTTCAACTCACCACTCTGTGGCCGGAGGGTCCCGATATCTTTGCTGATCCTCTCGTAGCGGCGCGACTTCAGGGGCTGCGTCTCGAATATGCGAGTAGCCCGAGTGGAAGACAAGAACATTTGGTGTGGCAACACTGTGTCGCGCAGCTCTTGTGGGATGTGAGATCGGAAGCTTCGCGACCTCGTCGATTGAAGTCCGGTACAGCGGGCACTCTTGCGGAAATCATCGAAGAGCTCGAGGGGATTTTGAGGGATCGAAAGTGCTCAAGTGGCGGCAACGCTGGCCAGGCAGGTTGAGCCAGATTTGTCCTCGGACCCCGGACATTGGATGATCTGACCTCAAAAGGGCGAGAATATCTTCAACGGCCGACAAACACACACCTAGATTGTCAGAAGACAGCTCACTGGGCTTGCCAACGTGTTAAGTTTCCATCAACCTCGATCTATTTTTCCAGAGTTGATATCAGGCTGGACTCAGTTGTCGGAGAGGCCCCCATGGCCAAAACTCCCATAATGACACAGTGTCTGCACTGTATGATGGCTGGCTCGGATGATCTCGGGTCGAGTGGAGTCGATACAGGGGTTCTGCACGCATCCGTTGAATGTCCAGACGCTCTTTGAAGACTCCAGGGGCCTCGATGGCAAGGCGTACCGGGCGGGCTAAACAGGGCTGATGAGAAGATAGGTTAGCTCAGGTACACTAATGAGTGTTGAGCTATTCTCCCAGGGCTTCGTTAATTATCCTTATGCTGCGAAGAAGAATGTTGTGCTACACCAACAGGAAATGAAGCGACTTCGCATCTGCGAAAGGGGCTAAATGAATCGAGCACAACGGAGCATGCCCATGTCGCAACTTCAGGGCTTGTTAGTGATTTGCCTGGACAGCCTGCGCGACACTAACAGTTTCACCGACGATGACGCGTCCCAGGTCGTCCTTCCTAAATAAATCCTTGCGATACTGCCGGGCCCAACCGAACTGGCAAGAGATAAGTCTATTTATTCTCTCTCGACGTGGTCGCTTGCTCACCTCTGATTGTCAAGACGACGATCTCCCACCCCAAAGAGCGACGGCGATCCCTAACGCACTGAACTCCTCTCTGAACCCACTGGCACTGTGGCGCCATCCCTCCTCTTCATACTACCGCACAGAATAGATCCCGCTTCCGAGATCACCATGTTTTTCCGGTTCCCACTTTTTTTAGTGGTCCTCAACTTCCTTGCAACAACGACACTCGCATACCCGACGTGGTGGCTCGCCATATACCAGTACAGATGCAAAGCGCCGTCCCTGGTGGAGATATCGGCTGCCGAATGGAACAACGAGTGGCGCGTCTCGAGTATCTGCGCTCCGGGCACATGCTGCTCCAATATGGCGATGACTGGTATGCATGCAGTCTTTCTTCCCGGGCCGAGAGGGGAAAAAGGGGGGTTGGGACAGGGCGGCGATGTATCAAGGGGGCCTGAGATTTGCGTCTGCTAACCACCAACGGGTTTGTCCCAGGACCACTATGTACCGCGGAGGCATGTGCAGCGGCGGATAAGGAACGCGCGCGGATCATGAAAGCGCAGAATGCGATCACTGCTGCGAATAAGAAGCACGCAGAGCAGATGGCGGCGGCGATGTTTGGAACGCAGGCGGGTGAGGCACAGTCGAAGCAGAAGGAGACGGAGTGGAAGCAGCAGGAGGCTATGGATGATATGAATGCGGAAATAGCCAGGCTGGCTGAGCAGGCACAGTCTGAGGAAGAGGGTTGAATTTGTATTGTACAACCGGCGCACCCTTGCAATGTTTAGGTGCGGTTGAGAACCTGGCAGCATATTACAGTCTCATATCGAGTAATAGAGGAAGCCCAAACAATGACAGATGTTGAAAGAGAGTTTTTTTTTGTAGTCAGAATTGTGGGAACTAAGCACTAGATAGAGTTTGGCGTGAGAGTCGAGGCGGGCTTTAGTCACCCCCCTTCGTGCCTCACTGAGCTGGTATTGGCTCAAACTTTATATATATTTTGTCAGCGTTTCAAGCACTCCCCGTCGCGTTTCTCTGCTGAAAGCTATGATATCTATCGTGCTTTCGGGACCTGGCTTGCAACAGTGTAGAATATAGAGGCTGCACTGATGAACGATTTCACTCCCTGTCCAGGTGATGTTCCCACTTTGCGGCATCAAAATCCTTCAGCAGCCGTAGTTTTGACTTCAGAAGCGACACGTCCCTACCTGGAAAATTAGTGCGTGATGACAAGCAGCCTGTAGCTCATCATAGATCACGAAGACGACCGTACTTCTGCACACCTGTGGCTCAAATTCGGATTTGGCATCCCTAACAATCGCAAGCTGTCATTAAGTTCGGTCCAAGAACAGAGTCTCAAAATGGAATTATTTGACGCATGCTGCGGACCTACAAAAGATATGCTGGCTATGCTGGAGTGTCCGTGCTGGTGCACATAGGCTGACATCTAAGACTAGCTTCTTTCGGTGGGTGCAGATCACAGAAAGGGAATTAGAATGAACTTTGGAAGAGTCTCTCCCGTGAGGCATATTCCCAGGCCGCCTGCATGTGCGCATCGAAATTGCCCAGCCCGGTCGCGTTGGTTCTTTACCCTTTCTAAGCTGTAGGCTAACATAAAGTTTTGAGCACCGAATCCCAAATATCCGTATATATAGCTATGACTTCTACCACAGTATACATTAGTTCGCGAACAACCTGGTTCCGAGTCACGATATACTAGGAGTATTAGCCCAAGTCGCATGCCATTGTGAAGCATCTGCCGCGCCTAGTGAGTCGTGCTGCTCTTGGTGTCCTACCTCGCCGTGGGAACCCCTCACCGGGTGACCGGGAACTCGTGCAAATACGACCATGGACTTTTGTCACGTCTTTCTCAGCAAGATCATAGAATCACTCGAGATTGGCACAGCGGCTTGGCCCACTACGAGATCGTGATGACAGCTGCAAGATGGGACTGTTCCTGCTTTCATTACAAACCTTCTCGAAGCAAGATGACACCTACCTTTTGGCTGTGTTGCATTGTGACGCCCTCGTCAAATGGCGCTGGGCCCTCCTTTGCTTATTAGCTAGAGCTTAGCTAGAGTCGGTGCCCAGAAAGTGTCGTGTTGCACGGACGCCAACACTTGCATGTGCAGCAGTTTTGGCTATATGTAGCCGGCGATCACGGTCATGTGGTACCCCGACGGCCTCACGTCGAGGTAGCAATCGGGAGCTACAACTGGAGCCAGGAAATAGAGTTCGACCCCTTGGTCTGTGAATCTGCAGCCCCATAGGTACTACCTAGGTATATATGAGATGCTCGCTCACCCATCTGCTTACAGCGATTAAGTTTAACTGTCCAGTGCTTCTTCCCTAGTTGTTCAACGACTTTCCACACACACTTGTCGACATCCGCCGCCAGTAGTAATTGGACTTGCAAGGTATCCGGAACTCCCTGCAGACGACGAGACACCTTTGCTGGAACAGACCGCACATTCGCCAAGATGGCGGATTCCGAGAGCGTCCAACTAGAGCCGCAACGCTCTTCCGTCGATGAGAAGGTCCTGCAGCGGACCTCGACTGGGGTCACAATGTCCCAGGAGCTGTTTGAAAAGGTATGATGCGCAGCCCGCTATGTATCGCTCGCTGCCAGTGTGCACCATAGCTGAAATCGGTCCAGCTCTACTTCGCGCCGAAAACACCTCGTGCTGGCGATCTGAACCGAAAGTTCGCCAATCCCACGGCTTTGGGCTTCGTAGGGTGAGTACCTAGTAGTGTGCGCCCGAGGCACTTACCTCACACATGGCCGGTCGACGCCACAGCATGCAGCTACGGAATTGTCTGCTAATTCCTACATTGTGCCGCCATAGCTTCGCAATCTCGGCCTCATCGTTCGGAATGGTCTTGATGGGCTGGGGAGGAGCCTCAGGTCTCACGCCACTCGCGTTAGTATCCCCCCCCCCCCCGGATCTACGTGCAGCCACAAAGTTTGTCCCCCAGACGCAAGACTAATCCATCGTCAAACCTGCAGTGGCATCTTCTTCTTCACCGGTCCCGTGCTTCTCCTCTTCGCCATGATCTTCGAGTGGGTCATGGGCAATTTTTTCCCGATGATGGTTATGGGCCTCTTCTCCGTCTTCTGGCTTTCCTTTGGCGTCCTGCAGCTGCCGACCTTGAACCTCGGCGCGCCGTATGCCACGCCCGATGATCCCACAGGTACCTTGGCGCCGGCCTTCAACGCCGCTATTGCCTTGTATCTTATCGTCTGGGTGAGTTTCGGGAGACCTTAAACTTTCGGTGGGCACCAGAGGTTGTCTGACTTGCGTCCATAGGGTTGTGCGCTCTTCACTTTCTTCTTCTTTACTCTGAAGATCAACGTCGTATTCGCTTCCATCTTCGGCCTCGTCACAGCTGCAACCTTCCTCCTGTCCGCAGCGTACTGGAAACTCAGCCAGCTGGACTTCGTCACAGCTTTACAATTTCAGAAAGTGAGTGGCCCTAGTCCCGGCCCTTTTGTCTCGAGCCCCCCAAGAGGTAGCCGGCACAGTTCACTCAAACAGCAATACAGGCCGGAGGTGCACTGATATTCGCGGTCGCAATCCTGGGCTGGTACGCCACCTTCATCATCATGGCGGCAGAGATGCGTGTGCCATTCAGTCTGCCGCTGGGAGACTTGAGCCGCTTCTGGCCTCCCACGAACGTTGAGATTTCCGAAGACCTTGAGGATCGTCGTCATCATCAAAACTAGGCATGCGAAGGCGGATGACCGAGCGCAGCACTGGATGACCTACTAATGAGCTTTTTGATTACCTGATACCTGGCATCGTCGTTGGTGAGGAGGTCTGTTGGAGCTTGAGGCCTTGAACCACTCGTTGTACCTGTATATTCTGTATCATGTAGCGCGCACACTGTTGACGAAATATTGTGTTGTTACAGGTCTGCATGTGCGGTGAGGTTCTGTGAGTTCTCTGTGCATTGTGTGGCACTATTCCTCATCGAGCCTACGGAACCTAATCTTGTGTGGACGATCAGTCTTGCCTCTTCGTAGTTAGCACCAAAGTCTTCGGCTGTTCTACTTCCCTGAATACAAGGCTGACATATGTACGTCAACTTCCCACCGATTAGGCTCGATAAGATTTGCAAAACCTCTCAGGAGGCTGGACTAGAACAAACCTGCCGGCTTCTAGCGCACGTCCGCCTCGAATCCACGCCGCGACTTCTAAGTTTCCATCAACGGCTCATTACCCATCATGCGTCTCCCTTCCACTGGATTCGGTGAAATGCGCATGCATGAATCAAAATCCCATGGTGTGCTGGCCGAGCCAGATCATGCATACTGGGAAGGCCCACGCTCCTCATGCCGGAATCAACGATCTTCAATGCTTGGGTCCATCATGCCGTTGACACTAAGAGGGAGCGACTGGTGAAACATATGAACAGGACCTTGAATGGTCAGGCAGGTCCAATATATTTGCGTTTCGCTCCCTGATCGTGCCTCGCCTCGCGAACGCATGTTGGCGCCCAGTATTCCCGATTTCTCCCTTAAAAAAGCCTGTCCAACTTTCCTCCCGCAGGCTTTTTACCGCGTCACCCGCCCACTGGAGCATAAGATAACTGGATCTCACGATTCGTAGACCAAGGTGCACCATGACGTCGCGACCCTTTGCAGATCCCATCCTGCCTTCAAATACAGGCGGGAGTAACACGGGATCACAGCTCAGCTCACGCAACCCGTACCGCAACTCAGCCGACGAGGAAGTGTCCCGGAATCCGTACTACACTCCCCAGCAGAGCCCAACAAAGAGGTCGTTCAGGTTGAACTCTCCCACGACACAGGCCCAGGCCCTCTCATCTCACCCGCCAACGCCGACCAGCGCCAATATGAGCCATCATCACCAGGACCCCCATCTCTCGACGGGACCTCCTCCTCTGCCCGCCAAACCAGCAGAGTACCAGCCCCAGCCCACGCCCACGCCCACACTACCCCCTCGTCCCACAAACCAAAGCCGCAGCACCACGCAAGAAACCCACCCAGGCTTCACACCCCCCTTCCACCCCGACCCGTCCAACGAGCCCCTCCGGCCGCCCCTCCCCAACCGCAACTCCTCCTTCGCCCGCCGCGACTCCTCCGCCGACCCCACCGGCCAGCCCCCGCGCCGCCGCCTCACCACCGGCGACATCCCCATAACAACCATCCCCTACGCGCGCCAGCCCACCCGCCTCGTCGCGTACCTCATCCCGCTCCCCACGCCCAGATCCACCTCATCCCACGGCCAGGCCCTCCCCCTGGTGCCTCCGCGCTTCCTGCTCTACACGCCGCCCGCGCCGCACCTGCTGAAGCCGTCGTCCGCGGCCAACGGCGGCAGCTACGTCGGCGTCGAGAAGAAGAAGGAGGGCAAGCGCCACCGCCTCAAGCGCCTCGCGCAGCAGGAGATGCGCAAGGCCAAGACGTACGAGGGCAAGACCGCCAGCTGGCGCGGCCTGCACAGCAAGGCGCTGCGCGGCGTCGACCGCGCCGTGGCGGCGATCAAGAGCGCCGACGTGACGTTCTTCGCGCGCGTGCCGCGCAAGAAGCCCGCTATTGACGAGCTGGTGCTGATCCACCCGCCTGCGCCGCCCGTTGTTGCGGGGGCAGCACTCGACGACGACGAGGAGGAGGAGGAGGATGGTGGTGCTGGTGGTGGGCGGCGGGAAGTCGTCTACGCGGAGGCGTTCCGGGCGCAGCTGGCGCGCGTGAAGCGCCGCGCGGCGCGCGACTCGGTGCTCAGCGTGGGGCTGTTTGTGCCGGCGCTGGTGGTGGACACGCTGCTGGCGCTGGTGTGGCCATTTGGCGGGCTGGCGGAGATCGACGGCGTGTGGGCGTACGCGAGCGTGTCGGCGTGGCTGACGGCGCGGAGCGTGAGCAAGCGGCTGGACGAGCGGTGGATGACGACGGCGGGGGAGGGGGAGCGGGGCCGGCTGGGGCGGGAGTTGCATGGCGGGGGGGGGGGGGAGGAGGAAGGGGGGCAGAGTCCGCAGAGGTCGGCGGATAATGATGATGTGGGGGATTTGAGAAGACGGGAGGGAGAGAGGCCTGCACGGCCGGACCGGCGGTCTGTGCATTTCCAGGAGGAGCTGGATGATGACGATGAGCGGATTAGTGAGAAGAGGGATGTAGACAAGGTGAATGGGAGGAAAGTGCTGAAGGTTCGCTTTGTGCCTGATGAGGCGATGGAGACGATGGAAAAGTACTTCCAGGAGATCCTGCACAAGAGGAACCCGAGGGCGTTTCCCAGCCCTGGTGTGCCTCCTACCAAGACGGATGTCCTGGCGAGCATCGGGTGGTGGCCGGATCGACGCGGTCGATTCCCGGGGTCTCAGCGGGATGGTGACTGGGACGATGAGAACGTGAGTCTTCTTTTTTTCTCGGAATGAGGGTAGAAAAGGGCTTGCAGCTAACCGCATATCCCCAGTGGCAAACTCGCCAAGTCAAAGACGACCTGGACAAAGTCATGGGCAAGGCCGCGAAGGACTGGGACAAGTGGTGCAAGGCCTATGCCAAGTATCCCGAGCGCGCGATGAAAGAGAAAGGCCACAGCAAAACGTCCGGTGTCCTCAGAAGACTGCATCTCAAGAAGAAGGGTGGTGCACCTAGTACTGATGGGCAGCTGATGACGCCCGAGGCTGCGAACGTCATGGCGGAGAACGACGACGCAGCCCCAGGTGCCCCTGCAAGTCGGAAGACGAAGCTCGTGGCGATGTTGCGGGAGAAGAAAAAGGCGATGTTTCGGCCCTCGCGCAGCCCAAAGCTGAAGGTGTGAGCTTTCATACAGGAGGCTGGCGGGACTGATTTGGTGGAGCCATTGATTTTGCTTCCGTGTCTGCTTTTTCCACAACAAATGTTCTGTGTGTTTGTCGATATACCCCCAGGTGCAGCAACAAGGAAGGGAGGCTTCATTTATGTCTTAAGTGGTAATGTCATCGAGCTTGATTGCCGATTATTTGGCGATGGTTATCAACCAATTGTTGCTGTGCGTCACGAATATTGCTCGCGCAACCAAGGCTGAACTGGACCGTACGGTGTGGCTTCACCAGCTGGCAATCCCTCATCTCACCCCCCCCCCCCCCAACCACCTCAATCTCTTCACCGCCCGCACTACTTAGCACTCCCCGGCACCCACTCGTCAAACGCCGCCAACCACCTCTTCACCGTGCGAACCTCCCACTTGTGCGCCTCCCGAATAAACTGCGGCTCGTCCGCAATCCCCGCATACCCATTGGCCGTGCTGTCCCAATGGTGCCCGCCGCTCACAATCAGGTACTCGGGATGCAGCGTCGAGCTCTCCAGCAGCTCCAGCCCGCCCTCGCGGTCGTTCGCGTGGTAGCACCCGTCGAGCCACACGTCGTGGTTGCCGTCGATGAACGCGAGGCGGTCCGCGGAGAAGTTCAGCCCGCCGTACGCGTTCCAGCGGTCGACGTCCGGGACCGCGGGCAGGCTGTTGTACTCGCCGGGCGGGAAGGCGAGCGTGCACATCTCCTGCGTGTAGGAGGCGTCCATGACGCGGGAGAGCAGCGTGGGGCCTGTGGCCGGGGCGACTTGGTAGAGGCCGAGTTCGAGGCAGGTGGAGTAGAGGTAGGCGCGGGTTGTGGAGTCGACGAGCTCGGTCCAGAATGTCTCTGTTGGGTGTGTTAGTTATCTCTGGTGGCGGCGTGTATGTTGTCGTACGAAGAGAAAAGGGCTTACCATTGCCTTGCCCAAAGCATTCGCCACCAGCATAGTACCCAGTCGAACAAGTCGGCAAGATAACCTCCTTAACGTAGTTGGCATAATTACCCAAGTTCGTCCACGCCTCGCCATCCGTATACTTCGCCAGCTGCGTGTCCACCGCCGTAATCTCCTCCGGCGCATCCAAATTCGTCACGTTATTGCAGAAATACCAAAACTGCGCCTCGTTGTCATCCCAAATCAGCTCCTGCCACGTCGGCGTCGGGTACTCGAACGGCCCGCCAATAGGGTATGCAATCGTCTTTGCAAAGTCGCGGTTATCCACCAGCGACTCGAGATCGAAGAGCGCCTTGAACTCCGCGATCGCCGCGGTGTTGCCCGCGGCGACGAGCCCGTCGAACTTGGCCACGATGTCGTTGATGCTCGACACGCAGTCTGCCGGCCCGAACTTTTGGATCGGGTCGTACCAGTGCGGGTACTCGACGGACACTTTGATCACGCCGCTGGCTGCGATGCCGCCGTACACGACGTCGCCGTAGTCCTTGACCGTCATGGAGGTCTGCGCGCCCGCGAGACTGCCGCCATACAAAATGTACGGAGTGCTTGGGGCTGTGAGTGTGGCGTTGAGCCCGGGGTAGGTGGCGTGTTGGGCGAAGTAGGCGAAGTCGGCGATGGACTGCTCGTTGGTGAGGTACACCAGTGTGTCCGTGGTCAGGTTGGTGTATGGGTAGCTTTCGCCATAGTAGCGATTCTCGATGATCACGCCTGGACACAAGTCAGAATCGGTGGTCAAGTCTCCAAATTCACACGCATCACTCACCTAGCCCGTTCGTCGCCTCCATCAGAATCTGAATGATGCCAGTCTCGAGGTTGGAAAACCGGTTCTCGATGGTCGTCTCTCCGCCGATATAAAGAAAGACCGGGCCTCCCGCCTTGTAGTAGGTGGAATCGTACACGTAACGCTGCTTGAACGTGCCGTTGGTGTGAGGCTCATACTGAGGATCGATGGGGAAGTGGTCGATGGGCTGGTCGATGGTGTAGCTTGTATAGGCAGATGTCTGTCTCGACTTCAACTCTGCGTCCTGTGACGAACGGAGCCCACGTCGGGTGAGTTGTGTCCCGGCTGAAGCCAGGGACAGCCCCGAAAGAAGGAGGAGGGCGCTAAGCATGTTGACAAGAACGAATGTGGACGACTGGCAGCGCCTTGCAAGATATAGAGGAAGCACCTGAGGAGGCAGGTTGATCAGAACACAGTCGATGGAACTCCAAGGGCATATTCACTCACCTTTTATAGAAGCCCTTGAGGCCTGCGAGGCCCCACACCGTGGAGCATTCACCAAGCACCTCATAGTTGTTGGTACTTAGCTGCATGATAGCATACGACATCACGGACACACTCAAAGACCCCGCAACTAGGAAGTCGGAGTGCGGGAGATCACCGCCGAAACGGGAGAAATAGTGAATTTGTCACAATCATAGCAGGCGGACCCCGCCATTGCTGCAGAACCGTGGGCAGCTATCAGCCCATTATCCTGTCAAGAGAGATTGCTGCAAGCAAGGTTGCGGCACAGCTGCAGCGCTCCCCCAGTCCCCGCGGCGTACCTGCATATGTAAATGAGCTTGTCTTCCGGTCCTGCCGATCGTTTCCTTGGGTGGTGCTTCGCGAGAAGCTTGATGTGGTGGTCGCCATAACATTTTCGGCTGCTTTGCCGGTTTCACTCGACCTGCCTGATTGAGCGTAAGCTGCGGTCACACCTGACGCCTGTATCATGCATGGACTTGTTTCGCCACCTCCGGCGATGCATCCCCTCGGAAAAGATGCATCGTGACATTTCCTTTTGCTAGTGTTTGCGCCGACTTCAGATATGTTACCCTTTGAGCGCAGAAAGCATCAAGTTAAGACGGCTCAACGCCCCCAGTTCTTGCTGCACGCCAAATAACCAGTCTTGCCTGAACCGCTCCAGCAAGTCCCTATTTGACCCTCCGACCGCCGATGGAAGAAGAAAAAAAAAAAAAAAAAAAAAAAAAACCCCCCACCCCAAACCCCCCCCCCCCCCAAACCCCAAAACCCCCAACCCCCCCCCCACAACCACAACACACC